>JAJJWX010002873.1:600000-896783 GCA_023529315.1 Papaver bracteatum
TTTCTTCCTCCTCCCTTTGAAAATGTCTAACACAAATCTTGCAGGAGGAATCTAACTCAGGAGATGGATATGAGGTAGAGGCACATGAACACTTTCCCTTGGTGACAGCAACCGTCAGTGATGACTTGGGGATGAAAGTCGATAATCCTCCTATAGTGACTGTGACCACTGATGATGGCTTGGGGATGGAATTTGATCAATCACAAAGCATGAATGCAGTTCGACCGGGAAATGATTCTCTGATTGCTGGCGCAGATGCGAAAGGAAAACCTCTGCAGATTGCGGATCTGGTTGTAGGCGCCATTTCGATCCTCCGTACTTGTCTCCCTACCCAGGTCATGTGCTGGTCGGCGGTTTCAGAGTACTGGCCAAATATGAGGCGTTGTACACCAAAATATGGAAGAAGCATGGACACATGGATACGACCGAGAAGATCACTAGTCGTATTGCATTGGTTAAACATATGGAAGAAGCTTTATCTTCTATTGAGGACATGTGCGGGGTGACTGGCTACACCATTTCTGAAGATGTCATCGCTAACTGGGAGCATCACCGTGATGTGTGTGTGGATAAGGAATTCAATGTTTCATGGTTCATCGAAAATCTTGCTGAGATTCGTAAATTGAAGGATACAGCAGTCGAAATCCCTTCTGCGGAGGAGATCACATGGCAAGAAGTAGAGGCTGATGAAATGTCCGGGATGTTAGCTATGAAGAGAGTGGCTATCGAAGGACCGTCTTGCTAAGAAGAGTAAACCGCTGCTGTAAAACTTCCCTTGAATGTTTCTCCTTTAGATTCTTTGTTTATTTCAAGAAACACTTTGGGTGCTTGATTTCGGAGTCTAACTGATTTTGGTAGTTGGTTGATGTTTTTTGAGATGTTGGATTATTTTCTGGGATGAATGGTTTTAATATATAACTTTGACCATGCCTTGCGAAGGGAATATTGTTTTTATGAAAGTGTGTGCTAGCAATAACATAAGAAGTAATGGTATGATGGTTTTACTGAGAACCCAAAAACAGATCAGATATCTTTCCTGGGCTAGACTTACTTGCTGTATGGATCTTTCATCGCAAATACGCCTATTTTCGTATAAGAAGTGGTTTTTCCGATGACTTTGCCAGTAAGTCCCCAGTTGCTGGTAACAGTTTTTTTGCTGAAAGAAAACCGCCATCCAGTCCCCAAATCGGAGTCCCCAGTTTCCTGTGTAGTTCTACGGCTGGAAACTGGGTTGTCTGGTAGTTGAGTCGCAGATCTCCAAACCGATTGGCTTCTTCTGCTGTTGGTGCTTGTATCGAGACGCGGGATCGATTTCTAGGAGTAGATATTGCAACCGAGATATTGAAACACCCGCTGTGGTCGCCAATTGTTTATGGGACAAAAATTGCCTCTGCCGAATTTGGTAAATTTGATGGTGGAGAGACTGGTTTAAACCCTTAAACAAATGTACTGCACGTGAGCACTTTTGATTCGAGATATCAATCTTTACAACCCTGGCCTAAACTAAGAAGATGGTCGTTCCAGATTTGCTTCGGTCACAAAGTGGAGGAGAAGGGTTGATTTTTGGAGGATAGCGAAGAAGGGTGATGAGACCAGAGAGTTATGGCTTGGTAGTATCTCGACTTGTATCAGAAATGTAGAAGCTTGCGGAAGCTTGCTAGTGATGGAAGCTTTTGAGAGAGCTTGCAAAGTTGCTATCTGATAGTGTTGTATTTTGCCTGACCAAGACTTGTGTGTTTTGTCAGAATAGGTGAAACCTATTTATACAAGTGAGATTGAACCTACCCTGGCCTCATTAAGGAATTTAGTAAATATGTCAATTAAAACAGAGGAGATGGAAACCGTTGGCTTTATGGTGAAAACGTTTTCACCATAAATTTCCTTATTTAATTGACCGTATTAATTCCTTGCACGCCTTGATTTATTTCGAGCATAGTGTACGCTGCACGCTGTGACCACCAAACCAAAACCCCAAGAAAGCATCCCCCAGTTTATGTTGATGTCTCGAGAGTGGGCGCAAGTGGCAATGCCAAAGTTTCTAGTGAAGCGTTGCGGCATGTGCCAATGGCAAGTGCGGGATATCTCGACCGCAAGTTGTATTTTGAGCGCGGATGGAAATGCCAAAGTCACTTGGTGGAGCATTTGGCATGTGCCAATGGCATGTGCGGAATGCCTTGGCCGCAAGTTGCACTTTGAGTGCGAATGGCAATGCCAAAGTCGCTAGTGGAGGATGTGTGGCATGTGCGGAATGCCTTGGAAATTGGCAAGCAGGTTGGGGATAAAAGTGGCTAGTGGTAACGTGATGGCATGTGCCAATGGCACAAACGGACACCTTGGCCAAGTCGCGGGAGCTACAATTGGTTAGCGGCTTAGAATAGAAATTGGCTAGTGGTAACGTGTTGGCATGTGCCAATGGCACGCACGGCCATCTAGGCAAAGTTGCGGGCGCTAAAACTGGGTAGCGACTTAGAATAGAAAGTGGCTAGTGGTAACGTGTTGGTATGTGCCAATGGCATGCACGTCCACCTTAGCCAAGTTGTGGGCGCTACAACTGGGTAGCATCTTGGTTTTGACATAGTTGCCATGGTGCGCAATATGCGGCTTGGTTTTGGAATTAGGGTTTTGTGTCGAAAACCCTAATCCGGTATTTTGAAAAAATACCCCTATTAATTATTTACATCTATATTAAATGTTTTCAGTTAATGTGATGCGGGTAACACTAGGTCATGGGGTTTTACGATTTTACCCCTTGTATAAAATCCACCATCGACACCTTCATAGCCCAATCCTCGTGTATCACGATGAATTCTACATGCTCCCAATATTTAGGTTAATTTATCTGAGTTTTTATTTCTAGACAAACTCTCTTTTAAGCTCGAGTTTTCTTCTTCCAAACTTTTGACCTTCTCAAGCGCAATAACTAGATCATTCTTGGATGATTCACATTGAACTTTGACATCTTCTCGTTCCGTATCAAATAACAAGTTCATCTCGATGTTCTCCAAGTTATCTAGCTTTGCTTGAAGAATGATTTCCCGATCTCGACCTTCGGAAATTTCTTCTTTAAGCTTTCATATTTCGTTGAGATAATCTCTTGCACCACTAGAATAAAGTTGTTCTTGCAAGTCTTTATTCTGACTACGAAGTCTTTCATATTTAACTTTCTCACTGAAAATGGTGCTTTCAGATTCCGAGAGTTTCTTATGACATTCCTTAAGAAGATTATTAGCAACTAGATCATCATGGAACACTTCTTCATCAGAATCAGAATCAGTATCTGAAAGAATTTTTCCATAAGTTAATGCAACCTCGCCTGCTAACTCTTGAGGATTATAAAATTCAGGTCCATCATCAAGAGTGGCTGCTACTGCATATGCCGATTTTCTACAGATCCATCTAGGATATATTGAAGACAAGTGCCCGAAACCACGACAGTTATAGCATTGCACATCATCATTAGGAGATATTGCACCTTTAGGAAAACTCTTTTTCCTGTCTCTCAAGGGTTTTCTAAATTGTCGTGGAGTAACATTCTTAGTATCCGGCGAACCAGATTTATCCTTAGAGGATTCAGAATTATTTGCAGCTTTAAAATAAATCACCTCCTTTTTAGATGCGTGTTCATTATCAAAGATCTTTAACTTTCCAACAAGAGTATTTCTGAAGAGTGTAGAAAGATTGTTTGCTTCTTCAATGGCATGTTTCTTAGACTCGTATCTTGACGGTAGAGACCTGAGAATTTTGCACACAATAACTTTCTCTGGAATAGTTATTCCTAATGAAAGTGAGGCATTAACTATTTGAGAAAGTCTTTGGTTAAACTCATCAAAGGTTTCATCATCATACATGCGAAGGTTTTCCCAGTCAGAAGCTAAATTTTGAATCCTTGCTTCTTTTTCTGTGGCATTCCCTTCGAATACGGTTTTTAAGATATCCCAAGCATCTTTAGACTTATTAGACGTAGTAACGTGGTGTTGAAAATCTAGGGTAATGGCATGGATGATAGCATTTAATCCGTCAAAATTTTGCTTTGCAGCAAGAATCTCAAGATCACTATATTCACCAATATCCTTTGCAACAGTTACACCATCTACTGTGACTGATGGAGGATCATAGCCATTAACAATACGAACCCATGATTGAAAATATCGCTATTGAATAAAGGAATGCATAGCAATTTTCCACCATAAATAGTTCGTGCCATTGAAGACTGGTGGTACATTTATAGAGATAGCACCTATGTCCATAAGAATCATATTGCTTCAAACACAGACTTATGAGGTCTTAGCGTGTTTGCTTTATCTGATACCAATTGAAAAAGCGGAGGTCTAACAACCACACCCAATATTTCGTTCGGCAATCTGTATGGAACAAACTTCAATATAATCTCAAGAATAAAAACTCAATTGAGAAATAATATTAAAGAGATTTGTCTCCTTCTCAACACAATCAATAGTTAAACAGAAGCAAGTCCGTAAACCTGATTTTAGTGTGAGGTTTCTTGAAACAAGATTTTGTGTTAATCACAACCTATTCAATATCCACCGTGTATATGTAACGCCCCAAATTTCGGGCCTGAATCCTGCCCGGATCCCATGCCCGAAAACCCGGAGTGCTACTTGGATACCATAGCCGAAGCCCGGCTACTAAGCCCAAGCTCATAAACTAATTTATTTGGGCTAATTTAATTATGTCTGGTTTTAACATATTTATAGCAGCAGAATACTTAGAAAATTACTTTGGAAAAATCTAACCGTAGATTTAACCTAATTTGAGATCCAACAGAAGAAAAACACATTTTGGATCTCAAATAAAAATACTAACACCGTCCAAGTCTTAAGATTAATTAATAAGAAACGATTTCAACCCCAAATTGTAAAACTGAAAACAAACCAAGGTGGATTACTAGAATTTTACAGGCTTCATGCAAGTTCCAAAATTTATCGAATATTATACAGATAAAATCTATACTGTAAATACTATTAGGAGTAAACTATTCGGGATTTTTAAATGAGTTGAGTATCCTATAACCACAGTCAAACGTGTAGTTGACCAGAACTGCAGAAAAGAAAAACAGAGATAATCCATTTTATAAAAATCATATAAAATCACTCACAACTCCAAATCGGGATTAGTTTACCATTTTAAAACTCAAAAAGAAAGATCTTGAAGTTTAAAGAAGACACCAAATCCTAAAACATGTTGTAGAATAAATTTAAAATAATAATACTTAAATATAGTTGAATCTGTCAGAAAACGTCTGAATTTCTTACAGTGAGAAACAATTGTTTGAAAAATATTTTGGAACTCAGAAAATTCTAATATTTTAACAACTTCATAAACCGTGAGTTTTACACATACCATAAAATATTTAGTCATAAATATCTTATAAAATAATTATCATTAACTATCAAACTGACATGACTTAGAAATTTTTATTGTCTAATCAAATAAAATTTTCTTAATAACACATTGTTCCATTGGTTATACATTAACCCAATAATCTCCAAAGTATTAGTAATCAATAAATACTCAATAAATCATCTAAAAGAGAGTTTGATGATATTTTATTACAATTTTTCAATCATAAATGCTATGCAAACTACTAATTAAAGCACCAAAACCGATCTTTATGCTTTTCCGCCATTAGCTCCTTGTGGTGTCATAAAATTTAGAATTTTTTGTCATGAAACGACGTGATTTGTGACACCCATTAGGAAAAGAAGCAACGAAACATTTTATACAACATTTTTCAATTTCTTTTAAAATAACTAGCATGATTAACAACACCGCCACCACATGGAAACACCACATCCATAAACAATAATAAATTCAATCAATCCGCTCGCCCCAGGGAGCCCCACGTGGGTTTAGGAAACAAAACCGTTTCCAAGGATATCTCGTATCCCGTCATAAATAATTTTTAAGAATCACAATCTATGGACCGTAGCCCAACATTCATAATTATGCTCACAACATCGATTATCATCCATAAAAACTGGTAAATATGAATTTAATTAACAAAACCATAAATAAAAAGAGTTTTAGATTGTGTTGCGCCTACCTCGAACGCTAGCAAATAATCCTAAGGAAGAACAACGGAGAAATCAGTAACCAACGAATATTGAAGTTGTTCCAACTCTACGAACTAATCATCACCTTCTTATTTTATTTTTTTCTACTGGAATAAATTTTTCTTGTCTATGTTTCGTTTTGCTAGGAGAATGATGAAAAACAAAATAAAACGATCTGTACTGACCCAAAAGGCCTTACCTTACCTTATATATATATTCTAGGCGATCATAATCTAGTGGACCAGTATATTCTAAGTCGTCCGCATGTGATATCGATGGAGCTAGATTAATTCTTGACCAAATTTGTTCCCGTTTTCATCTCAATCAGAAATTTACTCATGTTAACACAAGTCAACAATCCAATCTCTGCTAAGCACGCAACAAGGTGACATTATTTTAACCAATTAGGACGTGACTCGTGGAAATATAATAAACAAAAGATGGAGGCAAACTATAAAGACAATTTCAAAATGCATTCTTCCCTTAATCTTTATTCCACTGGTCAAACCTCACATGAATGCTATCGTCAAAGTTTTGTTCTTTACGATTAAACCTGAACACTATTCAACCATCATAATGTCCCCTACTTTGAATTTTGATTACTTAGGAAATGACGTGCCCCTCAAATTTTTCAAACTTCTCTTATTTGTCTTTCTCATAAAATCAATTTATTTACAAAATATTCGTGACATCCACTACTAAGTCTATATCTAACTACTCATTTTCTTTAGTCAGAAAGTAACCTCAAAAGTTATCATGATATTTATTCGCGTGCATGATATACAGTTATACCTTTACGTCTTTTAATTCAAAACTCAACAACCTCAAATGCTGACAAAAGTTCATTCCCATCAATCAATAAATAAAAGCACTAAATTACTAAAATATCTTTTTTAGGTAAAATGACCAATTTACTCCTATTAGAAGAAAAAAATGACACAAATACCCTAGAAATTTGGACGGGCCTTACAACCCTTCCCTTATTTAAGAAATTTCGTCACGAAATTTAGAGATTACCTTGGAAAAGCTCAGGGTATTTGCTTCGCATCTCGGACTCTAATTCCCACGTTGCTTCTTCAACGCTGCCACTGCACCTTAACCATATGGATGGTCTTAGTGCGAAGAACATGTTCCTTAAAGTCCAAAATTCGAACTGGTCTCTCCACGTACATAGAATCCTCTTGGATCTCCAAATATTCCCAAGCAATGATATGCAAAGGATCAATATCATAAGACGGATCTCTCTCAAACTTCCACAACATTGACACGTGGAAGGTGTCATGAACGTGCCAAATTCGCTGAGGTAACTCCAACTGATAAGCTGCTGCACCAACACGTCGAATAATTTGGAAAGGCCCAATGTAACGTGGTGATAACTTTCCTTTCTTTCCAAAATGCTTAACATCTCTCTTTGGGCTCACTTTGAGTAACACCAAGTCACCTTCAATGAATTCTAAAGGTCGACGTCTCTTGTCTGCATAACTCTTCTGTCGACTCTGAGCTGTCATTAACCTTTGCCGGATTAACTGAACCTTCTCAGTCATCTCTCGTACTAAATCAGGTCCAAAAATGATGCGTTCGCCAATCTCGGTCCAACATACTGGAGATCTACAAGGTCGTCCATACAATGCTTCAAAAGGTGCCATACCAATACTAGCTTGATAGCTATTATTATAAGAAAACTCTACTAATGGCAATTGCTCACTCCAACTTCCTTTGAAATCCAATGCACGAGCTCGTAGCATATCCTCCACAATCTGAATTACCCGTTCAGACTGCACGTCGGTCTGTGGATGAAAGGAAGTACTAACCGAAACACGTGTACCTAACGCCTTCTATAAACTCTTCCAGAACTGAGAAGTAAAACGAGGATCTCTGTTAGATACAATTGACACCGGCGTACCATGCAACCTTATTATCTCATGGATATACATCTGACTTAATGTGGCTAACGTATCAATCTTCTTGATTGCTAAGAAGTGCGCTGACTTGGTAAGTCTATCAATGATAACCCATATAGTATCCTTGCCATGTGCAATTCTAGGTAATCCCATGACAAAATCCATAGTGATGTGTTCCCATTTCCATTCTGATATGGGCAATGGTTGAAGTAACCCTCCCAGTTTACGATGATCAATCTTCACTTGCTGGCAAGTGAGACATCTCGACACATACAAGGCAACATCTTTCTCCATCCCTTTCCACCAATATTGTCTTTTCATGTCATGGTACATCTTTGATCCTCCTGGATAAATGGTAAACTTAGAGTTATGAGCATGTTCTAGTACCTCCATCCTCAATTTTACTGGCACAAAAAGTTTCCCCATAAAGCGAAGTCCACCATCAGATTGAGTCAAACCCTCTGGTGTTTGACCTTTCGCTATCTGAGCACAAATTGAAATCATCTCTCTATCAGTCTGTTGAGCTTCTAAAATCCGATGTTGTAATTCTGGAACAATTACAGTATTGTAAATCATCTCATCAGGGCCCAAGTCACATTCCTCCATAAGTCTGCATAAATCCCAAGCATGAAGAGTCATATTTGCTACACCGACCCTCGATTTTCGGCTAAGAGAATCTGCTGCAACATTTGCCTTTCATGGGTGGTAATAGAAAGTATACGTGTAATCCTTAAGAAATTCCACCCAATGCCTCTGTCCCAGGTTCAAATCTCGTTGGGTAAAAATATATTGCAAGCTCTTATGGTCACAAAATATGTCTATCTTCTCACCATATAGATAATGTCTCCATAACTTCAAAGCGAACACAATAGATGCCAACTCGAGGTCATGAGTTGAGTAATTCAATTCATGTGCCTTTAATTTCTTTGAGGCATAGGCTACCACTTTTCCTTTTTGCATAATAACACATCATAAACCCTTAAACAATGCATCAGAAAATATCACATAACCAATTCCACTTACTGGTGTTGTCAAAACTGGTGCATTAGTTAATTTCTCCTTGAGAACGGAGAAAGATTTCTCATAATCATTATTCCACTCGAAATTGGTATCCTTTCATGTCAATCTTGTCAACGGTGAGGCAAGCCTTGAGAAATCTTGAATAAATCGTCTATAGTAACCGGCTAAGCCCAGAAAGCTACGAACCTCAAACACGTTCTTTGGACTTTCCCACTTGGTAACTGCTTCAACCTTAGATGGGTCCACTTTGATTCCTTCTCTACAAACTACGTGTCCCAAAAACTGAACTTCAGAAAGCCAGAAAGAACATTTACTCAACTTAGCATACAACTGATGAGATCTTAACAACTGTAATGCTAATCTTAGGTGCTCCTCGTGATATTTTCGTGACCGTGAATAGATAAGAATGTCATCTACAAATACCACTATAAATTTATCTAAGTACGGTCAGAAAATTCGATGCATCAGATCCATGAATGTTGCTGGAGCATTTGTGAGTTCCAAAAGGCATCACCACAAACTCGAAGTGTCCAAATCGAGTTCGAAAAGCAGTTTTTGGAATATCCTCTTCCTTGATTCGAAGTTGATGATAAGATGACCGCATATCAATCTTCGAGAAAAACTGAGAATTCTTCAACTGATCAAAACAAATCCTCGATCCTAGGTAACAGATACTTATTTTTCACTATAACTTCATTGAGTTTTCTATAATCGATGCATAATCTCAGTGAGTTATCCTTCTTCTTTTAAAAAAAGGACTGGTGCACCCCAAGGTGACGTACTACCTCGAATAAAACCCTTAGCTTCCCACTCTAGTAGTTGTTTGACCAGTTCTTTCAACTCCGTTGGTGCCATTCGATAAGGAGCCATCGAAATTGGTGAAGTCCATTTCTCTTCTATGGGGCAAACCTGGTAATTCTTCAAGGAAAACATCTTCAAACTCTTATACCACAGGAATACCCATAGTAGAGATGGAATCTTGCTGCCCGTCTTCTATCATCTCTAAGTGATAAAGAAAACCTCTAGAGTGAGTCTGTCGAAAATGTCTTTCCGACAAAATAAGAGAAGCTGCAAAACTACGAGTTTCGGTAAAGTGAATAACTGAACCTTCACCCGAGTGCAAAGTCACACATTTTTGAAAGCAATCAAAAACAACATGATGAGCAGATAACCAATCCATACCTAGGTGTAGTTGCAGGATTTCCCACACTACACCCTTGTTAAGATTCTGCTATAATCAATTCATAATTGAAGATGAAAAATGACACTTTATTATTTTGGTTTCAAAAATGTTTACAGAAATGAGAGAATTCAAGATTACAACTATTCTCTTGAAGTTTCTCTCTCCTCAAGACTTTCTTAACTCTCAAAAATACATCATCCTTTTCTGGACATATTGGGTCTATATTTATAGGGTAGTTACATAGTGGATGACAGCTAAGTTTCCCTCTTATTTCGGGTTGATTCTGCGATTGTACCGTGATAGTTATAATGTTAAATCTTGCAAGTTTTGTAACCATCGCAGGACAAACATGCTTTTCTCAAATTTTCTTCACTCATCATTTATTACGTCGCTCTTTTGACTGCCTTTGTGACACTCGCAAAGTGTAGTTGAAGATCTTGCGGTGATGCTCACTGGGAAGTGTTGTCAATCTCGCATAAAATAGATGTAGCGATATTCTAGTCCTACATCTTGCCTCTTCTCATGTCTTTTCTGCGAAGAAGAGAAGATCATGAGAATTTTAAAATGCTGCAACTGTTTATCTTTTCAGATTTCTCTGTTCTGACACGTTTCTGTACCCTTTACCAACTGTTTTCAAATATTCTCTCTTCTAATGAATTTATGACACGTCCTCTCTAACCACTGCGATCTGATCGTTCATGTCTTTTCTTAGTATTTATTGCGTTCATCTTCTCGAGAAACCTCTTCTTCTATAAATACTCATTTCATTCTTTTCTTTTCCTCTTTTTACTTTCTTTTTTTTCTCTGCGTAACTTCTCTGCAAGTTTACTGTTCTTCCGTAAATTGCGCGTATGCCATCGCTATGATTTATTTCTTATTTTTCAACCTTTTTTTTCATTCCCATACTTAAAAATGGTTGTTGCTGGTGCTAAAAACTTGACTGCTTTTAATAAGATACGAGAAAATCTCAAAAGTAAAGGTTTTACCTTATCTACAATTCCAGGTCAAAGTCCTAAATATGAACTTTCTATCAAATTATTCTTTGATCATCAATGATCTCGCCAGAAAATCATAGTATCGCTAGGTCAACTTGAATCTGGTCTTCCTCTTTATGACCCAGAACTCCTATTATTCTATCAAATAATATCTGACGAGAGGTTCTCGCGAGCGATATATCAATTAGGTGGAGATTGTATCAGATTGATGCTTGAATATGCTTATCACGGTGCTGATAAAGGATCTCGCTATCCTGAAGCTCCGAAGAATCCTCTATTTAAGGATGTTCCCATTGTCTCTGCAGATTATACTATGGATAATTTCTTCAAAAATTACAAGATAGTTCCTATGAAGAGGGATAGTACTTGTTGGGGTGTTCACTTGAAGAAATAAAAGGTCGATGATGATGAGGCTCTTATGTTAGACATTGATTGGCATACACCTACCAATCAAGGCCCTCGCCACTCCAGCGATGATAAGTGGTTTATCTTTCCATTATGTCTTGAAGGTCCTTATATCTATGGTTCTCTCCCATTACCTGCGAATCTCTCAGAGTACGAGCCATGGGTCTTCAACTGGCCTGAAAGATCTAAAGAAGTATATCCTCTCAACTTTTTGCATTATTATTCACTATTTTCTTCATGTTTTTATATTCTTGCTAATTATTTTGATCTTTCTCAGATTGAGAGAATGAAGCTCAACTACCAAACTTTTAGAAATCCCGGCACTTTCTTAGCTCTTAAATCTTTAACGGATGAAGTAAGAAATATCTCTACATAAATTTTAACAATATATTGTTGCCCCTATTTCTTATCTTCATCTGTGCTCCCAGGAAATTAAAGAACTAGAGCCAATAAAACCCGTGAGAACTAAGGAGAAACCTTCAAAGGATAAATCTACTGTTCCTCCCAAAGGAAAGTCTTCTGTCCCTCGCGGTGAAGAATCTGGCGATCAGGATAAATTTGTTATTCCTATGAAAGGGAAACCTTATGCCCCTCGCGGTGAAGAATCTGGCGATCCTCCTTTGAAGAAAAGGAAAACCCGACCTTCTTCTTCTTCAACTCCTCAACCCATTCCATAAAATCCAAGTGTTGATTTGGATAAGGATAATAATGACGAGGATTTCAATGATAACAGTTTCCCTTCTATAAAGAATTCTTCTTCTTCTTATTCTTCAATGGCTCATTTATCCAAATTTTTTGGCAAGAATATGTTTGGTATCCCAAATGAGTATGGAGATGAAGTTATTAATGATATATCCCAGTCCCTCGCTAATGTATGCGATGCTACCATACTAGATGATAGAGATCCCCTTCGCGGGGTTTCAAGATCGCTGACTCCAAGTCTTTTAAACTCACTTGGAAGTCTGGTACGTTTTTACTTGTTCATCCTTGTTGTGTTTCTATTGATATTTTTGTCAGATATTGATTTATATTGTTTTATAGCAGGTTGGAAGAGCTGCTTTTGATGTTGCTTCTGATTTAGACAATAGGCATATTACTTATGAAAAGAAATCTGCTAATCTTCGTCAAGATAAAGAAAAGTTAGAAGCTAAAGTTATTGAACTTCGCAGAAAAAATAAGCAGCTGGAGACTGAAGCTTCAGTTGACAAGCAAAAAATCTCTGATCTTGATAAATCCAATCAACAACTCTATGGTATGATTTATTTCTTTTCTCTTTTAATTCTTCTCACCTTATCGCAGCTTATTCAAGCAACCATTTTTGCAGATATTTATGGTCTTACTGATGAGGCTACACTCTTCCAATATTTTCCTAACCCTGTAGATGATAATACCCTTCTTGCTTGCCTTAATAATTCTTTAAGTAATTTATCAGATGATAAGATTGAATCCCTCTCCATAGATGAACTTAAATCCAAATTTAATCTCTTAAAAATTAACACAGATTCAATTTAGGTTTGACCAACAAGTATAAGCGCTTTTATCTTGATTCGAAGAAAGAAGTAGATAGATTAAGAAAAAGGAATAGCGATCTCATTGACGAGAAAGATCTTGCCGTTAAAAATGGCTCAAAGACCCTAGCAAACTTCCATAAAACTCTTCTTAATGTTCAAATGGAAAGAGATAATCTTATCCGCGAGAATGAAGATCTTCTTGCGAGGGAAACTCAAGTTCAATCTCGTCTCCTTATTAATAACGATGATGAGTTTGATTGGGCTGTGAAGATTCTTGATAACGCCAGAACTAATTTAGATGTAGATGTTAGTCTTCATGCTGATCAAGCGGCTTTAATTAAAGACAAGATTTATGAAAGAGAAGGTTATCACTCTTATGATTTCCCTGAATTATTTCCTAATTGAATCATCCTTATATGTATTAACTTTGTTATCATTTGCTCGCAGCATCCGAAAAGAACTATCGTAAAAGATTTGATGAGTTAGAAGAAGAGAAAAATCAACTCGCTAGAAATCTATCTTCTCGCAATGAAAAGTATTCTAGATTGAAGTAAAAATTGAAAATCTCATCTTCAAATTTCAGCAATGCCCTTCTCCGTGTTTGTAATGACGCTGATAAAATAGTCTGTAATGATCATGGTATCCCTCATTCTACATACCCTGATCTTGCAAAGGAAATTCCAGCTAATTCCCCAAATTTAGTTATCTCTGATAGCGAAGCTGAGGAGTCTAGCGAATATGATGAAGAATTATCTGGCGAAGAAGAGAAATTTGACGTAGATGGAGATGATAATGATAATGATGAAGAAGGGAATTCTGGTAATCAAGAGAAATTTGAAAAATAAAAGAGCTCTGATGAAGGTGTTGATGGATCTACTTAGTCTTGTTTCTTCTGTTTTTCTTCTTTGTAAATTTTGTATATTTTCTTTTTGCTTCTCGTAACATCGCTGCGAGCTTCTCCGACTTGATGTGTAAATTTCTTTTGCTTTTATCTGTATGAATTTAGAAAACAATTCTTTCTCTGCAACATAATCAATCAATCAGAATTATTATCCTTTAATTATTTGTATAAATGTATCATCTAAGCAATTTTATTATATGATAGATGAATAATAATTTCATCATTCTATGCATTCCCATACTTGCCTCTATATGACCTTTAATTAGGAAAGATTAGATATTAATTAGGAATAATAACCCCAACATCTGCAATATGAAAAAATTGAGTAGAGATTATATATTAGTTGTGAATCCGATTAAATTTGCCTCAATATCGGTGATGTTATTGCTAGCAAATTATTGCATAACTTTATGATTTTTGCGTAGAATCGCAAATCTCGTAAATTCTGCTATTATTATTGCAATAATCTTATGGTCTTATTATGCCTTCCTAATTAAAGGTCTTATTTTGCCACATCTTTTCTTTCTGCGACAAAATCGCAGGACATCTTTACACTTGCATGTATTGACCCATTGATCTTGTCTTATCAATTTTTTCAACATCTCTACGACAATATGATAAGTATAAACTCTCTTGCAAGAATTAATCCTTATGACATTGGCGTCTTGCGATGAAATCGCAGGACATCTTTACACTTGTTAAATGTAAAAACCCATTGATCTCA
Organism: Papaver bracteatum; assembly: GCA_023529315.1. NCBI lineage: Eukaryota > Viridiplantae > Streptophyta > Magnoliopsida > Ranunculales > Papaveraceae > Papaver > Papaver bracteatum. Next base: position 614,715 of record JAJJWX010002873.1, read on the forward strand.
TCTTAACTTTTTCTCTTTTGGCTATTTTCCTTTGTATAACTTTCGTCACGCGACAACATGACATGCCTAATGTTCTTGCGATCATAAAGCCCCATGACATTGCCGTCTTTAGACACTTATCATCTCCCTAATGGAGGGTGCCGCCCTTATCTTCCCCCTGGTTTCCCCTTCAAGGAGGGCACATCGGCCATACAAGACTAGCTCCTCCCATCCAGATTTTCCAACAACCAGCTATTTTCGCATCCTCTTATCATTTATGCCTATATGGCTTATAGTTACAAGACTGCACCCTAAGTGGGGTTTTCTTTAGGCCAAGTGCATCATAGCCAAGACTTGACAAGGATGGCCAGGGTAGTTTTATACGCCCCGGGCACCTTTGGCTCAACCGTGTACCTCGGCGCCTTGGTCATACTTTGCACTTCTTAGAAGAGGTCCTTAGTCGTCCAATCAGGGTATAACCTTATATAATTGGAAATCTAAGATCCCTCTAATGGATAGGTTTTATTTAACCCCAACATCTGCATAACTCAGGTTCCAGCAGCGGTATAACCTTATCACTGAGTCATGTCAAGAGATACCCCATTATATGACGCACTATTAGGTCTTACATTTGCCTATTGCGAAATTGTATTCGCGAACTAAGGTGCACGCCATAAAGGTTCATCCCATTCTATTAATCTCTGCGAAATTTGGTTCGCGTTTCTCGCGAGTATTGTAACTCTGATAAAATTTCATTTCTTTGATTTTCTTGTAAAATTTTGCACTTATTTCAAACAAAGTACTTTTTCAATTGCATTTTCTTTAAACAAATTCTGCGTAAGTTTCTTTAAATTTCATCATTTTACCTTTCTACTTACTATCTTATGGTTCTGCTTTTCTGTTACGCTTTACTGTTTTTTCTTTATCTGCGAGCTGCTCGTTATCATCTTCCTCTCGCTTCTCTATTGAATCAATCATCAGTCTTTCACATCTCTGTCGTTGCTTGATGTTGTACTTCCAATTGCTCTTCTTCTCATCTCTTTCCTCGCAAGATTTTATATCAATCTCATAACATTTCTTTCTTTCTCCCCAATCTCCCTTGATAACTCCAACACCATTAGGATGAGGAAATTTAACACACCGGTGGAAAGTAGATGCTACACCTAATATCCCGTGTAGCCAAGGTCGACCAATTAGGGAATTATAAGGTGATTCAATGTCAACAATACAGAACAAGATCTTGGAAGTTATCCCTTTCAATGGAATCCGCATCTCAATTTCCCCTTTGGGTTTATTAGCAGTACCATTAAAACCATAGATTTTATATGTTGAGGGAATTAGATATTCGTCTCTTCCACCCATTGTTTTATAGGTATGATAAAATAGTATGTCAATTGAGTTGCATGTGTCTATTAGAACTCTATTGATAGCCCAAGAATCTTCATTTTCATCACCATTTTCTTCATCTTATTCTTCCATTTGCTTTGGATTGATCTCTAATCTTACCACCAATGGGTTATCATGCTGCTCGCCAGGTTCTGGTACTTCTTGTGCACTGAAAGATATAATTTGTTTCTGCCATTCTTCTAATGGCGAGGCTCTCGCGATATTCATTATCTCTCTTCCATCTGTGTCTCTCGCGAAGACTCTTCTTAGAATATTATCATGGAAATCCTCTATTGTTCTGTATGAATGTAAAATGGAGTTACAAAACAAATTCTTTGCTTTAGCCCCAACTTCTATTACGAATGATTCTGCTCCTTTTACAGTATTTACCCTGCGAATTTCTGGTGCTGGAGGCAATCGCTGAGATTGTGGATTTCCTACTAAAAAGTGATTTAGCTTTCCTTGTTCAATCATCCTTAAAATTATTCTCTTTACATTCCTGCAGTCATTTACTGTGTGGACATGAAAGTGATGGTAAGGACAAAATTCTTGACTGCGATTATTAGGATGTGGTTCTTTTCCCATGTTCCATGGAGATGGTATATTTTCCATTAAAATGATAGCTTCCCAATTTTTTTCTATACTAGAATTGAGAGGAGGCATCTTAATTTCTTCCCATATGATCTTCTGATTCCCTTGACTTCTGAAATTGTTTTGCCTCCGTCCACCATAAGTTTCTTGCGGCTGATCAAGCCTTTGAATCTTATTATTCCCACCGCGATTGTAATAATTCTTCTCCCTTTCATATTCTTCTTGATCTCGACTGCCCATAGCTACCAACTTCTGCTGGTTATGAGTCTCTACTTTCTCTTGTTGCACTTGCGAGCTGCTCGCCAAATTGTTTATCATTTTAGGAAGTAAACTCTGATTTGCTTCCACAGAATTGGTGTTTGCGATGGGATATGATTCCATCTCATTTTGTTTCTCCTCCAAAGCAATGTATTCTTCTTGTAGTTCTCGTAGTTCAGTCATAGTGATTGTATTCTTGACTCTGAAAATTTGTATGTACAGTAGATTGGTCGCGAACATTGCATTGATAAAAGACAAGATAAGATATCTCTCGTCAACTCTTCCTGCCATCTCACTGCACATTGTCTTCCATCTTATGGTTAAATGTTTCATACTCTCTCCAACCCTCTGTTTTAACCCAAACACATCTTCAATACCTGGTCGCGATGAATTGTTGCTAATATAACCTCCTATAAATGTAGCTTGTAAATGATCAAAAGAAGTTATGGTGTTTTTTGGCAATCCCTCGAACCATTTTAGTGCCTCGCCAGTTAAGCTTGACGCAAAATATTTGCATAGTACAGCATCATGGTTCTCCCATTGTAGCATACATCTAACATAAGCCTTGACATGTTGAACATCACAAGTAGTCCCATCAAAGATGCTAGTTAATGCTGGTAAATTGCATTTTGGAGGTATTCCTCTTAACTGTACTTCTTGAGCAAATGAAGTTCTCGCAGCTTCTTCAATAGCTTCATCAAGTTGCCTTCTACCTCCTTCTCTTCTATTGTTTATCATTCCTCGCATTTCTGCTAATTATCTCAATATTTGCTCATTCTCAGTTGAGTTTTGATCCATTGGCTTCTTTAATGCAGCTTCACTTTTTCTGCATTCTTGCCTTGCTTGTCTTGCGAGAATTTGTGCGTCTTCTTCTTCATTGTCATTCCATCTTTCTCTGCGATTTTCTCTTTCACCCTCCTCTTGGAATCGCAGCTGTATATCTTCTTCTCTTCGAATTTCTTTATTTCTCCTTATTTTTCTTCGCTGTCTTTCTAATCTCCTCTGTATCCTATCATTCTTCTCATGAATATTATCATTGTAGCGATTTTGTGTACGTCTCCTTTCTCGATTTTCATGGTTATTTTGTCGTATTGCCTCTCGAAATTCTTGTTCTTCTATTTCTGCCCTTAATCTTTCTCTCTCGCAAGCCAGGTGTGCTTGTTCGTCGTAATGTCTCTCAATTTCTTCTTCAATTATTCTTTGGTTCCTTTGGTTCTCTCGCCCATGTAATATCCTCCTACCTTCTTCTGGGTTTTCTTCTTCATTTTGGTTGTTTCTTCCCTCTTGATTTCTATTGTTACGTCTATTATCCAACACTTCGCCACGCGAATTATAGCGATCATCAATTATCTCTTCTTCTCTATGACGTTGTTCTCCATTTAGATTTTGCACTTCTTCTCGAATATTTTCTCTAACATTTCTCATAGGGGAATTTTTCCTTGGTTCTTCTCTGAATGATCTTGAATTTGATCTAACAGTACTTCTTGATCTTCTTCTTTTTAATCTCAAATTCTCCATTCTTAGCTCATGATTTTGTCTTGTTAGGTTCGCACGCTCTTCTGCCTCTAATCTTCTTTCTTCGTGTATTCTTTGTCTCAAATCAGATGCTATTTCATTTTCACGTCCTTCATGAATTAATCCTTCAACTATTTCTTGATTTCTTTCTCCTTCTTCTTCATTTCTTAATTGTTGATCTTCTGCTTCTTCTATCGAATCCGATCTCCAAGTATGCACACTCACTCTATCATAATCCACATTTTTATCTTGTGTTTGTTCTTGTTGATTAGGATGTTGAATTGAACTTTCTGCTTCATTTCTTATTCTATTTCTTCCTGACCTTATTCTTAAAGATTCTTCTAATTCACCTGTTCCGTCACCTGCAAGTCTTTTACTTCTCCTCACAGTTGTTGGTGGTTCTGATGTATTTCTTCTTCTTCTAGCCATTTCTTCAATTCTAACAATTTCTTCAAATCTTCAAATTGTAATTAGAGATTTCTTAACTTGATTCTCCCTGTTTCGGGCGCCAAAATGTAGTTGCAGGATTTCCCACACTACACCCTTGTTAAGATTCTGCTATAATCAATTCATAATTGAAGATGAAAAATGACACTTTATTATTTTGGTTTCAGAAATGTTTACAGAAATGAGAGAATTCAAGATTACAACTATTCTCTTGAAGTTTCTCTCTCCTCAAGACTTTCTTAACTCTCAAAAATATATCATCCTTTTCTGGACATATTGGGTCTATATTTATAGGGTAGTTACATAGTGGATGACAGCTAAGTTTCCCTCTTATTTCGGGTTGATTCTGCGATTGTACCGCGATATTTATAATGTTAAATCTCGCAAGTTTTGTAACCATCGTAGGACAAACATGTTTTTCTCAAATTTTCTTCACTCGTCATTTATTACGTCGCTCTTTTGACTGCCTTTGTGACATTCGCAAAGTGTAGTTGAATATCTTGCGGTGATTCTCGCTGGGAAGTGTTGTCAATCTCGCAGAAAATGTAGCGATATTCTGGTCCTACACCAGGATTATGTCATAACTAGACATATTCATCACAAAAATGTCAATCAAAAATCCATGCCTAGCTATACGTACTACACACTTTCGTGCCACGCGATCAACACATGAACTACCTCCTACAGTACTAGCAACGCCAAGAATCACATCAAGTAATTAAGTTTCCAAACCCAAGGAAAAGACAAACGAATAAGCAATAAACGAATGAGTAACAACAATATCAAACAATATCTTATCCCAAGAATTGTAAACTAAGAATGTACCTTCAATAACTGAGTTATCATGATCATGTCCAACATGAGAAATATTGAAGGCCTTAGGTTGCTGAGGGGGTTGTCGAGCTTGGTATTGTGGTGAATTGTTCTGGGGACGGTTCTGTTGATAACCTTGACGCTAGTTATGAGGTGTAAAAGGTTGTTGGTTCCTTTGAGAAATAAGTATAGGAAAGTTCCTCTTAAAATATCCAGGTTGTTTGCAGTGATAACATGAAGGTGCAGGAAGATCTATATTCGGTCCATTTCCTTTCTTCTGGTATGGATGGTTGTTATTTTTGTTCTTGTTCTTATACCCAGTATGAAGTTCTCAAATTCTATTTGCCTCCTAAATGTCTCTTTCAGCAATCATTGCTCTTTCCACTATCTCATTATAAGAGGTAATCTTCAGAATAGACAACCTACTCTTAATTGAAGGCCTAAGTCCCTCCCGAAACTTAAAAGCCTTCAGCTCTTCATTATCAACCAGGTGAGTAGAAAAATGAGAGAGTTCTTCAAACTTGGCTTGGTACTGTGCTATTGTCATGTTTCTCTGGGTCAACTGCATAAACTCGATCATCCGCTAGTTTCGTGCAGTTTGTGGAAAGTACTTATTTAGGAAGGTGAGTCGAAATTCCACCCAAGTAAACAAACCGTCATTCCTAGAATGACGAGTCAAGTCCTATCAGCGAGTTGCCTCACCCTTAAGCTTATAAACAACAAGATCCATCTTATCCTCGTCATTCACGCCTAATAGGGTGAATATTTTCTCAATCTTATCTATCCAATCTTCAGCAACTAGTGGATCAGGACTACCCTTGAAGGAATCGGGATTTTATTCAATAAACCATCTAACTAACAAAGCTTGTTGATTAGGTTGTGGGGGAGGGGGAGTTGAATTCCGATTAAGATTCACTTGTTGTTGCATCGCTTGAGAAACAACATTCAAAGCACGGACAACATCACCAAAACCCTCATCTTGTGGGCCGATTGAACCATTATTACGAAGAGACATGTCCTGAATGAAGGACATTAAATCATAAGTATCACAGAGAGAATTCTTTATGCAAAAGAAGTGCAACCTATTACGCATTCTAACAAACAACAATCAACAAATACACAAATAGTTTCACATTCAAGCATATACACGCACTGACTTATTCAGAAACTAACATGTCCAAAGGATTAACCTTGCTCTGATACCAAATTGTAACGCCCCGAATTTCGGGCCCGAATCCTGCCCGGATCCCAAGACCGAAAACCTGGAGTGCTACTTGGATACCATAGCCGAAGCCCGGCTACTAAGCCCAAGCTCATAAACTAATTTATTTGGGCTAATTTAATTATGCATGTTTTTAACATATTTATAGCAGCGGAATACTTAGAAAATTACTTTGGAAAAATCTAACCGTAGATTTAACCTAATTTAGAACCACCAGAAGAAAAATACATTTTGGATCTCAAATAAAAATACTAACACCGTCCAAGTCTTAAGATTAATTAATATAAGAAATGATTTCAACCCCAAATTGTAAAACTGAAAACAAACCAAGGTGGATTACTAAAATTTTACAGGCTTCATGCAAGTTCCAAAATTTATCGAATATTATACAGATAAAATCTATACTATAAATACTATTAGGAGTAAATTATTCAGGATTTTTAAATGAGTTGAGTATCCTATAACCACAGTCAAACCTGTAGTTGACCAGAACTGCAGAAAAGAAAAATAGAGATATCCATTTTATAAAAATCGTATAAAATCACTCACAACTCCAAATCGGGATTAGTTTACCATTTTAAAACTCAAAAAGAAAGATCTTGAAGTTTACAGAAGACACCAAATCCTAAAACATGTTGTAGAATAAATTTAAAACAATAATACTTCAATATATTTGAATCTGTCATAAAACGTCTGAATTTCTTACAGTGAGAAACAATTGTTTGAAAAATAACTTTGGAACTCAGAAAACTCTAATATTTTAACAACTTCATAAACCGTGAGTTTTACACATACCATAAAATATTCAGTCATAAATATCTTATAAAATAATTATCATTAACTATCAAACTGACATGACTTAGAAATTTTTATTGTCTAATCAAATAAAATTTTCTTAATAACACATTGTTCCATTGGTTATACATTAACCCAATAATCTCCAAAGTATTAGTAATCAATAAATACTCAATAAATCATCTAAAAGAGAGTTTGATGATATTTTATTACAATTTTTCAATCATAAATCCTATGCAAACTACTAATTAAAGCACCAAAACCGATCTCTATGCTTTTCCGCCATTAGCTCCTTGTGGTGTCATAAAATCTGGAATTTTTTGTCATGAAGCAACGTGAGTTGTGACACTCAGTTGGAAAAGAAGCAACATAACATTTTATACAACATTTTTCAATTTCTTTTAAAATAACTAGCATGATTAACAACATCGCCACCACATGGAAGCACCACATCCATAAACAATAATAAATTCAATCAATCCGCTCGCCCCAGGGAGCCCACGTGGGTTTAGGAAACAAAACTGTTTCCAAGGATATCTCGTATCCCGTCATAAATAATTTTTAAGAATCAAAATCTATGGACCGTAGCCCAACATTCATAATCATGCTCACAACATCGATTATCATCCATAAAAACTTGTAAATATGAATTTAATTAACAAAACCATAAATAAAAAAAGAGTTTTAGATTGTTTTGCGCCTACCTCGAACGCTAGCAAATAATCCTAAGGAAGAACAGTGGAGAAATCAGTAACCAATGAATATTGAAGTTGTTCCAACTCTACGATTTCAAAATGCATTCTTCCCATAATCTTTATTCCACTGGTCAAACCTCACATGAATGCTACCGTCAAAGTTTTGTTCTTTACAATCAAACCTGACCACTATTCAACCATCATAATGTCCCCTACTTTGAATTTTGATTACTTAGGAAATGACATGCCCCTCAAATTTTTCAAACTTCTCTTATTTGTCTTTCTAATAAAATCAATTTATTTACAAAATATTCGTGACATCCACTACTAAGTCTATCTAACTACTCCTTTTCTTTAGTCAGAAAGTAACCTCAAAAGTTATCATGATATTTATTCGCGTGCATGATATACAGTTATACCTTTGCGTCTTTTAATTCAAAACTCAACAACCTCAAATGCTGACAAAAGTTTATTCCCATTAATCAATAAATAAAAGCACTAAATTACTAAAATATCCTTTTTAGGTAAAATGGCCAATTTACTCCTCTTAGAAAAAAAATGACACAAATACCCTAGAAATTTGGACGGGCCTTACAGTATAAACCTCTTTAAGCAACAATCACTAAAGGAATATTTCAACACGGTGTCAACTTGAAACAGGGTTAGTCCGGACTGGTCTAACAATGTGAAAATAACAAAATCAATTGTTCAAGATCAATCAAGTCTTATCCAACAAACAAGGTCGGATTTAACAACTATGATTGATTAACGTACAACTTGTATTATTTCAATTATAAAGATAAACAATATAATGCGGAAAATAAAATAACACAAACACCAGAAATTTTGTTAACGAGGAAACCGCAAATGCAGAAAAACCTCAGGACCAAGTCCAGAATAAACAATCACTGATTATAAGCTCTTACACCAATTTCCTACTACCTATTCGGACTAGATGTAATACCTTCTTCAGCTATATTCTTACAGAACTCCTAGTAGAACACCGATTCTCTTTAGGAACTCTTCACACAAATATTATAGCAGAACCCAAGGCTCTCTTTAGAAGATACAACAACACGATTGATATGATTCAATATTTTGTTTTCACAAAACACTAGTTTGATTTCCCTTTAGATGTAAATCAAGGTTTTGGAAATCTTGTAGATTAGGGTTTTAACTTACAATCAGTATGCATACTCACAAGAAGTCCGTGAACCTGATTTTCATAAGTGAACTTGGGTGATTCCAAAGATCAATTTCCAAGTTAAGAAAATCCTAATAATTCTACAACAAGAACAACTAGATAAATCTAGATATATCTTGTTTAAAACTTCTCAAGGATTTTTATGAGATGCCTCAATAGAAGTTTTTCTTTTTAGTCTCCGATTTCGACTAACAAGTGTTGGTATACGATCGGAAACTGAAATTTATCAAAACCTAGGGTTTATGATCAACAACTCTTGAATGGTTTTATATCAGAAGAGAAAAACTCAGAATAGACAAGAGGTGAAAAACCTAGATTACAAGTTGTATAATCAATCACGAAGACTAGATTCAACTTGGCTTTGTGATCCCCAATACAAAGACTTTTATCTCACTCTTGTTCACGAAGAACATAAGACATGGAAAACAACCTTATGAAACTAACACCAATTTTCTAAAGGGGATGAAAACCGTGTAGACTCATGAACCCTTTATTTATAGTGAACAATATCTTGGAAGCTAAGCAAATAACTTATTTAGCTATTTTTCCTTTTACAAGACTCTACTAAAAATAGGAGTCTTTCCCAAGTTAAAACTCTTGCCAAACTAATTAAATAAATAACTTATTTAGCAAAAATTATATTTATGTGAATAAATCACATTTTAACTTAGGCAGGAATCATAAGCACTTTAATATGGTAATCAAAAGTGTTTGGACCAATAGCTAACTTGCCTAGATAAAGAAACATCACCAACATGACCAAAAATCCCTTTTAGTCACGTAATGGGCCCAAGTTCGCGGACTCAAGGGCCCATGGAACGTTTCCTACTAATGAACTTAAATCACTCATAACTTCATCGTTATAACTCGAAATTGAGTGATTATTGGCTCGTTGAATTCACAAGCTCATTCACTATAAAATGAGATCCTTTATAGGGATAAATGTTAATGTCACCAAGGTCATGAATCAAATAACCTCAAGTATATATACATAAATGTACATTTACCATCATTGGAAATATTCCATAGAGTGAGCATTTATCTCGATAGATTAGAAAGGTAGAATTGAACAAGAATCCAAATGAAATCAATCAGATACATTTGTTGACAAAGTACTTGTTGATGTCTTCTTGTAGTCTTCAATCTTTAATCTTCATCCTTTAAGGATAGCTTCCATTCAACTTCTTAGACCTAATCTAGTCTGAAACTATCTTTAGTATGCTAAATCAAGAATGCATTTTATCAACTAAAATTGACAACTAACTTGACATACTAATGCTAGTGGATTCAACTGAGTTATGCTCTAACAATTCTTATATCCATAGTTGGTTACGTAATCTCAACTCTACATTTTAATCGTTGAAATATTCTTCTATAATGTTATAACAATCGTTATTCACGACTATCGTCATCAAAGCTATTTTCAAGATTGAAACATCATCATGACTTTCGTCACGGGTAAAGTTGAAAATGGTTAAAACAAAAGCTTACCAACACATATTTCGAGAAAACGATAGGCGAGTAAACTCGACTCGAAATAGCAAATGTGTATGTATGAAAAGTATCATACTTATACGACTTTTGTCTCAAGAGTAGGAGATAGAGTAAATAGACTTTTGAGTGACATATGAGTTCAAGTCTCCACATACCTTTTGATCGGATGAACTTCCACTGGTTCCTTGAGTAGTTTTTCGTCTTTGTAAGATAATCGCCATGGAGTCTGGCGCTCAACTATACTTAACTATCCTAGACCGAGACTTAGTCATAAGTAAACTAGAAATCAAGACATATAGTTTTGATCATTAATATTGACAAACATGCTTGAGATAGCAACGCATGCGAGTTCGACCGAGCAATGCTCTAACAAGGATTATTACTGAAAAGGACATTGTGATGAAGATTCTAAGATCTCTCTCATCTAGATACGAATCTAAAAATCATTCCATCGTTGAAGGAAATAACCTTGATGAGCTTTCCAGAAATACTCTAATTAGAAAGTTAAAAATTATTAATCTTGATCAAAACACAGTAAGAACGTCTGCGTTCAATGTTGTAACCAATGCAAGTGAACCTTCTAAGTTGTCTTGGGATGATGAATGTTGTTCCAATCATGTTGATTTTGATAAATCATCGATAACAGAAAATATCAAAGAGTTTGTGAAAAGAAGTAAAAGATGTGATAAACGTCTCTCTCCAATTAATGTTTCAGATGATTCAATACAAGAAAAATCTCCCCTGGGTGTCAACATCTTGGATGCATCTGATATATGCAATGAACTTTCATATCTTGTAGCAGAATCCTCCACCTACTTAATTTCTGATTCAGAACTAGAGTCCGACACAAATATTTGTGAATTCATGAATAAAAGTATAGAGATTCACCAAGAAAATCTTCAACTAAGAGCTTCGTTGAAGAAACTTGAATCATCGCTCTAGGTGAAAAATCTTGAGATAGATTGTGTTAATGATGAATTCACCAGAAACGTGTCTCTAAAGAAAAAATAAATTAATACTCACCTATAAAGTTTATCCGGAAGTTCTGACAAAATATCAACAATGTTATTCGGTCAGAATTCCTTTGGAAACACAAATGGTTTAGGGTTTAAAGGAAAAACTGTGAACACAAACAACTCTCTTGTTCCGACTAATGTTGGAACAATGTACGTTGAATGTTGTGATAAACAGAAGGCAATTCAACAGAACAATTTTTTTTTATTGATTTGGAAATAAAAATCATGTTCAAAGTATGTGTTGGAGATTCAAGAGGAACAACAAAAGAATTTCCAATCTACAAGAGAACATGCAAATGATGAATCTGGAGTTGGATAATCAACAAGGTTTTTCAAAAAAATCCAGAAATTCCAGATTCAGACGAGGTAAGAAATTTGTTTATGCAGCAAACCTTGATAACCCATTATGTGGTAAAATAGGTGAGCATTCGGCTCACTTTATCGCAGTCTAATACCAGTGACATCCGCATCCTCATTTTCAAATTGAGAAAATGAGGTTTGCATCAAGTTGGATCAAGTTTTGTATTTATATTTTTATTATTTTTGTTGAGAAAAATGAGGTTTGCATCAAATTGGATCAAGTTTTGTATTTATATTTTTATTATTTTTGTTAAGAAAATATTCTCCTGATATTTTAGATAATGGATTATGAACCATGAAATGCTTGTTCAAAATTCTTATAGGGTTTGGTTGTCCATAAGTCTATTTATAATCATTTGTAATCAAAGTCCTTCATCTCTTTTCTCCTTGAAAGATACAGTTTCATGGCTCATGTAACTAGAAGTACCACAAAAAGGGATGTAGTTGAAGCAGTTAATGTGTATTTGTTGAAGGGATATCTTCCTCAAGAATGAATAAAGTGAGATCTATAAATGGTGGAGAAGGTTCTTCCTCTAACTGCCTCTTATCTGTTTGTCATTTTGATAATAACTTTAGAGGTATGGTGAAAGATTTCATCAGCAAAAGAAATGATTTAAAATCTCAAATTGTTTATTCTTTATAAAAGATAACTCACTATGAACAAATGTTGTCTCTAACAAAGAACACCTTGCGTGAGAGTTGACTGATATTTCTGAAGACCTAGAGGAATTGAACGATCACATAATCAATGGGTTTTTCAATAATGAGAAGGAATTCACAGTAGATGCTCTAAGAAAGCTCTATAATGTCTAGGAAAACTTCTTATGAGAATTTATTCTTGTGTTTTAAGAAGGATAACTAGGGTTTGGAATAGCCATTATTGTGATTACACATAGCAATGTCCAACATTTTTCATCTTCAATGTTTTTAGATTTATTTATTTAAATTCTAATGTTGGTTTGAAAGATGATTTTGCAGTATTAATCTTTATGGTTTTACATATTGCAATTTGTTATGAGATATGAGTGTTTGCGTCCGTAAACTATGATTGTCCAATATGTGGTCAAAAGTTAAGTCCTTCATATGTCGATATGCAAGTATTGGTAAAATATTGAATGAACTTTTGACAAACAAAAGATAAGCCTTTTATGTCATTATGCAAATATTGATGGAAGAAAGGATGAGCTTTTGTTTACAAAGATTAAGTCTATTATATGTCATTGTGCAAATGGTGATGAAAGATAAAATGAATCTTTGTTTATTCCACAATATTGATCTTCCCTGATCCATATTTTTTTATGTATATATTGTGAGACTTCGTAAGTTTTCTTATGTTGAGCATTTCCGATTAAATTGATCATGGATTCTCCCGTGGTTTGAAAATACGGGGGTACAACAACCACACCCAACAATTCGTTTGGCAATCTGAGAGGACTTACTCTAATATACTTTCTAGAGAATCAACTAGACAGTTAGACTCAATCTAGAGAAAAGTATATACAAGAGTTTATATCTCTGTTTCACAATGTAATCAACAAATTAAACAGATAGAAATCTGCAAGCCTGATTATTATGTGAAACAACTTGAACTGTACTAAAGACCAATGTTCAAGTGTCAATAAATTTAAATCAACAACCAAGGTTGGATTATTTAATTGATTGATCTAAACACACAACCTGTGATATTTCAATTATATAACAAAATATAATGCGGAAAAGAAATAACACAAACACCAGAAGTTTTGTTAACGAGGAAACCGCAAATGCAGAAAAACCCTGGGGACTTGGTCCATATTGAACACCACACTGTATTAATCCGCTATAGACACTAGCCTACTACCAATGAACTTCAGACTGGATTGTAGTTTAACCCTAATCAATCTCACACTGATTCAAGGTAAAGTTGTGTTCCTTATGTCTCTGATCCAAGCAGGATACTACACACTTGATTCCCTTAGATGATCTCACCCACAACCAAGAGTTGTTATGAACCAAAGTCGAAGACTTGATAAACAAATCTGTCTCCCACAGAAATACCCAAGAGTTTTTGTTCCGTCTTTTGATAAATCAAGGTGAACATGAACCAATTGATAAACCAGACTTATATTCCCGAAGAATAGCCTAGTATTACCAATCACCTCATAATAATCTAAATAGTATGACGGAGAAACTAGATATCGTGAAATCACAAATGATGAGACGAAGATGTTTGTGATTACTTTTTATCTTGCCTATCGGAGATTAAATCTCGAGCAAATCTTAGAGAAGATAGTACTCAAATGATAGAATCGGGCAAGATCAGAACACGTAACTACAAAGAAAATAGTTGGGTTTGGCTTCACAATCCCAATGAAGTCTTTCATGTCATTAACCTACGAGGTCTCGATAGAAACCTAAGGTTAAAGGAGAATCGACTCTAGTTGATGCAGCTAGTAACACACAGGAGGTGTGGGGATTAGGTTTCCCAGTTGCTAGAGTTCTCCTTTATATAGTTTTCAAATCAGGGTTTGCAATCCAAGTTTTGGTAACAAAGCATTCAATATTCACCGTTATATAAAAAACCTGATTCAACCAAGCTAATATCTTTCAACCGTTAGATCGAACTTAGATTGTTACACACAAATGAAATGTACCCTCATTTAGGTTTATGTAACCGTACCCAAATGTGTACATTATTTTGGATCACAAATAGTTAATCGAAGTTAGCCATATGATTACTCTCATATCAACCTTATCCATCTTAACCGCAACTAGTTCAAATGACTCAAATGAAACTAGTTAAAAAGACGTTCAATTGCTATATTCTCATAAAAGTATACAAGAACACAATTGAAGCAAAATCGGTTTGATTCACTTGAATCATTTCATGAACATTATAGCCACGGTTTGCAAAGATTGCATTCCTTAATTTATAAATGTTTAAGTTCATGTACAACCGATTTTAGAAAGTAACCAACTCAAGTATGCAAACATGACACATACTTAAGTATCCGGACCGAGTTTGGGTTATGCCAGTACGCGTACGGGTATGCATACCAATTTACATTCCAAACTCCAGCAGAAATTCACGGACGTGAGACTTCCGCCAGTATGTGTACGTGTACGCATTCTTTCCCAGACATCCAGCAACCGCTAGTACGCATACTTCTGGTTCCCGGTTTTGGATTTACACATAAATGTGAGAACACACTATATTTATATCCAAACATGGTTATATGATTCAAAGCTCTTTATTTCAATCATTGAAACTTTCTTAGAGGATGACAATAGCCGTTTTTACACACTATGCATCAAAGCAATTTTCAAGATATTGAAATAATCATAACGAAACATTCCAAGTCTACACCAAATGATTGTATCACACATACCATGTAAGATGTTACTCGGAAATTTTCACATGATATAAGATGAACTTGGTCGAATCGAAAGCTTTCCAACACATATTTCGATAAATATGTAAGCGAGATAAACTCAGCTCGAAATCTCAAATATGTATACAGAAAACTATATCGTAATACGACTTATGTCTCAATATAGGAGATAGAGTAGAAATAGACTTTTCAAGTGATAGATGAGTTTCAGTCTCCACATACCTTTTGTCGTTGAAGTTCCACAATCTCCCCTTAGTAGTTCTTCGTCTTCAAAATGATGAACGCCGTGAAGTCTAATGCTCAACTACACAATCTATGTCCTAGTCCGAGACATCTATAAATAGGATAGAAATAAATACTTATAGTTTTGATCACTAACATTGAAAAACACGCTTGAGATAGCAACATATGCGAGTTCGACTGAGCAGTGTTCTAACATGGTTAATTTAATTGAGATTTGTGGATACAAGTTCATATTTTTATGTGATTTGTTAATGTCCAATGAAATCCTTATTTTCTTGTGAAAGTAAGGTCGCTCTTGTTGTTCTTTTAGGAATGACATTTAATGGGGGAGAGTTCTTAATTGAACTAGTGCTTAATTGCCAAATCTTTGCATGGAGTGCAGCTGTGGAATATTATAGAATTTTCTTGTATCTTTATAAACTCCTTGATAAATGCATTTAGTTTCGGCTATATGATTGCATATAAAAAGTTGATATGTGCTTTCTTTTGGTCATGAAGTATCTCTATGGAAATTTCATTAGGATCCCACTAGTTTTCGTACCTTTGCCAATTTTATTGACAAAAAGGGGGAGAATTAATACGTAGTTCACACTACAAATACATATGGTTTTCAGATCATTATGTAAGGGGGAGTGGTTTTCATGTGAGATGAAGTATTGACGAAGGGGGAGTGATATATATCACCATAGTATTGTTGTCGAAGTTGTGATACAATTGAACTTTGATGCTATGTAATAATATTGTGACACTGTATAATAATTATTGAGATCTTTTGTTTTCTCATTGTTATGGCTACGGATCTTCAACAACGATGATGCTGATTTGAATATCTTTAGAATCATTGGAGTACTTAGAAGTGATGAAGATTTAGAGTAATGTTGAAGAACCAAGGAGATCATGCATATGGAAGAGAAGCTGCAAAGTTTATTTATTTTGTATTCCATATGTATTGATAGTTCTGTCACTAAAATTGACAAAGGGGGAGATTGTTAGAGCACTGCTCGGTCGAACTCGTAAGCGTTGCTATCTCAAGCTTGTTTGTTAAGTTTAGTTGCCAAAACTATAAGTCTTGATTTCTAGTCTACTTATAGCTAAGTCTCGGACTAGGATAGTAAGTGTAGTTGAGCTCTAGACTCCACGGTGTTCATCATGCAAAGACGAAGAACTACTTAGGGAACTGGTGGATCTTCATCGACAAAAAGGTATGTGGAGACTTGAACTTATCTATCACTCAAAAGTATATCTATTTTATCTCCTATCTTGAGAGAAAATTCGTATTTCTATATAGACTTCAATTATACACCTTTGCTATTTCGATCTGAGTTTATCTCGCTTATCTATTTCTCGAAATATGTGTTGGTAAACTTTCGCTTTGGCCAAGTTCATCTTTACAAGTGACGAATGTCATGTTGCTTATTTCAATATCTTGAAAATTGCTTTGATGAAATATAATGTGTGAATAACCTCTATATAACATCCTATGAGAATGTTTCAATGATTGAAATGAGAGTTTAGAATATATAACCTTGAATGGATATAAACATTGTATGTGAACTCATACTTGTGTAAGTCCAAAATCTTTGAACCAAAGTATGCGTACTTTGCTGGTTTAGGATGTCCGGAAACTAAGTTCGCGTACCCATACGCATACTGCCGGAAGTTCACATCCCGTGAATTTCTGCTGGAGTTTGTGAACTGAAAACAAGCTCAATCCGGGTACTTAAGTATGCGTACCGGTATGCATACTTGAGTGGGTTATTTTCTAAAAACGGTTTATTCATGAACCAAAACATATATAAACTAAGGAATATAATCATTTCAAACCGTGGCTATAATGTTCATGAATTGATTCGAGTAAATCAAAATCATTTTTGCTTCGATTGTATCTTATATACTTCTATAAGACTTAAGCAATTGAACAACTCTTCAACTAGTTCTTTTGAGTCATTTAAACTAATTATGGTGAAGATGAATAAGGTTGTTATGAAAGTGCTCATATGGCTAACCATTAGTTAACTACTGTTGAACCAACTAGGTGTACATGTTTAGGTATAGTTACTCAAACCTAAATGAAGCTACATTTCATGTATAACAAGCTAAGTTCGATATAACGGTTGGAAGATATTAGCTTGAATCTTATAAGGTTTTCATCTAACGGTGAATATTGAATACTTTGTTACCAAGGTAACTTAGATTGCAAATCCTGATTTGGAGACTATATAATGGAGAACTATAGCAACAAGGAAACCTAATCCCCGTACCTTATGTGTGATACTAGTTGTATAAGTTAGAGTCGATTCTCCTTTAACCTTAGGTTTCTACCGAGACCCTGTAGGTTAACGAATTAAAGACTTCATTGGGATTATGAAGCCAGACCCAACTATTTTCTCTGTAGTTACGTGATCTGATCTTGTTGTTTCCATAGTAATTGAGTGCAATCGTAAGATTGGATTGAGATTAATTTCTCCGATAGGCAAGAAATAAAAGTAGTCACAAACATCTTCATCTCACCGTTTGTGATTCCACAATATCTTGTTTCACTAATCGATTTAGGTTAATGTGAGGTGATTGATAATTCTAGGTTGTTCTTCGGGAATATAAGTCTGGGTTATCGATTGGTTCTTATTCACCTTGATTGATAATTCTAGATTGTTCTTCTGGAATATAAGTCCGGCTTCCGTTGAAGCAGAGCGGCTTCTGGATAGAAACGTTGAAGCTGAGCGGCTTCCGCAGCAAAAAATTGAAGCAGAGCGGCTTCTGGAGAGAAATGTTGAAGCGGAGAGGTTTCCGGAGTGAAACGTTGAAGCGGCCCTTGTAAAGAACTCCAGTGAGGGCACCATTAACCCTTGACTTCGAAAAATGAGTTGATACAATATGGCATATGGGAAAACGACACACAAATAGTGCTGGTTGGCAAGTTGTGTTTTCTCCTCATGGGAAAGAATACGCTTATTCTGTTTGATTTTCCCTTGTAACTTTCAGAGTCTTGACGGTTACAATGTTGAAGTCAGAGGCCGCGTCAATCAGCATGTTGTCAAACTCGACATCCTTCAAGTGAACAGTGGTTAGGAGTCCCCAATTTCATTTATCAATCGTGCTTTCCAGGAGAGGTTGGGGTTTGAGAACGACTTCCCTGGATGGAAACAACTGCTTTCCTGATATAGTGTGGTCGAGGGCTACAAATATGTCTTGATGCTGTGCCTTGGAGAAATACAAAATCTCATATAAATGTTTTATTATAGACTGCACGATTTTGTGGACGGAGTCCCCAGAAATAATGCATCTCCTGACGGGAAGAGGGTCTCTGTGAACTCAGGAGGGCTGCTGATTTTTATTTGCCTCGATTTTGGAGAAGTCATTCATGATCTTCACGTGTGATGAAATTGGATTGCTGATTCCTTTCTACTGGGCGTTCAGGAAAAACATGAGCCTCTTCATCTATAAAGGCGAGTCCTGCTGAAGTGCTTGCGCCGGATGTTAAAATTATTCCTTGTCATCTCCATCTGGGGTTGACATGACTCTTGTGGTAGCCACTGTGTTAGTGTCTTGAGGAAAATAGGCATGTCTTTATGAGTTGTAGCCATGTCTGTCTGAGCCTTACGAGAACCTTTTGTCTTTCCATCAAATCAACAGTGGTAAGAAGGGGTCAGATTCCTTTGGCTCCTCCAGTCTTTCATCCCGGCGGTGGAATGGCGACGGCTCTAGTGACAACTGGGGGTGTCACACTTGAAGAAATATTGGGGGTGGCGGCAGCGGCTCTGGATCTGGTGATCATAGGTGTAACGCCTGAGGGAACATTTCCTGCGCCACTGGTGTTGATCATGCTGACAGGTGGTACATTGATGTCACTGGAAGGAACGTTGATATCAGGGTTTGATGCTAACCCGGACTTTATCTTTACATCTTGAGATTGGAATTGGAAAAATGAAATTGAGAATTGAAAACTGATATTGCAACCGAGAGATTAATCTCCCACTGTGGTCGCCAATGGTTTGTGGGTGAAAACTTCTTCTGCCAAAGCTTTCTCCTCTTCCAAAATAGCTTTCGTAGCAGGGACCACGCCAGCAAGAATACCGGCTCTGTCGACTTTCACAATATCAAGACGATGTTGCAACCAACTAACGTTGAACTTCATAGATTCACATGTAGATACCATGTTCTCCTACTTTTGAATAGTCGATTCCGCGACATCACGGATAGACATACTCTCCATTTTGATGACCATCGGCAAGAGACAATTCACTATGGAAACTAAAGCGGACGACCAATATTGCACCACGATCCTAGTGGTGATGTGGCCATATATCCTCCATATCTTTGTGTAAAGAGTCATGAATTATTTCTGCACCAGAAACCCACCGACTTTCCGGTAGTTATAAGAAAGACACCTCATGCAGGTTCCGAACGACAAACCTGCATTGGGATACTCATGACAAGAAATTCCTAAGTCGGCGTTCTCCATATCTGCAGCGGTTGGTGGGATCGGGCTTGAAGGAAAAAGGGTAACCAAATCATCTTCATCAACGATGGTATCGCATGCTCCGACAGGATATCTCTACACAGAAGAAAACTTTTGTCATTCATCGAAAAACAATGAAACACCTATTGATCAATAAAAAATATACTAGTATAATCTTTTTGACTCGAATGACCTGGATATGTGAATTGTTGCAAGAGTCAGGCCTCACGCGTTTGACTGGAGAATCTAACTGGCTCGAGGATGATTCACTTATGATCGACATGATGAAGAGAGGTGGACTCAACAAGAGGAAATCTTTGTTGTAAAACTTGGAAGACGATGCAACTTCACCGGCGTAAATACTGTGGAAACCCTAAAGTAAGAAAGAGAAACACAAACTGAATAAGCGGAACATGATTGCATCATGACCGAGAAATCAGCCTCAAATGAAACCCCTCATCAAAAACCCCAATGAAAGCCAAACGAGACAAGAATCGGGCCCGCAAAGACAAATCACCACCGTGCCAAGCCGTACGTGCCATTACCTTGGCCCCACCATGCCAAGTCATCCGCGCCATGACTTGTCGCGCCAATACCAACAACTCACCAAGCCAGCGTCATGATGTTCCCTAACCCAACCAAGATGATGCATAGAAAGACTAAGCCGACGATCTTCATCTCACCACTTCACGGTCAACACCACAAATAAAATCTATGCAAGGTCGCCAAACAAGGGGATCATGAACTCTCCTTACGTCTCGAAAAAGGTTAGTCGGACCTTCCTGGCCATCTTTTCATGCCTTGTTGTTTTGATTTTTGTCCTAGCATGTCACCATCTTATGCTTACCTCGCAACGATGCTCCCATTCCGAGTTAAGCAGGGGACTTAATGTTGATGGTGGTTTTTAGCTTAGGGTTAAAATCGTAAAACTGTACAACTGACATGACATCACTATGACCATTAGCACATTTATTGAATCAATCAGCATGCCTACGCAAGAATTACCGGGGTATCTTTTTTTTTACATGGGACATGTTCCACGATAGAACCCTTAACATCGACTGACATCATCTATGGAAAACCCTAATTCTCATGCCACTGCGCCAAGGCATGCCAACCATGCCAATGGAAAACCATGCCAGCCACATCCCCGCACCACTGTGCCAATGGAAAACCATGCCAGCCACATCCCCACACCAAGGCATTCCAACCATGCCAGCCGCACCACTGTGCCAATGACAAACCATGCCAGCCACATCTCTGCACCAAGGCATGCCAAACATGTTAGCCACACCATGTGCCAAGGCATGCCAACCATGCTAGCCGCACCATACACCAATGGCATGCCAAACCCTTGGCCCCACCATGCCAACCACACCTTTCCTTGGCCCCAACCATGCTATCCGCACCATGCGCCAATGGCATGCCAAACCCTTGGCCCCACCATGCCAAACCAACCGCACCTTGCCTTGGCCCCACCATGCCAAGCCGTCCGTGCCAAACCCTTGGCCCCATTATGCCAAGCCATCCGCGCCATTTTGCCTTGGCCGCACCATTCCGGCCTTCCCTATGCGGCTACCAAAAAGAAGGCGTGCGACGATCAACGACCACCCTTCAATCCTAGATGCAAATCCTAGCCATACAAGGTCGTCAAACAACGCATGGTAACCTTTGGCCCAAAACCGTAGTTTTGGCCACGCCAAACCGCGCCAATTGCATGCCAACCGCCTTGCCGCACCATACCATGCCGACCTTCCCTATTGCGGCTACCAAAACGAAGGCGCGTGAGATGATCAACGACCACCCTTTAATCCTAGATGCAAGTCCTAGACGTACAAGGTCACC
Source organism: Papaver bracteatum (assembly GCA_023529315.1). NCBI lineage: Eukaryota > Viridiplantae > Streptophyta > Magnoliopsida > Ranunculales > Papaveraceae > Papaver > Papaver bracteatum. Next base: position 636,408 of record JAJJWX010002873.1, read on the forward strand.
AAACAATGCATGGTAACCTTTGGCCCAAAACCCTAGTTTTGGCCACACCAAACCGCGCCAATGGCATGCCAACTGTCTTGTCGCACCATACCATGCTGACCTTCCCTATTGCGGCTACCAAAACTAAGGTGTGCGAAGATCAGCGACCACCCTTCAATCCTATATGCAAATCCTAGCCGTCCAAGGTCACCAAACAACGTATGGTATCCTTTAGCCCAAAACCCTAGGTTTGGCCACGCCAAACCGCGCTAAGGAATGCCATGCCACATGTGCCAATGGCATGCCAACTGCCTTGCCGCGCCATACCATGTAGGCCTTCCCTATTGCGGATACCAAAACGAAGGTGTCCGACGATCAACGTCCACCCTTCAATCCTAGATGCAAATCCTAGCCGGCCAAGGTCGCCAAACAACGCATGGTAACCTTTGGCCCAAAACCCTAGTTTTGGCCACGCCAAACCGCTCCAAGGCATGCCACATGTGCCAATGGCATGCCAACCACCTTGCCGCGCCATTCCATGCCGGCCTTCCCTATGCGTCTAACAAAACGAAGGCCTGCAACAATCAAAGACAATTTTTTCATCTAAGGTGAAGATCTTAGCTGTCCAAGGTTACCAACCAACACATGGCAACCTTTGGCCCTAGTTTAGTCGGGACTAAACAAAGCCAAAACCCTAACTTTTGGTCGCGCCCAAACTAGGCCATATTGAAGCCATACTGATCATGCTTTCATGCCACTGGCTACTAAACGAAGGGTTGCAATAATCAACGGCTACCTTTCATCTTAAGATGCAAATCTCGATCGTCGAAGGTCACCACCGAGCCGGAAAGTCTCCCAAGCTCAACTTGTCAGACAACAACAACGTGCTACATGTTTTCCACGAAAACACTCGAGACATAAACACATGTCACAAACTGATGGATGCTCAATGGGTATTGGTTTGGCGGTTTACATCGTGCGGCATACACTACGCCCGTTATAAGAAAGTGTCATAAGGATGAGGCGGTTAGTAAATATAGGGAGTAATGGTGAAATGCTTTCTTTTATGGAATATCAATTCCAGGCATTAACATCAATTCCAGGCATTACCGGTTACCACCACCTCCCTTTTATTCACCCGTTTTCCATTTCTTAATGAGACCAGAGTGTGTTTCACTTCAACTTGTATAAATAGGCATTACCTATTTCCACCGAACAACAAGTTCAGGTCAGGAGCATACAACACTCAGAAAACACTTGCTATCTCTCCATGAGTTAGCTTCCCACTTTCTGATACAAGTCATAAAATAACTACTCTTCCAGAATCAACTATTTTGGTCTCAACACTTTCTTCACTTCCCTACCTGAAATCAACCCCTCTCATTCACTTTGTGACCGAAGCAAGTCTGAAACGACCATTTCTTGGTTTAGGCCGGATTTGTACAGATTGATCTCTCGAATCTAAAGTACTCCCTTGTAGTACATTATTTAGGGTTTAAATTCGTTTCTCACCCACACACCCGAAATTACCAAAATCAGCAGAAACCGTTTTCACCCTCAAACAACACCCCACTTACAACACAAGCTAAGCTATAAAAGCACAACTTTGAAAAATTCTCTGATCCGACTCTATATCGCAGTGTTGTTGGTGATCTTCAATACTTGCATTTAACTCAGACATACATTTTTGTTGTTGTCAACAAGGCTTGCCAATTTATGCATGATCCGTACGTAGAACATTGGGATTTTATTAAACGCATTCTAAGGTATCTAAAAAGTACAATGGACTACGGTTTGTCTCTGAAACCAAACGCAGACAGCACACCACATGCATACACAGCTGCAGATTGGGCGGGAAACTTGAATGATCGACGCTCCACCAGTGGATACTGTATCTACTTCGGCGGTAATCTCATATCATGGAGTGCACGTAGGAAGAAAACCATATCAAAATCCAGCACTGAAGTTGAGCATAAAGGTGTGGCAATAACAACTTCGGAACTCATTTGGATAAAGTCGATGTTAAAGGAACTATGGATAACAACCTCAACACCTACGTTGCGGTATGATAATTTAGAAGAGTAACGTATCTTACATGCAACCATGTTTTCCATGTGCGAACAAAGCATATAGAAATTGATTACCACTTCGTCCAAGAAAGGGTGGCAAACAAAGAACTTCAAGTCAAGTTTATTTCCTCAAAGGAACAACTTGTGGATATATTCACTAAAGGATTAGCTTCACCGCGATTTCAACACATTAGAGACAAGTTGAACATTCAAAAACTTTAGCTCAATTTGAGAGGGAATGTCAAGGATAGTTACACTAGCTCTCCTAAAATTTCTGAACTACCTGACTCAGAAGAAGTCTAGTCTCCCATAAATAGCTGCTATGTAATATACAATTGGTTTCCTGTATATTAGAATCTGTATACCTAATCTTAATCTGTAAAACCAATACAAATACAGTGTTTCATCTCCACAGTTAAGTTTGGAAGATTTACCAAATCATATTCTTGAGTTATGTAAAACACATTATACACACACCTGCGGATTTGCATTTTCCCAAAATAGTGCATAGTTAACATGGAAGGTAGTGTTAGTTTGCCCCCTTGTGACACAATCTCAGTCCCCATCCGTTTAGGCTCCCTTGGCTAGGTTACCCATGAGGCTCGCTGGTAGGTTAGCACATCAACCTGTTCAATCAATGTAGTAGTATGTTGTTGGAGCTTAGCTTGTTAGGATTCCAACTAGTTAATGTAATATTCTTTATCTAATACTAGGTATCACCGGGGCCTCACGGCCCCGGCTCAACCTTAAATTTTAATCTTAAGTATACGTACTTTATTCCTTTGTAACAATTTATTTAAAATTACCACAACTTAGTTAACATATCCAAATTATGACAACTTAGTTAATTATACAATATATATCATTCCAGTGTACCCATCTTTAGGCACACAATACCAGCAAAAAATTTTAAAAAAAATCTATTACTTGATTTAATTTCATCAATAGTTATCCCTAGTTAGTTTTAAAATCAATCATCATTACTGAAGACCGAAATAGATAAATCAAAAGAACAGCAGGATCAATAGTGGCAACTATGAATTAGTTTAGTTCAGTATGTAATGATGATAATGATGAGATAGCATCAAATAAGATTACCTTTTTTTTCTTCTATCAAACATATTTTAGTATACTTGGAGAATGATTCAGAAGATAAGTGCTCAAATTGGGTCAACTTCATGATAAATATAAATTGTTGATACTTTACTTCGATAGTACAGCATGATAGTAGTTTTAGCAAAAAAGATGTGGATATCTAATTGTGAGCCTAAAGACATGTAGTAGAATGCATGGGCTACAACAACGTAACACTAATGTATTAATATGTATAAGCTCCATGTTTAGATAAAAAAAATCCTATCAATTTTGAACTTAAGCAGTATTCCAACAATTTGTATATCCGCCTGCTGGAACTGTGTGCCTAAATATGGGTACCCAGGAATGATATCTATTGTATAATTAACTAATTTGTGGTAATTTGGATATGTTAACTAAGTTGTGGCAATTTTAAATGAATTGTTACAAAGGAATAAAGTATGTACACTTAAGATTATACGCAACTTAGTTAATTATACAATAGATATCATTCCACAACTTATAATATATGATGCGATATATTTTATGAAATACATGCCGATAGGAAAAAATAATGTAATATTGTCACTTTAAACACCTAAAATGCATGCTTTAGAAAAATAATATTGAACACCTAAAATACATCTACATTAAAGGAATAAAAAGTATCTCATCAAATACATGCCGATAGATATAAATAATGCAATATTGTTTCTGCTTATTACCCATAGATTTGTATACATGCTTCAAGAAAAAAAGATTGGTATTGGTCAGGTTTCAGATATAAAGATTGATATACACATGCTTTCAAAGGCACTATAGGATTATTATTGAACTGCGATAGCGTCATTTTTCTTACTCCTCTGTATCTATCATGGCATCCTTCCCTTCATACTTCATACATAACAAACTGATGCTAATCTGCACAAACATCACTAAAAAAATTATCACAACAATCAAGTTCATAAAGCTCGACATCGCCAATAATAACATCAGTATCAAATGATAGTTGGATTAGTTTGATGTTGCTTACACATTGGCCAACACCTTTATTTTTTCAACAGATAAATGCCACATACCTACAAATTATATGAAAACAACCATCCTTCTTCTCCATACATGCAAGTTATATTTACGAATAATTGAATGTTCACTATCTTTAACTTTCTCGACCGTTTCATTGGAAGGGTAAGAGTAGCGACATGTTGTTTCTTATAAGAAGATAGAGATTTGTGATTGAACCATCGATTCTGATGGAAATGATAACTAATAGGAGTTTAAATGCTTCATAAGGGAATAAAGAAAAGGATACGAAGTTTAATATTCTATCATAATAGGTCAGGTGGTGGTGGTGGTGGTGGTGGTGACGGTGAGATTGGCTATTGCTTTTTAATTCCTTTTAGAACTCAGTTAACCTAACTACGACTTCAGATTATGTAATTTCAGCAGGTTTGAGGTATTCATATGCACCAGAGATGACGACGATGGATCTTTCGAGTATATTGAGTGTTTAGGCTAATAATTTTATTAATTTGTTTTACCTACCAACAAAGGGTGAATAAACTCAAAAACACAAACGAAATAAGACTGTAATATATTCACCACAATTTTGTATGTTCAACCAAAAAGCAATAATATCATTGTGTCAAGCCTCTCTAGAAAAAGTAATAATGCTTTAGATCTTGATAAAAGTTACTTCATTACCATAGACTTCACCGTCTCTAAGAAGTTATTGAGGACCGATGATGAACCATTGACGAAATAATAAGTTAAGTCCTTCATGACTGCTAAAATTTTGATCGAAGGAAATATATTTATTATATCTTAGTTTGATTCAAACATCCAAAACTAACTGCTTATTAGAACTTTATATCTTACTCATACCAATACATATGGATATACTAAAATAAAAAAAAACATCACTTAATATTATTATTTGATGAGCAAATACAATAACTTATATAGTTCACTTGATATTACATGTCTCGATATTCTGCTGGTATAAGGATTAGTATATATAAGGACTAAATAACAAAGTAATTGATTACTCTCTCTATACAACACCAACGTATATTTAAAGTTCAACTTTGGATAACGACCTCTAAGGTGGGTCACTCGTGATATGCTCAACCGCTGACACGGAACCTCCATCAACTTTTACTAAATTCTCTGACACAACCTCCAGTAGCACATTACATATACCAATATGACATGAAATCTCCAATAATTTCAAGCATTACACATTTTAGTTAATAGAATTTCTTCAAGAGTATCAGAATCCTCGGCAGCATTACTATACGTAACCCAGCCTTTACGTAATTGTTTTAGATTGACTATGCACAACCATTGAAAACCTGCACAGAGAATACAAATTAACATTTGTTGAAAAGTGAAAAAAAAAAAAGAGAAAAATAACCGATACAGTTTACCTTGCTTATCTTTAGAAGAAAACTAATTATTATATGCAAAAGCACACCAAAAAAGTTAATATTTATTTAACATGCTTTCCTTTACATAGAAAACCCCATAACATGTCTTCGACACATGTATCTCATTTCCCTGCTTCGTACCTTTACGTCATTAATGAGTGTGTTGATTAGTTTGACAAATTTCATCTTAGAACTTCCAATGCGTGTCCTACTTTAAATTATAATAGTAGAGTCTCCCTTCAAGGGTCAACCTCCATCATAAAGGGTGTGAGCCTACATATGTTCCTTTGAAGCACTGTGATAGTCAACCAAAGAAATAAGTAATTATGATATAGGTAGTTCGAAATACAAAATAGATATTCTTTTTATTGAATTTAGTTGTTGGGTATCTTGGTTAAATCATAACACATCATGTATTTATACTTCTAAGCAACTGGCTTAACCATGGTTATGTATATGAGAAACTTAAAATTAATTTTGATATTAAATCCGTGTATCAAGAGAACTATAATTCCAACTGACTCTAACGTAACGTCGTTGCACTAGTCATCGTCATTGACTTGAATGAGTCTAACCCTGATTTCAACCCCTTCACATTTTTAGCCAAAACTTTGATATGTCCAACTGCTTTGTCTCATTAAACACCTAGGCAATGTAAAAATTGTGATAACACAAACAAAACTTATTTCTAAATAATTGGCAGATGTTTTTTGTGTTTGCCATAAAATCAATCAAGGAAAAATCATCATGAGAAAAAATCATAAACCCTCAATATTTTCTATAGATGCAACTGTATCTAACTTAAATAAAAAAATTCATAATCTTTTGTACTTAACAGATATCAGTATTGTTAAAATGACATGATCAGTTGTCGAGCGGTTATTAATCTGTAAAAAAATAATTAGAGAGTTATTAACTCTACACTGCATACCTCATAAATCTTCCTTTTAACATTTTCCAACCCACCAATGCCCTATCATGAAACATTAGGCCCTTCCACAACCCAAAATATATGTATATATCATAGCTCACAATTAGTACTTCTACTATCTTATAATAAAGAAACGGTATATATTGTACCAACGGACTTTGATGGAGAATTTGAAATAATGACCCGCAAACGATAACCGATTTGATAACATTTTAGAATCTGATATCCAGATTTGAAACTAATTTGATAATTAGTTGAAGCTTAGAAGTCCACACAGTAAAATAAATGACAATATGATGCCACGAAGAAACTACATAATATTATGCGATGTGTAGCATTGCAATGGAAGGAAAAATAAGTTATCTAATCTAATTATCTTCTTCCGTATAAGTTTATTATGGTTATCTACTAAATCCCATCATACTTATCGGTTATGTTATAACATTCACACGAACAAACATTAATTCAAATAAATCAAAATAAATTTGAATGAATTTAACAATTGGAAATTTGAAAACATTTAATATTAGCTATAAAAATCAAACAGTATTTAAGAGAACAACCATATCGTTCTGTTTTGATGGCACATTAAAACCCGAAACTGAATCAAACAAAATGATAGTCGAGAGGGGCTTCAAGAGTCTGTTAATCGGTGACATAGCTTCAAATAAAACAACTAATATAAGAAAATAAAAATAAAATAAATAAAAATAAAGGATAAAATAGCATGCTAAGTGAAGTTACGTTCTCTGCTGACTAACATGATATGGTTTAAATCGTTAGATTTAAAGCTAGCCAGTGAATGTTAAATAGTAATTTGGACCATATTATCAATGTTTTATATCAACTTCCATTGACCGGCCAATGTGAACTACTTAGTTTATATGGAGTTGACTGTTTCACTGGGTCTCAAAATACGATATTAAACGTTTTTTGAGACGTTGTGGCGTTATTATATTAATGGTCATTTGAATAAGACTCAAAAGATATAACCCTTTTTCTTATTCCTTTGTTTGTGAAAGAATAATATATCAATTAAGATGTTGGGTTAGACGTTGTTATATTTGTAATTGAGTCTCACTCTAAAAACGTGAGAAAGAGAAAAGAAAAACTATCTTTTAGTATTTCTTTTTCTTCTTGAACATAGAAGACCGTGAGGATCAAGAAGGTAAAAGGTTGTTTGTGGAGGTAAATCTTTCAATATCAAAGTAATGACTACATACTATAGGATTTTGAGAAGTACCATTGAATTATAAGACATCATAATTTATCTGCTTTTGTACCTCTAGAGATTTTTTTCTTAACAGAGTTCGTGAAAATTTGAATGTCAACCCTTATTTTTCTCTCTTCATTCATCAGATCAGGTAAACGGCCTCTGTCTTAGAAATGACTGATAAGTAAATAAATTTTCTTCCTGAAGAAGAACAAATTTTAACAAAATCATATTTATAGAGCAAAAGATTACTAAGATCTTAGTCCAATAAACTTTATACCATTTATAGCCACGCTAAACCTATAAAGTCTTCCCAACCCCTTGTAGGACCAAGAATTTTAGGAGAGATGATTTACCCGTCCTTCTCAAAGACAAATGAAAGAAACTTATAAAGCGAGTGGTGTAATAATACAAAAATTTCCAAATGTAAATTAACTTTCCTTAACCTGCAACCCAACATCATGTAGTTGAGTGTTGAAGGTGGTTTCCTTGGCACCGTGTATTTTGTGGTAGTTTTGCTGCAAAGTACCATATATAGTACGACATAGCTTCAACAGATTTTCTTGATGCCACCGGATTCTCAAGTATTGATGTGAATAAATTGGAACAATTAAAAGCGGTAGTTTTTAAAGGCATAAGAATGGCTTGTAAATACTACCAAGTGAAGATAGAATCTATAGGTTAATACAAAGAAATAAACATAATAACCAAACACACGCATTCATATAGGAGAATCAAAACAATCAAATAATCCATAAGCAGGAGAGATGTGATGGTAATTGTAAACATAACCTCAAATTGATTATTTTCCATCTCAATTAGAGAACCCAGTCCCAACTCTATAAAAAATTGGAGGAACGGAAAGAGTCTGGATCTGTTATACTCCCAAGTCCCAAGATATATTTCACTTGTGGAATTCTCTACCCCGTGAACATGAATATCATTGATTTGAAAGACGTCACATATGAAATGGCTTGTTCTATTTAGATGTTTCTCAAGTACCATGATGACATATGACACCCCTCTTAATTCATGTGTTTCACTATGTAATGATGAGCTAATATTGCCAACGGAAGCCTGTGAGGTCTCATCCTAGTCAAATAAAAATTCCATCTGTGGGAGTCGAACCTACAACTACATGGTTGAGAACCATGTGCTCTTCCATTTGAGGTAAGACAGCAAGTACAATGATTACATGAGTGAACCATGTGATACTGTGCTAACATACAATAATTTAAAGCAAGCAATAACACAATTTGTAAAAAGGATCAAACGGATTATAGAGAAAGAAATAGACAACAACATTACATCAATGAAGCTACAATTACATTGCCATCTACTTCCTCTATTTTGATAGACTCCTAGTTTACCAATCCCGACCTTGTTCAGTTCAGCAGGAATCAAAGTTCATTATCTCATGGACAATTACGGATCACAATGATTACATAATTGATGATTCAAAGAGAACAATCATAGAAAATAAATTTTTTCTTTTAGTATTTGATAACAATATATATGAAAAAAAAGAAGGAAAAAAAAACTGTAAGTTGGCTGGTAAGTAGTAAAGTTCTTATCCGTCATTTTCTCTTATAACAGTAATTATATTTTTGTAGATACCATTACCAGGGGTTATTAAAAAAAAGAAGTTATAAAACATGAATCGAAGAAAATAGATTTGGGAAACAAATAACTGCAGGAACCAAGCAGCTGCCTAAAAGTCATCCTTCCACTCATTAACAACCACACCCATAGAGACATAAACATCCACCTATGATTCCCCTTTGCACATGATCTTTACATGTATAAGTTTCCTATGTGAAGGTATAGAATGATACCTGAATAGTTGCTGATTGGAGGTTAAAAGAAGTGAAATTCCAAGCCCATCAAAGGCCTACTCAATGTGTCTATGATAGGGCTTGTCTGCATCCTTGAAGATGTAGAACGGTAGATGTCCTTCATCACTAAGTAATTAGATTATCGAACTACATGAATGGAATAATTATTTAAAACTATTTAGCGCATCAAAATAAAGTTGAACCCATGATTTAGTTGAATAAATGGTGTACCATATTACATAACATTTCCAGATTCTAATAACTAAAAAAAATAAAATGAACCAATACTGTTGGTCCCAAGCCCTTGGAACTATGACAAAACTCGTAGAAAAATGACATCAAATAAAGAGGTACCTACAAATATCATTCGTCAAATATAACCAATCTACGAAGAGTGATGCAAGATGTTCTTTAGTAACCTAATAGACAGCATTGTTCTCCAATAAACTAATTGCCTCCGGACACCATCAATTTTAAATTTTAAAAGATATGGGTATTTTTTAAATTTCATAAAGGTTTTGAGGGTTAGTTCAAGAATACATACACAAAAAATAAAAATAAAATTAGAATCTAGATTTTTAGAATACAAATACTTGTTGATCAAGGTCAGAGACATAAATAGTCCTAAATGTCGTATTCTCGTTGTGCCATTATCTAACTCGAAATTAACTCCAGCTGCTAAAGAATAGTTCTCATTCTCATCAATTGCTTTTGCAGGTTTCAACCAAAACAAAGATGTAACCCAAAAGTTACATGCATAAAATTAAGATGACAAAGAGGCCACGACCACAAATGTAACCCAAGCATCGAACATCATCTAGCAGCCCCCTGAAATAATTAATCTTATAGTCCAGAAAACTTATCTACTGCTACCTTATATTCCAAACTACATAACATAAATATGGTGTGGATCTCTGTACAAATTTAACATTCAGTTGATAACTATAACATGTATTCTGGATGAATTAGACAAATAACAAAGACTAAAAGATTTCTAAACAGTAATTGATATATAAGGGGTACAAAATAAGCAAATACCAACAGCTATCGCATTTCTACAAATACATTGGACTATAGTGGATCGGGTGTGGTCAGATCATTCAAAATAGAGAAGGTACTTCCATGGATTTATTTTTTAGGGTTCATTATTTATTAATAACATGAAAACTGGGAAAATGGAAGATCTATCTGAAACAATGAAGGAATTTATATAACCTCGCTATAAGATCCCCAACCTTTTTATCACATTTGATGCATCCATAGTCCGACTTCACCAACCCCTTCACCAACCACTTTAGTCGGGCACATGTTGCATCCTAAATGGTACCACCTAGTGGTACTCAATATTCGAGTTCCAATGGCTTTGAGTACCTGCATACATGTTTGGATAGGCATCTGTGATGTGAGTGATTCATTGAGATGTCAGAATATAAACATATGGCACAAATATGGATAGTTAGAAATGTACTTGTTGATTTGGGTCCCATTGGCATTCCAACAATTCAGAAATTGTCCTCTTATTTTATCAGGCAGCGAAATATCAAAGTGGCGATGGTTATTTCAATCATTAGATACATACGGAACAAAGAGTATACATAGTAAAAATACCCTTCTTTTATGTTAAACAACGATAATCCATATTACACGTACATGGATTAGCCAATCTCACGATAATAATAATGGATTATGTGTCATAGTTAACTAAAGATAAAGTCCATGGCTAAGTTTTCTTTTTCGATTCTATTCAAACAACATGGTTATTACTTGCTCAGCCGGAAGTATGCTTTGAATTTGATGACAACTCAAGGTTATGCAACGACAATGATTTTTATATAGTCACTAAAAATTATTGATTCCTTAAAATAGGAACAAAAATAGGAAATCAATAATTACACTTTTTGGCAGGCCATCAAGTCCTAAGCTAGGAAACTTAATTAGCCCATATCCAATGGATGGAAAAAATAAATTACATCAGATGAAGTGGAGGAGTTATGTGAAATTCGCATGCCACCGCTCTTTAATGCCAAGATATATACATTCAAAACCATGTTTGAATGATGAACCGGGTACTCGATAATGCCAGTAGCAACTCGTGGGACATCACAATCTCGATTGTGTGACTTTAGTTACAATGCATCAAAATTCTAAATTTCATATAAATTAGAAAACTAATTACCTGATCCTCTCACAGTATTATAACTCGTAAGTATCAAAGGGGCAGCAAGTAGAGAGTACCTAATCTTCGTGACCGGATGAGCCTTGAATTATACATACCCTGATGAAGAAAAACATAGCAGCTGATAAAGAACGTACTACTCCCTTAACAATGATTTTATCATATCTTCCATCATGCAAAAAAAAATTCCTTCCAAACAAAAAAAAAATTAAACGTATACTTTATACATTAAAATAAGAATTAACTGTACCGTACAAACTCTATTTAGCTTATCGCTCACTCTACTTTGAAATCCAAGATACCAAGTGTTCTTGGGCTAAGTATCAATACCTCTATACATTGCTCTGCTTAATGAATGAAATTACTTGCACTTCTACCTCAATACGATCTGTTAACGCAAAAGCTAATAATACGTAGCTCAATAGTAAGAAAAGAGGTAAGTAAACATATATTTACCTTTTATATTCTATAAGAGCAATGCATCGTTCATGGTTATTATCTGGACTTCTGTATAGCTCACTCGTAGTTGTAGTGTAGCTGATCTGAACTTCTGTATAATCTGTACTTATTCGTGCCATAACAATAGAGTTAACATGCATTACACACAATAATATACAATACTTTCCTAAGTATCTGTAAGTATGACGAAACATTTTAATCGGGTATCATCTTAAATCTACATCTAACCTGTTTACCCTGGAGGTTTGGAGGAATATCCTCGGAGTTCACAATACGAAATCGATCCTCGCAGTTTTACCAATACTTGGGTCTCCAATAAGGCACGAGTTGTTCTTCCGATGCTTGCAAAGAATTTGCATTAATCATTTTATCTCGTCCCTCCTACCTACAAATGGATCAAGTTCCACTGAAAATCAAAAAAGCAATTCAGGCTTGACTTGGCTCACAAATTGTAATTAATATTACCATGGTTATTGTTTTAATTACCTTTTTTGGCTCATAAATTTTCTATCATCACCTCCTTCCACCACATTATTCTTAACTACCCTAATAATCATAAATTTTAATTCAATTAATTCCTTGGACCTCTTGTTTCAATTTCAACCTGGCATAGCCAACCTTTTTCAGTCCAACTCATTTATGATCCAAATTATTTAGAAGAACCCATAATTTTAACATTTTTCACCAAATTGTACTTGATGAACCCTATTCAGAAGATCAATTTCCCTGCTAAGAATTTATATAAAAAAAAAAACATATCTCTTGATCCTAAATGGACTATGAATACTCGATATCTCATCCATTAATCACCTAAAATGATGGCATCAAGATCACATTTCTTCCCTATTCTCTCGGACAAACAATAACCCAAAATTCTTAAACTCATGTTATCTATTCCGTGCTTGTCCTAACCGATAGCAGCCGACGGAAAACAAAATTCTAGGTTTTGTGTGAAAGAGGAATACCGTGAAAGAGAATTTATCTCTGAAATTGGGGAATACAGTAGGTAGAAGAGATGAATACCTTGTTGGACATTGTAGCAATATTCGACTCCAACTGAATTACAACTCGCAACTGAAACCACAGAAGCAAATCGAGTATTTAGAGCTGAACAACCATGTAAGAAGATATCAATTTTTTGATGAAACAAACAGGGTTTTGAGATTAGAGCAGGATCATGAAGTGAATCAGATCAAAAAGAAAAAAAGAGAAGCAAACAAAAAAAGGATAAAATATAGGGTTTATATATGGCTACAATTCATAATACAGTATATTAGGTTTCAGTTGCAAACACTTCTTTTCTATGTCTATGAAGAAAGATAATCAGAAACAATGATGAGCTAAGTGATCAAAATACGAAACATTCTACATAAAAGTTTGTTCCTTCAGAGAGTCAATATCCTATATTGGGTACGATATGAAGTCGACAACACAGTAGTAGTTGACACTTACCAGCTCAGAAAGGATTACTTGCATAGCAGCACCTATTTGAATACATCCCGAGTTCATTGGAAGAAAAATATATCCAACAAATATCTAAAGCTAGAGAATATGATAGAATAAAGCCCCTTACACATACCATTATTAAAAAGGAAAAAAAAATCAATTCTGCTGATGCTAGAATTATAAGTGCACAACTTCATAGTAATGATGATCCTTTTATTCTGCCAATGTTTTGCTATGGGGAAATGAAAAAAAATCATGATTAACATTAATTTACCCACTTTGATTAGAATAATCCTCGATAGACATGAATAGTCCTAGTTGTTTTTGTTTTGATCAACATGATCATTTCTCAAGAGTACAAATGCATAAAACCGACATAATTAAGGCCCAAAAGAAGCAACTAATAATATTATGCTAGGGAATCCCGCATCTATAACAACATCCTAAGCTTCTTTCCACCCAGAAGAAAAGAAAACGAAATCAGGAAAACATGATTAAAAATAAATAAAACTGAATGTATGATCAATAGTAAAATTTTAGATGTAACAATGTCAATAAAGAATATTGAAGAAACAAAACAAAATTTATAAGACTTTCATAAACCTCGGCTATAGGAAATAATGAATGCAAATATGGAGAATAGGGTTAGGGTTTTGGTACAACTTCAAGTGAGATACCTGAAAATAGCAACAGAAATATGGACTCAAATTTAAACATATGTTTTTATATCATCCTCAGAAATGCAACGAAAGTCAAAATTTAAAATTGGCAAACATACCTATCAAAGATCGAATAGAAAAAATATGTATTGCGCTATGTAATCAGATTTTTACCTTGTCGTATAAACAAAAGCTTGATCGGTGTTAGACAATCACCAATAGTAAAGCCTTTTATCTTGTTAGGGTTTACGGAAATTCATCTCGACTGGAAAAAAAGGAAAACCTCCTTTTTATGAGAAGGATTCCTGAAAATCTTTTATAAGAACTCCCAGATGTCCTACTATGTTTCGAGAGAGTTCAGCATCAACCTGAAAATCTTTGAATGTTTAATTTGCTGTAAATAAATAAAAGAAATCGAAAGGTATTTAAAGTTTTCGGCAATAAAACTGGCAGGAGTCCCTATTAAAGTAAACACCGCGAGTTTTTCGTATATCGCCAGTCTCTCCCGGCCGTCTAATGATTCCTCCATCCGGAGCATCCCGACCTTCGGATCGGGCCTAAATTAAACGTCGTCCGTCTGATAGCTTTAGTCATCATGGACATAAACCTCATACCTTTTTATAACAATGATAGTTAACCTCATAGTAATCGGTCTAATTTGCATTTTCACTGATGCCACACATTTTTATTGATCCGAATTATTACCGCCTGCCGACCTAATTAGGGTAATGTGGTTTCGCTCGTTCACCAGAAAAACAAAACAAAAAGATGATCGGAAGATTGTTTAATAATCTCGGCGGACAAGTACCTTATCTAATGCTGTTAAGGTCACACATTATTTTGCACTTCAAAATCTCTCACCATAATCTTAAAACTAAACCCATTCTTGGAACATCATGCGGTCAATAATACTGCTACGTTATTTGATCATAGACCTCGGATGGATAGAAACTGAAAATAAATTTGTAGAAAATAAAATTAAAAAATAGTAAAAACTGTAAAATAGAGAGAGATATATATCATGGGGAAGGGATAAACAAGGGAAGAAGAGAAAGAAAAAGGTTTTTGAGTTTTTCGATCTCGAAGAGTGTTTACTGTAGAAATATCAAGGTTTTGAGTAATAGCTGAAGAAGAAATTATAGCAAGAAGAGGTATGCTAATATTATGTTGGGATCATAGTCCCACATTGGTTAAATGAGGCTTAATTGGTAGTTTATAAGTCAATGGGTTCCCTCATCTAGTCAACCGGTTTTCTAGTTGAGTTCTACCCATGGGCTTGTGACGAGTTTAGGGTCGGTACCCTAACATTTTGTATCAGAGCCAACCACCACGACTCATGCCCGCTCCACGGAAGGGGTGACCTATAGGCTAGATTAAAGTGTTGGGGCACCTATGTATGGGCGTAGTTGTATGGGCGTAGTTGTCACCCGCATTGAATACTGTTAGGGGAGTGAAGCCGCCATAAGAGAAATGGCTACCTTTGGGTCAGTGTCGATAGAGTGGGCCAACGAGGACGTTGGGTCTGGAAGCGTGGTGGGATGTTGGGATCATAGTCCCACATTGTTTAAATGGGGCTTAATTGGTAGTTTATAAGTCAATGGCTTCCCTCATCTGGTCAACCGGTTTTCTAGCTGAGTTCTACCCATGGGCTTGTGACGAGTTTAGGGTCGGTACCCTAACATATTAGCAACTTAAAAATGGAGGTGAAGTGTTCAATTTGATCACCGTTTTCATTATTGGAAAACGAATTTCAGTCTGAAACTAACCTTCCCATGAAGTGTTCAATTTGATATACCTTTGAATTCCCGGCGTCTTTCAATCCTCACCAGATTCACTCTCGTTCTATTTTCATCTGGACATTCCTAAAACCCTCTTTTCATTCCCCCCCAAACCTCTCCTTTTCTCTAAAATTGTCTTAGAATCCGAAACCCCTGATCAAAATGTTGTCAAGATTCTGCAAACACGCGAATTTGATGCATTCATTGAAGAACTTACAGCATTCTCCCATCCAAACAAGGTAGAAATCATGATTTTTCCACACTTTTTTCAAATAATTTACTTCATTTTTTTGATTTTGATTTTTTTTTTTCATTTGCAGACGAATTACAGAAGCATATGTATCGATTGGTAATAGTAGTAGAGCCAATCTTGATTCTCAAATTCGGAGTTTCATGTCTTACAAAGGGTTTAATCCAACATCTTCTTTAGGTTATAGGGTTAACAATTTACCTGTTAATTATGTTCTTCGTCGTCAGTATGTGAGTAATATTACCAGAGATAAGAAATCACAAAAAACTCTTATATATTTATCTGTACTGGTTTGTGCAATGGTGGGTGCAACATATGCTGCTGTTCCTTTATACAGAAGATTTTGTCAAGCAACTGGGTACGGTGGAACTGTTCAAAGACGTGAGGTGAGTTTCGGTAAATGTTGAAAGTTGATTTCTTTGGTTAAAATGTTAAATTAATAAAGTACAAAAGATAAAGAATTGTTAGCTGGTTTTGTCAATTTAAGAGTTGTAGCATTGTATGTGACAAGGTCTACCTAATTGCAGACTGTTGAGGAAAAAATTGCTCGGCATACTCAAGATGGAACTACATCTACAAGGTATTTTCTGAGTAAATGAATTTCATCTGGTTAATTAAGCGATTTTATTGAACAGTCACCTTTAGCTTTCGTAACATGAAATCATTTAGTTATGAATATCTTCCACATATTGCGGGAGCCAAGGAATAGCCATAAGTTGTAGAGCTACAAGTTCATCCCAAGGCTTTCTTTCGTCATCTTGTATCTATTCTTATATTACTAACTGCAAGATCAACTCACAGATTAGGAGGTTAGCTTTGTTATGGTTTGGCATGCAAGTATGATTAGCTTGAGCTAATCTTAGACTATGCTGGGTGGTATTCCAGTTTAGGATGTGCTTAAGGTTCTTTATCATGTGCCTGTGGTTAATGGTACATTATGATATGGTAGATTGGTAGTTTAAGCATACTAGGTTCCTATAGTTCACATATGAGGTGTCTTCTCAACTCATAATGGAGAGCACATGAATAGAATTCTGATTGTTCGTCTCTTCAGCATGAGGAGCGAGAGTCTGTTGTCAGGATCCAAGTAATGTTATGCAGGCTTGGATTTTTCTTACCGGAGCATTTGTTATTAGTAAAATTTTGTACTTACACCCTCTAGAATCTTGGTAAGTTACGTTCCCTTTTTCGATCTTGGCGTGCACAACACAGTCTGCGGCTAGTTCAACGTAAAGTGTGGTTAGTATCATGTTTTAGATTTAGTTGTGATGGTACTTATAGTCTCACTCTAGAAGTTTCTTTAATCCCATTTTAATGGGAGTTTATTTGAATTTTATAATCCTGATAGAAGTCGATCAAGTCCTAAAAGGGTCATGTAGCTATATAAAGCGATACGACGTACAACATAAATCAGGTCTCGCGTAATTACATTTTATTGTGTTCTCTGAAATTATCTTTGTATGTTTTGAGTTTAGATGGTTTTCCAGACCAGTCTATCTTTATACAAGAGAATATATATCTTTGTGTCTTTAGCTTTTGACGGCTTTTGCTTTTTAAAGTCTTCATGCATATATGTTCTTTTTAGTATTGCCCTTTTTAAAAGTCTTTTTCCACCCTTCTAGCTTGTAATAATTTATGTGAAATCTTTATAACATACTCTAATCTGCAAGGATATCCAGTGACAATTTATTAGGCTTAAACTGCATATCTTACTATCATTGTAAAAAAAGATGGACTTTCGACCAACCCAAAATTGTGGTGTACAACTGAAATGACAATAATTACCTTAAAGCTTAAACTTAATGATCTGTTTCAGGTAGGTATCCCATCAAAAGACCTAATGCATAGGTCTGTCTATGTTAAAATTGCTCTCTAAGTGAGTCTCAGATTGGAGATCTATTCTTACAGGAAAAACTGGAGTTGGTTTATCATTCCATTCCTAGTGGGAAAACTAGTGTCTTGCCTTGCTTAGAATTAGCCAATATAGAAATTTCTAAACTTAGCTACTTTCCCTTGAATTTCCTAAAGAGGAAAAATATTCTTGTCTGTAAGGGTGTACTAGTTAGTACATATTGAGGAAGAGAAGTTATAAACGTTGAAGAAGAAGAATCCAGAGACAGGAATGGGAATGAGGAAGTGCAATACCTAGTATATAGGAGGAACCTTGAAAGGTGAAGTTATAAACGTTGTCTTGTTGACGAAATAGATTCAACAGCTAGGGAAAAATAATCTTGAAGGTAAAGTTGTAACTGTCTTCTCTTTGATAAAATAGGGAGATAAAACAGCTAGGGTAAAGTAACTTTGAAGGTAAAGTTGTTAATGTCTTCTCTATGGTGAAATAGAGAGATACAACAGCTAGGGTTTAGTAACCTTGAAGGTTAACTTGTAGAGATCTTTCTCCAATCAAATGAACATTGAGCATCCTCTACTTCTGTTTTTACTTGTTGTTTTTGTTCTCTTATCGGGTTCAAGGTTGATCACCAAACCACTTTAGGAGAGATTGCAGATTCATTCTCTTTTTCCAGGCTGCATTTGTCTTACTTTCCTCTCGGATTTGTTTGTTGAATTTCTCTTCGACAATGAAATAATGCTGTTGCTTTTTCTTGTTTGATTTGGGGAAATTAAAGTATTGCAAATATTTGTCAAATTAAATTATTGCAAATATTTGCCGAGTTAGTAAAAATGAAATGCTCGCTCGAAAAGGCTTAGGTTAGTCTGCACTGTAGAAAAGGCTTGGGTTGTAGAAAAGGCTTGGGTTATTAGTATGCTCTTGAGGAAAGGTTCGATTATGACTTTTGAATATGTATCTTATATCTATTTATAGGTAAGAAAGTTTCCTCAGATTTTCACTCGATAACGCTGATAAATTGTTTAGTATGAAAAATGAAATGAGATTAGAGAAACTCAGAGACAGGATTGACAGAGAGGAGGGTGACTGGTATTTGTTATATTTGTGATTCAGCTATACTGTACGACTGTCTAGCATGTTGTACTTTTGTAGTACTTTGTCTTACGCTTCTTGTTTCCAGTTATAAGAAAATAACAGAATCAAGTCATTCATATGTGACTCAGAGATAGCTTGTGAGTAGTTGTGACTTTGTTTTGTTCACATAAAAATAACTCTAGCTAATAGAAGCATAGACTAGCAAATTTGCTTATAGCTTGATTTCGAGACAGCATTTTGATTTTGTTGGTTTCTTTGTTTGACATGACCTCAGTACTGTTAGCTGGTTTTGTTGTTGCTATCAGGGAGATTGTGGTGCAATTCAATGCTGATGTAGCTGATGGAATGCAATGGAAGTTTACTCCTACCCAGAGAGAGGTGCTCTTCTTCATAATTTTGTGGACCTTGCATATGGCTTCTGTATTATGAGTAATTCATTGTTACCCCTTTTAATAAACTGCAGGTGAGAGTCAAGCCTGGAGAAAGTGCTCTTGCATTTTACACTGCTGAAAACTGTAGTTCAACCCCAATAACCGGTGTCTCTACCTATAATGTTACTCCCATGAAGGTACTTTTTTCGTTCATTATGTTGAATATCCAACCGGCTATAAAAGTGCTGATTTCAATCATTTTCGACTGTCTTGGTTAATGTCTTAGCAATTAGTTGACAAAGTTAAATTAACGGGGCTTGTTAACTTGTATGCTGGTATCCAAGTTATGGTTTAATATAATAATTAAATTTTTGTGTCAGAAACTAGTTTTTCTTGTTTTATTGCATTGGAAACTTATATTGCTTGCATTGGAACTAGCTTCCAATGCGATAAACAAGAGGAACTAGCTTTCAATACATTAAATTATATTATATTTATAAAACCTTTACTTGTATACTGGGATACAGGTTAAGAGGACCCTAAAGTAATTGCTATTTTCTACTTTTATTAGACCAGAACGTCAAACATATTTTTGAGCCACCATAAACTTGGCTGAAAAGGTATGGTCTTTTTTGGTCTATGGTAGCAGCAAGTTCAACTGGCCAAGATGGTGAAAATGCAAGTTTAAAAGTGATGCCTATTTTTTCTTGCTGATCAGTAGGTTTGGCCCTTAGGGTGCATTTTTAGACTTTGACCTTCCGAAAGGGTATATTCATTTATCGTGGGGGGAAATTTTTCTTGTTTAGGATTTTTCAACGAATAAACTTCTAATGTTTTGGGGAAAGTGCACATAGCAAAAGGTTACGATGTATATTTTTATAGGATACCAGTGAATTTAAGTTGATTCGTGTTTCACTGCAAGTCATTGGTTAACCTTGTGGTCCTTGTCTGATGCCCTATATGTTGATTTTCGGGTCAGTCTGGTTATAATGTGGTAACGTGGATGAAAGAAGTTAGGAAATTAATAATTTGATAACTTAACACCTCAGCACAGTTCACTTTTTTGCTTCTTGTAAGATTCTAAGTGTAGACAAGAATTGGTAGTGCAAGTGGAACATTTCTTTATGTGTTTGGCTTGCTTTGAGGAAAAAGTGTTCCTTCGCACAAAACAACCTCTTTACATACGTCAGCGGAGCTGATTGTCTCTAGTGAGTAGTAACACATATCCTGAAAATAAGGGCTTCATTATTGGACACGTGTAAAACATGGGGCACTTACCAACATTAAGAATACACCTTGTATAGTCACTGGTTTTGACCCATCAGAACCAAGATTAGTATGCCTCCCTATGCGTTCCAATAATCGTATTTTGATAATGTATCTATCCCCATGGAAAATAACATTTTAAACTGCAAACTTAATGTTCTGAAACCAAACCCGAGATCAACTGAGTATATGATTCTCAAATTGTTTGTGGTATCCAGATAGTACAGGTAAACTGATAATGTATGATAAATTTGTTATTTCAAATAAAGGGAAACTTATGCTGCTTTAGAAATATGGTGAGTAGTAATACTCAAAATTACATCCTAACTGATAGTTCTATGATACTAACTCAAAAATTGAGCACTTATTCTGATGAAGGATATAAGCCACACTCCCTAATTCATCCTTGCTCACAAGTGTTCTTTGAGAGTGATATGAGCTTGTTAAGGCGCGTATTGCCTAAGTTACTGGGGAGGAGAAGTCAGCTGTAATGAATGTAGGAAAGGGTTACTTGAAGCTGCAGAGCATACATTTTCTTTAGAATTTGCATCAATCCTTGTTTTGTTTTAGGAATTGATTGGTTTTCTTTTTTGTTCCTTCTCCTATTTCTTTTTTGTCACGAGTCATGACCTAGTTGCTCCCCAAGACAAAAGCAACCTAATGCTGCTTACTGTTTCGAGGCCTTTAGATATGCTACGTTAAAAGGCTGAATTTCTGGTTGCAGCTGATTCATGTTCTATTTTAAGCCTTTTTATTGTGACTTTTTTTTTTTGTAGGCTGGAGTTTACTTCAACAAAATACAGTGTTTCTGTTTTGAAGAGCAATTACTTCAACCTGGAGAACATATAGACATGCCTGTAAGTCTGTAGAACTGCGTTTTCACTTTTGTTTGTCTTTGCTCTGATTCTCACTAACTCAAACCTAATGTGTGCGAAGGTATTATTCTATATCGATCCAGAATTTGCCACAGACCCAAGATGTGATGGTATCAACAACATCATCTTATCTTACACCTTTTTTAAAGTCAAGGAGTAAAAGTGACACCACCAAAAGATTATAGATATTTTGTAGTAATTCTTTACAGCTCCATTCTTTCTTTCGAGATTATATTGATAATATTTTTATCGCCATTTTTTCAGTATATCTTGTTAATCCGAGGATGCTTGTCCATTTCTTGTGTAATGGTTACTTACTCGGAAACATGTTTTTATGTGTTGTTTCTGCATATAAATAAATGAATTTACGAGGTCTTGGCGGGGGTGACAGGGTTAAAGAGTTGAGAAATATTTAGATATCTATAAAAACCATGGTCCCAAAAAACGTTTCTTTGCTAAGAAAGGTGTTCAACTTTTCAGCTGATTCTAGGCCTGGTAGTAATATGCATAGGAGGACTCCTGCTTGTGTACCGTCCACTTCCACATAAATTAGTCATTGCAGAAAAGTGCTGGTTTGCAGCAACTTAGTTTTAGCAATACAAACTTGTTTAATAAAAAAAAGGGTTTCTGTTTCCAGCCTAGACTCGAATTACTTAACGAGGCGGCTATATAAACGCACCCATATCAAACTACGGATCAATCAATAAATAGTGGACGACACGAAAAAAGGGAAACTGGAAAAGAGAGATGGAAGGAGAAGACTCTAAGATGGTAAGAGCAGAAGAGACTGAGATCGTCGATGGAGGAATAGAAGAATCTTCCAGTTCGAATAAGATGGTAGAAGAGGAAGCTGCCGTTCTTGCTGGGGTGACTGACAAATCATGTCCATGTGGTGGTGGAACTTGTTTGATTGTCACTGAAAGCACTGATGAGAATCGCGGTCGTTACAAGTGCCCTGTCAAAAAGGTAAGCCAAATCTTGATTTCCTTAACGTTATTCTGTTTGTAGCAGCTGTATAAATCATCTCCGAGCCATGATTTCTTTCATCTGATGGAACAGGAAGATGGAGGTTGTGGATTTTTTGAGTTGTTTGACAAATCGTCAGCAGGTTCTGACACTTGTCAATATCACTATGGGTCGTGCACTGCTCGAATCCCTGACCGTCAGTGCGAATGTGGTGCTGGTCTATGCAAAGTTAGGAGGCAAAAGAGAGGACAATTTGTAGGCCAGAGGTTCTACTGTTGTCCGCTTAAGAGGAGATCTTGTGGTTATTTCAAATGGGTTGACGAGAGTAAGGCAAACTATGATGCAATGAAATACTATTATGGAAGAGGGGGTTCTTCTATTGCATGTGGACAGGACGGCCAATTGGGCTATAGATTGCACTCTCCAGACAGGAAACACCAAGAATCAAAAATCCAAAAGGAAATAGGCTATTTTCTGGCTGACCCTCAAAGGAGGAGGTGACAGCCAAGTCTGGTCGACCCGATTATTCAATGACGTATAGAAGTTGGAAAATTTGAAGGTTTCCAATTTCAAAATTGAAAATGGCGTTTGGAATTTAATAAATGATACTCGTATTCAACTGGGGCTTGCAACCAGGTGGATCAAAAAGAAAGATAACCTTGTTAATTTCATTTGGGACATATTCCACTTCTCGTTCCATGATTGTGCTCAGTGGAGATTTGATGGTGTTTTAAATTCTAAAGGAATTCGGTGAAAGTGGACGTGATGAATGCGGGACCATGATATGGCACAAGCGGAATCGATAAAAGACAAGGAGAATCCACTCCTTAATGGTGATGATAGAAGACTCCAATCCAGGAGCAAAGACTCTAATCCAAGAGTTAAAAGACAATATCAATGGTGTTTAACCAAACAAGTTCAACAGTTTCATTAATCAATAATGGCGAGCTCACAAGCTAAATGGAAATGACAATAGAACTGGCTATTTATAGCCTGCAAACATAAACCCTAGAGTTTAGAACTTTCCTAAACAAGATAAACATAATAAAAAAACTAATTATACTAATAAATAAAATATTAAAGTTGATAAATATCCAAGATTTATCCAAATCTTGGAAAATACGTGAGTTGGCATAATACGTCCCGTATCAGGCTCCCCTACTGCGATAAAACTCGCCTCAAGTTTACACTGAAAATGGCAAATCGAAGAGAGAAGTTTGGAACTCCCACTAGTGATACAACTTGACATTGAATTATGCATCGGGATCACAAGCCGTTCCGCATAGGGTTTCTCGGTCTTCGTTATCTGCATGTAACAACCAATCAACCTTTGGTGCTTATCCTCACCCTTAAATTGGACGAACTCCCACGAAATCTTCCAAGCACGGTCTTGTCGGTAACCGAAGGCAGTTGGTGTACACAACATAGCAATACAACTTCTATATGAGCTTTCGGGAATTGTCACCACAGATGCATTCAATTTGGAGGTCCTTTCGTTAAGCACCTCTTGGTCTTCAATCACTTGGCTAGCTTCTCGGAAATTACTGCCTAAACCGTCTTCAACTTGACCAAGATTGTGAAACTTAGTCTCACCTTTTTCAGTTAACTGAATGGAAGTATTCATGATATTAAGTGTTTGGCCTGAAGTCCTAGACTCCACTTCCTCGGCTCCTTTCGTAGGTCTAGACCCTGGTATTAAAATTACCTTTGTCTTTCCCCAACGAAACTCATAAGAATTGTTCTAGCATCTCTGCTTAGCACCAACTTCGAGTACCCATGGCCTTCCAAGCACAATATCGGTATCATATAAATCCATGTCAACAACTTCACAAATAATTGAATTAGAATATACCTTACCAAACGATAATGGAAATCTGGAAACACCAACACAAGTAATTGATCCCATGCTGCTACATTCAATTTGATCCGGCTGCGGATACCAATCCATTTCCAAACCCATGGCCTCTACCATTTTTCTTGACACCAAATTATCAATGCAGCTACCATCGATCATAAAAAGACATTTCCTCCCGTTAACAATTCCAGAAAATTTAGGCAACTTCATTTTCTGATAGTGCTACTTATAATGACGTTCCATCATATCAAAAACTCCAATTGGCCATATACGACTCGAAAGCAAAACTTTGCTAACAAACAATTATACGAAATACGCTAACTTACGTTCTCAAGTGGACTTGAGAATGGACTTTGGAGCAGTTAGTGGTCTAGCCTTAAATTAAGTAGTAACGAAAGCAAACGCTGCAAACCCAAATAACTCACAGACCACTTTTCAACTACACGACGCAAATAAAATCTTGATATCTCAGTTAGAGATCTTACCAAAATTGAAGTATGCGACGGATGATGATGAAACCAAATCTTCCTTCAATTGATTTTTTTTTGATTTTTGATTTTTTTTTTTGGATAAAAACCTAGAGAGAACAGGAATCCTCGACTGATTCTTCTAGGCGGCTTCACAAACGAACATCGCAGGAAAACCTGCTCTGATACCACCTGATATGGCACAAGCGGAAGCGATAAAAGACAAGTAGAATCCACTCTTTAATGGTGATGATAGAAGACTCCAATCCAGGAGCAAAGACTCTAATCCAAGAGTTAAAAGACAATATCAATGGTGTTTAACCAAACAAGTTCAACAGTTTCATTAATCAATAATGGCGAGCTCACAAGCTAAATGGAAATGACAATAGAACAGGCTATTTATAGCCTGCAAACATAAACCCTAGAGTCTAGAACTTTCCTAAACAAGATAAACATAATAAAGAAACTAATTATACTAATAAATAAAATATTAAAGTTGATAAATATCCAAGATTTATCCAAATCTTGGAAAATACGTGAGTTGGCATAATACATCCCGTATCAGACCACCTCCTTTTCTTTTTCATTTTTTTTTCCCGATTGGCAGGACCGCCTCTTTTTCCCTTGAGCGAGTTACAGAACCAATCTGGAAGTATTCTATCTCAATGTAGTCAATATCGGCCGTATGGGCCGATATATCGGGAATATTTCGGATATCGGCCTTAGAGCAGTAGGATAAGCATTGTATCGGGGATACAATATCTTTGCGATAATATCGTCCAATATAGTCAAATATCGGCCGTATCGGCCGATATATCGGGGATATTTCAAGATATATTCTTGATGGAACTTTGGATAATTTGCAAAATATTCCTGGTGAAGAAAGTAGGCCAGTTGGTAGTAGAGGTGCATGTAGCTCTCGAAGTAAGTCTACTTACCCAACGTACTCTGAGATTGATGGATATGATACTGATCAATTGATGTTAGACACTGATTATGGACTACTTGATGGAGCTGATGGAGTTACTGAAGATGATGATATCTACAATGACTCGTATGATTTTGAATAAGGTTGTAATATCCTTGTTTAATTGCCATTTTAGGTAGTAAACTTTAAAGTTGTTGAAGTTGCTCTCTTCTTTCTAGTTTGAAGTTGAACTTGTTTAATTTGAACTTTAAACTTGTTTAAACTTTAAACTTGTTTAAACTTTAAACTTGTTGAAGTTACTCTCATGTTTCTAATTTGAACTTCTGTTTCTAGTTTGAACTTGTTTATTTATCATTTTAGGGAGTGAACTTTAAAGTTATTGAAATTACTCTTGTGTTTTTGATAAAATTGATGGTAGCTATAAAATTATAGTCTCTAAATTTGAAACCGATATTATAACGATATTTGAACGATAATATCCCCGATATAAAGTCGTACCAGTGTATCCTTCCTGGCCGATATAAACCGATATCCGATATTAACTACATTGTTCTAGCTAAAGGTGCAAAAACAGTTGAATTCGGAAACAAGGTGCACCCATGTGCGAGCGTGACTCAGTGGACCTGGTGAGTTACCAGTTCCTTTTCTTTCCAAATATACCCTCCGTGGGTAAATTGTTTTAAGTTAAGAACGGACCCTAGCTCAGCTGGTCATCCCCGTTTTCCAAAGTTTCATGCGTTTCAGGAGGTTCCAGGTTCAAGCCCCCAATGACGTAATATTGCAGGAATTAACATGGAAGGTAGTGTTAGTTTGCCCCCCTTGCAGGGGCGGAACTATGCCAAGACTTGGGTTGGCTTAAGCAAGCCCTAAAAGCCCGAAAACCCTTTTTTTCACTACCTATTTCACTTGGGCTGATAAAAATAAGCCCAATTAATAGGCTTAAGCCAACCCTAAAAATCATGAGGCTCGCTGGTAGGTTAGCACAACAACCTGTTCAATTAATGTAGTAGTATGTTGTTGGAGCTTAGCTCGTTAGGCTTCCAACTAGTTAATGTAATACTCTTTATCCAATAATAAAAAAATACTAGTTTGAAACCCGTGCTACCCACCGGGGTTGTTGTAATTTTTTACATTGTTGGTTAATATCAATTGAGGTAGGGCTTCTCCCCGCACCCGTCCTAATAAGAGTTCTAATACAATGGAAATTTAATTAATTAATACTCGATTATTTAATAAAAGGTTATTTAACGTTTGATACCCAGCAAATGTCCAACACCTATCTTTGGTACCTTATATTTGAAATATTAAGGGTTGGTACCTTGACCTACCGTTGACCGTCTAGTCAAACCATTGACCTAACTTGAGTTAACTTTTTAAATTTTAATTATTAATTGATATAAATTTCTTTTCTTTCTTTTGAAGAAACGTGGTGCAACACGAGAGAAGAGAAAGCAGGCAGCTGATTTTCTTCTCCTCATTCCAATCAGAGACCGAATGTGGAAGAAAAAGGACAACTTAACAGCACTGAACAGTAACTCGAATAGTACTGAATAGTTCCGAAACAATACACAAGTTAATGTCAAAATTTGCATGCAAAGGACAGCTTCTAGATTGGCGTCATGTGCGAAGAATGAAAAAAAAAAAGAAAAGAAAGCGCCGCAAAAAGGACAATCAAAGACAAATTCATTCAGCATTTTCAGCCCGGATTTTGCGGATAGTTGGTGAAATTTTCGCATAAATAGGGATCAAATGTGAGAAGGAAGGGGCACCTCAGAAAACAAACTTCTTTACTACTTCTTCTTCTTTTATTTTTCGTTTGTTGCGAGAAAAGAGAGAAACAAAGTGGGAACTCCTGGCTTTCACTTTGGGCTTTTATCTTTAACTTTTATTTTAATTCCTTATTCTTTATTTATTTGTTAGTACTTTTAATTATGAGTAGCTAAATTTCTATCTAGGATTAGAGAGGAAATTCTACTATGTGTGCTAATATGTTTTGACTATTTTCTATAACAATTCTCTTGGTCCTTATTCTTGATTCGTAACAATAATGATTTTCTTCATGTGTCCTATGATGCTTGATAATTGATTTATATATTCTATGTTAGAGACTAGCATTTTATAGTGAAGAAGATTGTTAATTCTTTGAGAAAAATAATTTCTTGAAAAGATTTATTTTCCGAGACATATTATTTGTCCTAAATCGTCTTGAGTAATTTTGGGTGAGTGTTATAGGGAATAGTTACAATCATTTAGTATGTGTAGTAGTGATGGAATCTTGACATCCTAGTCTCCTTTAATTGAATACAAAAATTATTTTCAGTTTTTCCATTATTTTAAAGTTTTATAAAAAATCACCATTTTTTAGTCTAAAAACCAAATCTTTAAAAAGTCTGAGAATCGAATTCTTACTTCCACTGTTAAAACTACATCAGTTTTTGGCGCCGCTGCCGGGTTTATTGTACATGTAGTATTCTATATTTATTGTGGAATTGCCTACCTAAAGAGGTAAGTAACAAAACCAAACTTTTTTTTTTATTATTTTTTTTTATTTCCTTTTGTATATAATTTTTCTTTTAAAAAAAAGAAACACGAGCACACACCAATTGCTTCACTAGTATTATTGCTTGTGTATGCGACGTTGGAAATGGGTAGAAGATAAACTTGTAGAAAATGACCTTTTTAATTTGAGTCCGACCCTTTACACGGATTTAGGTGGTAATTCTAATTTTACCGAAATGGTTAATGAAAATGATGAGGGTGAAGTCCTGCCAACCAAAACCCTTAGGGACCATTTGAACCCGTCTAGAGTGATACGTGAACCTGGGGTTGTTTTACCGGCCACTACCGTGAAGTTTGATTTTAAACCTGGGACATTTGGCATGCTACGTAATTTTAGGGGAATAGAGAATGAGAACCCGTATACCCATATCAGTGACTTTGAGATGATTTGTGACACCATGAGTTATCCGAATGTCACCAAAGACGATGTTAGATTGTGTTTATTTCCCTTTTCCCTATAAAAGAGAGCCAGTGAGTGGTATCATATCATTCCTTCCAAAACAATCACTACCTGGGATGGACTTGTAGAGGTTTTCGTTAAGAAATTCTACCCACACCATAAGGCTATTGCTGTTCGACAGTCTATCCAAACCTTTAAGCAGAAATTAGGTGAACACCTACACGATTATGTAGTAAGGTTTAATGAATTGTTATACCAATGCCCACATCACGGCTTTGATAAAGCCCACATGGCCCAAATTTTATATGATGGCATTGATAGTGACCAGAATGCAGGTAGAAACAATGAGTGGTGGAGAATTTACCCATCAAGACCCAGATGAATGTTTTGATGAGTTGGTCGAGTTAGCTGAAAAGACTTGTCAATGGGCTTCAATGAGGGAGCCCGAAATAACTAGGAACCATATCCATAGGGTCAATAGAGTTGATAATGGGTCTGACATCCTTAGGCGTCTAGAGGCCTTAGAGATGAACCAAGGGTCCAACCAGACTATGAGCTATAGTAGTGAGCCCAGAACATATCCATATACCATTTGTGGTGATCAAAGTCATATTGGACCTCAGTGCCCCCTGTTTTACCCAACTGAAAATACTCGTGACCAGGTTAGTGTCCTACATGGTGGTGTGAACTCTAAATATGAGGGTCGACCCAAGTTTGACCCATACTCTAATACCTATAACCCTGGTTGGAGACATAACCCAAATTTCTCGTGGTCTAAAGGTAACCATCAAGGTGGCCCATCTAGCAACTCACCACCCGGTTTTTCTAGGAACCAATCTCAAGTTCAAGAACCGAGCCTAGTTGATAAAAATGTGTCATCTCTAGAGGAAAGTCTAAAACTCTTTATTGACCGTAGTGTGATAAACCATGCCGAGACTACCCAAAATGTCAACCATATAGGTCAGAATCTCGATGACTTTGTCCTGACGAGTCAGCGTAACCAACAAAACATTGATCGGGCTATTGCCAACCTAGGGACTCAAATAAGTCAACTTTTGAACCAGTTAAATGATAGGGAGAATGGGATATTTCCTAGTCAAACGAGTCCAAATCCGAAAGGATTTAACCAGGTTAATATATAGGGTGGTTCTAAACATAATGAACATGTCAAAGCAGTTATCACCCTTAGGAGTGATAAAACTCTAGAGAACTCGGTAAAATCACCTAAGGACAAAAATCCATATGAAAAATAGACAGAGGTTGACCAAACTTCTTCAAAATACCTTAATGGGCCTGAGTGTGCTAAGAGTCCAAGTGAGGAAGATATCCCTGAGAGATAATACATACCACCTGCACCATTTCCTCAAAGACTCGATAAGAAAAAGCCTAGTACATATACTGAAATCCTAGACATCTTTAAGCAAGTTAAGATTAACCTGCCTTTGTTAGATGCAATTAAACATGTACCCTCTATGGCCAAGTTCCTAAAAGACATGTGCACTGTCAAGAGAGATGCGAGTGTCCATAAAAAGGCCTTTTTGACCCAACAAGTTAGTTCCATAATCTCACAAAAGTACCCAGTCAAATTTAAAGATCCTGGTTGCCCTACTGTCACATGTGTCATAGGTAAACAAAAGATAGACAATGTTATATTAGATCTTGGGGCTAGTGTGAATCTTTTACCTTTCTCAGTTTATGAACAACTTGGACTAGGGGAGATGAAGCCAACTAGGATAACACTACAGTTAGCCTATAGGTTAGTCAAAATCCCACGTGGAATTATTGAAGATGTTTTGGTTCAGGTAGAAAACTTTATTTATCATATTGACTTCGTGATTTTAGACACTCAACCCATCTCTAGTCAAGATATCAATATCCCAATCATCCTAGGTCGTCCGTTTCTAGCCACTGCAAATACATTCATACATTGTCAAACTGGCCTAGTAGAAATTTCCTTAGGGAATCAGAAAATCTCAGTGAACGTTTTTAAGGCGTTATAAGCCCCACCGGATCCTGAACACTATAAGTCTATATGCATTATTGACTCTCTATTTTAGAATACCTTTACCACCAATAGTGTTAGCGATCCTTTAGAGGCGTGCTTGGCCCACTTTGGAGCTTACTATGATGAGGATAACCATTTTGAAGAAGTTAATGCGTTGTTAGACTCTGTGCTAGTAATGAATTATGGAAAATGGTGGTGTAAACCATAACCTCTTCCGTCGACCATAGATAAACCCCTCCCATCATCAGTTAAGTCTCCCACCCTTGAATTAAAGCCGCTACCACATACACTGAAATATGTATTTCTTGGTAATGAGAATACTCTTCCTGTCATAATTTCCTCTGACTTTGAGCCCGACCAAGAAAGTAGACTAGTTAGTGTTCTTCGTGAGCACAAAACTGCAATAGGGTGGACTATAGCAGATTTGAAAGGAATTAGTCCTGCTGATTGTATGCACCAAATCTACTTAGAAGAAGGTGCCAAAACTTCAAGAGAAATGCAGAGACGTTTAAATCATAATATGAAGGAAGTTGTTCGCACTGAGGTGCTCAAGTTATTAGATGCGGGTATCATATACCCCATATCTGATAGTAAATGGGTCAGCCATGTCCAGGTTGTCCCAAAGAAGTCTGGGATTACGGTAGTTGCAAATGAGAATAATGAATTGATACCTACCCATGTTACTACCGGGTGGATAGTTTGTATAGATTACCGTAAGCTAAACTCAGCAGCTAGAAAAGGACACTTTCCTTTACCATTCATCAACCAGATGTTAGAAAGATTAGCGGGCCACAACCATTATTGTTTCCCAGATGGTTATTCTGGTTATAACCAAATACCTATAGCCCCGGAGGACCAAGATAAAACAACCTTCACATGTCCATTTGATACTTTTGCTTATATGCGTATGCCTTTTGGGTTGTGTAATGCACCCGCGACATTCCAACGTTGCATGCTAACTATCTTTTCAGACATGGTTGAGCAATTTCTCGAGGTCTTTATGGACGATTTTTCGGTTTTTGGATCCTCTTTCGATGAATATTTGCACCACCTTACACTAGTTCTAGAACGTTGTAAAGAAAAGAACTTAGTCCTTAATTGGGAAAAGTGTCATTTTATGGTTAAATCTGGAATAGTGTTAGGACATGTGGTGTCCTCTAAGGGAATGAAAGTTGATAAATCCAAGGTTGACCTAATTTCCAAATTAATACCACCTAAGAATGTAACCGATGTTAGATCATTCCTTGGACATGCTGGATTTTACCGTTGTTTCATCAAAGACTTTAGCAAGATTGCTTTACCTCTATCGCACCTACTTGCTAAAGATACTTCATTTGTATTTGATGAAGCCTGTGTTCAAGCTTTTGAGAAGCTTAAATTATTGTTGACTTCTGCCCCTATTATCCAACCACCTGATTGGAACCTCCCATTTGAACTCATATGTGATGCGTCCGATTATGCGGTTGGTGTTGTCCTTGGCCAACGACATGATAAAGCACTTAGTGTGATTTATTATGCTAGTAGGACCCTAAACGATGCCCATTTGAACTACACAACCACTGAGAAAGAAGTGTTATCCATCATTTTTGCTTTGGAGAAATTTAGATCATATCTCCTAGGGTCTAAGGTCATTGTCTATTCTGATCATACCGCACTCTAGTATCTCTTTTCAAAGAAGGACTCTAAACCACGGCTGATTAGATGGGTATAGATGTTCCAAGAATTTACTCTAGATATTCGTGATAAGAAAGGGTTTGAAAATGTGGTAGTTGACCATTTATCCCGTATCCTTGATGAGACTGGAGATGATGAGAGACCGATCCATGACACGTTCCCTGATGGACAATTATTTTTTATCTCTGAGTTACCCTGGTTTGCTGACATTGTCAATTATTTGGTAACTGGTCAAATGCCCGACCATTGGTCTAAACATGATAAAGCTAAATTCTTGTCTGAGGTTAAATACTTTTTCTGGGATGATCCATACTTATTCAAGTACTGCCCTGATCAGATCATCTGTCGTTGCATCCCTGACAATGACATATCCAGTGTTCTGACTTTTTGTCATTCTGGAGCTTGTGGAGGTCACTTTAGTTCTAAAAAAACATCTACTAAGGTTCTACAATCTGGTCTTTATTGGCCAACTCTGTTCAAGGACTCCCACCTATTTTGTCAAAGTTGTGAGAGATTTCAGAAGTTAGGGAAGTTGACCCGAAGAAATATGATGCAACTTAATCCTATACTAATAATATAAATATTTGATGTGTGGGGTATAGATTTTATGGGCCCTTTTGTCAATTCCTATGGCAACTTTTACATCTTATTAGTTGTTGACTATGTGTCTAAGTGAGTTGAAGCAATATCTACCAAGACAAACGATCGCCATGTTGTGATCAAGTTTGTTAGGGACAATATTTTCTCTCGATTTGGTATGCCTTGAGCAATCATTAGTGATGGAGGATCCCATTTTTGTAACCGGTCTTTCGAGACGCTCATGAAGAAATACTCTATTACCCATAAGGTTTCTACACCTTACCACCCACAAACTTGTAGCCAAGTAGTAGTGTCTAATATGCATATCAAACAAATTTTAGAGAAGACCGTAAACCCTACCCGAAAGGATTGGTCTTTGTGCTTAATAGAAGTATTATGGGCATACCGAACCGCTTTTAAGACTCCACTTGGGATGTCTCCGTATAGACTTGTCTTCGGTAAAGCCTGCCATTTTCCTGTAGAATTAGAACACCGATCTTATATGGCTAAACTTTGACCTACCTACTGTTGGTGATAACCGTAGACTTCAGCTCAATGAGTTGGAAGAAATTCATAATGATTCTTACCAAAATGCGAAAATTTACAAGGAGAAAACCAAAGTTTTTCACGACAAATCGATTATTCGAAAGTCGTTTACACCAGGCCAGAAAGTTCTCTTGTATAATTCTCGCCTTCACCTTTTTCTTGGTAAGCTTAGATCTCGCTGGACTAGCCCATTCTATGTCAAGACCGTGTATCCGCACAGTGCTATTGAAGTTAGGAACCATGATACTGGAGACACTTTTAAAGTCAACGGTCAGCGGTTGAAACCATTTATCGAATTGACCAACCGTGAAGTGGAAAATACACATTTACAGGATCCCATTTATTGCGATTAATTTTTTGCAGGTACAGTCATGTCTAGCTGAAGACGTTAAACTAAGCGCTAAATGGGAGGCAACCCATAGGTTTTGTATTTTCTATCCCTTTGTTTTTAGTTTTTTTCTTTTACATATCATATTAGGATTTCCCACCTTGATTTTATTTAGGATGATTCAATTACATTGAGGACAATGTAAAGTTTAAGTGTGGGGGAGTGTTTGGATCTTTTGCATATAGAGTTTTTAGCCTTTTTGAGTCAAAATTTTCAATTTCTTTTTTTTTTATATATTTGAATAAAACCTCCAACTTATAGAGATTTTAGAGTCACTAGCATACTTCTAGGTATGTTCACATAGAGAATTCTGACCGAAATAACTGAACTTGGAAGTGTTAGGGAACTACGTTCAAATTTGTTATGAATTAGAGTGTTAAATAATGGATTTAATCATGTCGGTGATGCAAATTAGGAGCAGAGATAAATGCATTATTAGAGTTGTTGATCAATCATTAGTGGATACTACCTATTTTCAAATCAACAAAGGCACCAGACCTTCAATTATTTGTAGTTGACTAAAAAGATGTTATTTTTGAGTGTGTGTCACCGTACATAAATTCTGGGTAGAATGGTGAGCTACCCAACTTCACACCATTTTCAACATTATTTTTGATCTCTTGAGTGCTAATTTTGTCAATCATGAGGGTGACGTCTATAGATGAAAACCTCCTTCTTGAACTTTGATTTACAGTTAGCACCATTCTCTCTCGCCAACAACAGGTCCATAGAAACACCATCATCATCGACAAATGGAGCGACATCAAAATATACAAGGAAATTTGAAGACGTTTAAGGTTTATAAGCAATAATACAAGGAAGAGAAAATTTTATATCTAAGTATGAAGACTTATTTACAAGAGCAGAGAAAATCAAAAGATGGGAGTTATTGAAGTTTATGATACAAGACATTACAAGTTGTGAAAATTCAAGTGGTAAAGTACTTCTTTCATGGCCATGTTAAATTTTTTTTTTTAGTAGTTGCAATCTTATTTTAAAAAAAAAAAAATTGCATCAATAAAGCCATGTGGAAGAGAAATCTATCAAGAAGTTTCAAGCAACAAGGAAATAGAGGAAAAGAGACACAAATTGTCAAAGTTTTATGAAGTTCAAGGGTTATCATCAACAGTTGAAACTGAAGACGAAGACCAAGAAGATAAAGAAGACGAGCTGAAGACTATGTTTCTATTAGATGCTGTGAGAGTGGTGTTATCATCATTGAAATCATATATGAAGGTGGTAAGTACTCCCATCCTTGCTATAGTGGTTGATTTCCTTTCTTAGAGATCATCATAAAAAGTCTTTTATTTCCCACGATTTTGTGGGGTCTCCAGAAATAATTCGGAAGGTTTCCTTCCCACCATTCAACGTATGTAGGAGTTCTCTCTTCATTCCTACATGCACACATGTGAGACCCACCATTCAATGTATGTAGGAGTTGTCTTATCGAGTGCAATTATCATAAAATCCTTTTAAGTGAGGCAGAAGTCGAGGAAAAATGCTTATTGGTGGTTCTCAAACACGCGTTCTCTCATTATGGTGTGATTATTTCTCACTCAAAATTTAAGAATGAGAATATGTTCTTTGGTATTTCTAACTTCTTATTACTAGCATGCAGAAACTCTATGTCCTCATAACTCTTTGAATGCTTGGGACGCTTTAAAGTTGGAGTAGGTTTTGTGGGTATACCTCTCTTAAGCCCTCCCTAGACTATAACTCGGCCACTAGGGCCACCTAGGGGTTTACAGGCTTATTGCATACGCTAAATGCAATCGTGAAGCCTACGACAGTGAGTTAGGATTTTTATTTTTGCTCGAGGACTAACAAAAGCCAAGTGTGGGGGAATTTGATAAGTGCATATTTCACATATATTTTATGTTAATTCCATGCTAGTATTTGTTGGTTTTCTTGCAAATTATTGTATATTACGTTTGTTCTCTCTTATTTGTGTTTTACTAGGTAAATAATCTAAAAATAAGTGAATTTGCGCTTAATTGTGCAATAAAAGAAGTTAGTTACAAGTGAAGAAGGGACAAAGACCAAGAGAAACTCGTTCAAACACAGGAGTTCTTGCTATTAAAGTAAAGTGGGACCCTCTAGTTTCTACTTTCTTACAAATCAGAAGATTCAAAATTATAAACACTACACCAAATCGACGGTTTTGAGACATATATAAATATTGCCTTGATTTTTTGAGACACATATAAGTGTCTCAATTTTGGCGTAGGGAATGCTTTGAGACGTATTTAAAGACGCTTATAAACGTCTCTTAATTAATTTATGAGACGCTTATATCTGTCTCATAATTGTTTAGTAAGTGAACCAAATTTATTTATTAATCCCATTTAATGCGACGCAAAAACAAATTGAGCGACACTTATATGCGTCTCAAATAAAAATCAGATTCCAAAAAAAAAATACAAAAACTTATTTCAAGATTTCCTGCACCTGCACATTTGATTTCTTCCACCAGAATACAGGTATCTATCCAATCCATTCCCAATCATATATGAAACCATTATACAACACTACACCAAGACACATACAAGTCCTTGAATTCAAGCACTACAGAACATTACAACAATGGACTACTACAACTGAATTACAAAATTTTAAAGTCCTTGAACTTATCTCATCACATACACCTTTTAGCGGAGTTTTTCCTTATCACTGATCCTTTTTATCACTTTGCGACCACAAATGCTGCAAATTTATCACTTATATCCAAGCTAAGTTACAAGATGCAGGCTTTAGCATCAAAACACCAAGATATACATCACTAACAGTTAACTGCCATCACTTGGCTAAAATTACAAAATAAAAATCCTGCAGAGTATCATGTCATTTATCTAACATGGTAGAATATCATGTCACCCAAAACCAGTTTCTGTTGAAGCAGCCTATTTACGGGAAAATGGTAGGTGACTATATCAAGTCTTATACATGCAGTTTAGCTTGAAGATTGCTGCTGCATAATATAACACATTTGGTTTCCCTGTGATCTGGCATGTGAGAGTCATACATAAAATGTTTTGAACAATCAGCCATTTAAAACTACAGAAAATGAGTTAGTGATGGTACCTGACCAAACCAGCACCAATGGTAAGTGTTTTCAAGCATTTTCCTTTGAAAATGGATCAACCATTCAGCTAGCACAAACACCATATTATAGTTTATCTTGTATTTCCCTTTTGCTGTATGACACATAATAATAACCATCTTGGTGATGGGGAAATAGCACTCTTAGATGCTACGTTGTACCTGTGATCCTGAAATTACAATCAACAGCCAAAATTAGATTGAAACAACAATAAAAGTAGAACACCATATCAATTACTAAAATAGCACCAGCACCGGCACATAGTAGAAAATCTGACTTTGGAATCTCAAGTCATTGGTACATTATCAAATGCAAGTTAACTCGCTATTAACATTTTTATTTCAAAGTATATTACCTCCCCATACAACTTAGAGCATCTCAGGAGATAAACCGGTATAGCTGATAAGCATTTTGCAATGCTTTTTGAACTTTCGAACTGAGATCCTTATCATCTGTACATTCGCCTGCATCCTCACTGTAAGTTGAAACAATTAGCACTTTTCAAGCACTCGACTGAGATCCTTTGCATCCTACATAACTATAAAGCCCAGATTACATAATTATTCATAAAATGAAACCGTGTATATCTTGATTGCAAGGCAGGAATGATTTTGTTAACATGATTACAAATGAGAGCAAACCTAGTATTTTTTGTGTATTTCTCGATCACTGCAGCACACACGACAACAGAAGAATAACACAATTAGAAAGAAAAAAACTTACCCCAAGATAAAGTCATGGATTAACATAGAGCAAATTGTGCATCCTTTGTCATGGCATCTGCCTCGTCCAGTAGAACCCACTTGATGAATGCCTTTACACTGGAAAGAATGAAGCAGTGTAATCTAACGAATTTAAGAACATATAAAAAGTTAAAAACATCATCTCGAAGGTTAAATTCCCCACGATAGCTTACCAAAGTAAGATTTATTGTCATCTGCTACTACAGTTACAGCTCTAGGATGAAGACTATCATTTGCAACAAAACCACAATGAACCAAAATATGTAAAGAGAAAAACAAACAAGTAACAGGTTTAGAAAGATTCAAAAGTGAGTTCACCTACTGACAACTGATAATAATGTGAGCTAAGGGTACTTATTGTTCTTCAACTGTGATATTTCTGCAGGTACCCACAGTCTGCTGCAAGAACGAAAACGAATACAAAGGATAAGGAGGCAGAGATGGAGAAATCAAACTGTAAAAACACATAGGATAGAATTTGACCTGAAAAATACCACTTATTAAGAAGTGAACTAGTTATCCTAACCCCATAAGATACACATAAAGTAGCCAATTTTAACAAGTCATCAGGGAGAACTGATAAATCCAGATAACTTCCAATGTGATTTCAACAATAAATGTCAATCAATTGATTCCCTACAAAACCCAGTAAATCATCAAAACCCTTAAAATTAAAGATTTAATCTTCAATCTTTAATTTTAACAGACTAAAAACCAAAATCAATAAATCTGTGAAGCAATTTATATATCAACATATTTAATCTTCAATCCATCACACAACAAGATTCAGCTGAAAGAAAAGCAAAAATGGAAACCAAAATCATTCAGATCTGTGAAGCAATTTATATGTCAACAGATTTAATCTTCAATCCATCACACAACAAGATTCAGCTGAAAGAAAAGCAAAAATGGAAAGTAAATCATCAAAACCCTTAAAATTAAAGATTGAAAACCAAAATAAATAAATCAAGTAGGGATTATACCATCTGACAACCAAATCGAAGTTTTAGAATCTCCACACGACAGAATCTTCTAGGTTTTGCAATTGAACTGCAAATTCAAAATCGAGATAAAATTAAATTTAGGGTTTACAAAATCAATTTGAGATAAATGTTCCAGGGTTTTGATTTATGTAAAGGGCTTCATTATTCAGAGTAAGTGACAAGGTGGTTTATAGGGTTTTGATTTATGTAAAATGTTATCTTACAGAGAAACTGAGACGGTGGTTGTGATGGTGGTTGCGGGACTGATAAGGAAACGGATGGTGGTGGTGGTGGTGGTGGTGATGGGTTAGGAGGACGAAGAGATGATTAGATCTCTTATAGAGCAGAAAAGATGTAGAAATGATAGGAGAAGGCGGATGCAGTTTTATGTTTGCTAATGGCGGAGGAAGAGATGAACCGAAAAAGAGAAAGGGGAACTGAAAATAAAAGAGATTTTGTTTTAATTTCTGGTTTCGGTTTGATTTTAGGTTTCTCTCGAGTTCTCTTACTCAATTTCACTCATTTTTTCTCTGGTTTTTTTTAGGGAAGAAAAGAAAAGTTTGAGAAGAGAGAAGAGAGAAGTCGATAAAAACGAGTGAGTGAGAGAGAGTTCAAAGAGTGGTTTTAAGGACCAAATATTATCTAAATTTTAAAACAACCCAAAATAAAGGTGGGAATTAAAATAAATTGTGGGAATAAATGCAAATCATGTTTCAAAATAATTTGGTGAGACAAAGATTTGGAGGGAAAATTTGAGGGGAAATAAATGTTAGGGGGAAATTTAAGAGGGAAAATAATGTGAGAGATTTAGAAAATTGGAAAGGGAGGGAATTTTGGGGAAAATTTGGAGTTTTGGAGGGAAATAAAATGGAATTATAATGAAAAAGAAATGATTAATTAGATATATATTAAAGTTATTAAATTTTGTAGAGACACATTTTAAGACACTTATAAGAGTAGTTGAAAAATCAGAATTAAAGCTACTCATATTTTTTATTTGAGACTCTTATATGAGTGGAAGCACTAAAGACATATATATGTGTCTCAAACCCAAAAATCAATATGTCTCAAAATGGGCCATATGGTGTAGTGAAAACAATGGCGTGGGTCGAGAAGATATTTACATGCGGGACACATGTAATGAAACGGACGAGGAAAGTCATTGGTAGGAGCAGCCTTCGAAGAAACGTGGTGCAACACGAGAAAAGAGAAAGCTAGCGGCGGATTTTCTTCTCCTCATTCCAATCAGAGATCGAATGTGGAAGAAAAAGGACAACTCAACAGCACTGAACAATAACTCGAATAGTGCTGAATAGTTCCGAATAGTACTGAACAATACTCGAATAATGCTGAATAGTTCCGAAACAGTACACATGTTTATGTCAAAATTTGCATGCAAAGGACAACTTCTAGATTGGCGGCCTGTGCGGAGAATGAAAAAAAGAAAGAAAAGAAAGCGCCGCAAAAAGGACAATCAAAGACAAATTCATTCAGCATTTTCAGCCCATATTTTGCGGATAGTTGTTGAAATTTTCGTATAAATAGGGATCAAATGTGAGAAGGAAGGGGCACCTCAGAAAACAAACTTCTTTACTACTTCTTCTTCTTTTATTTTTCGTTTGTTGCGAGAGAAGAGAGAAACAGAGTGGGAACTCCTGGCTTTCACTTTGGGCTTTTATCTTTAGCTTTTATTTTAATTCCTTCTTCTTTATTTATTTGTTAGTACTTTTAATTATGAGTAGCTAAATTTCTATCTAGGATTAGAGAGGAAATCCTACTATGTGTGCTAATATGTTTTAACTATTTTCTATAACAATTCTCTTGGTCCTTATTCTTGATTCGTAACGATAATGATTTTCTTCATGTGTCCTATGATGCTTGATAATTGATTTATATATTCTATGTTAGAGACTAGCATTTTATAGTGAAGAAGATTATTAATTCTTTGAGAAAAATAATTTCTTGAAAAGATTTATTTTCCGAGACGTATTATTTGTCCTAAATCCTCTTGAGTAATTTTGGGAGAGTGTTATAGGGAATAGTTACAATCATTTAGTATGTGTAATAGTGATGGAATCTTGACATCCTAGTCTCCTTTAATCGAATACAAAAATTATTTTCAGTTTATCCATTATTTTAGAGTTTTATAAAAATCACCATTTTTTAGTCTAAAAACCAAATCTTTAAAAAGTCCGAGAATCGAATTCTTAATTCCACTGTTAAAACTACATTAACCCTCATAATTAGCTCCACATTAATTAAGAAAAATAATGTCCCACCAACAAAATAAAGTGGACAATCAAATATTAAAATCATGTAGAACTAATATTTGATTGTATATAAAAAAATAAAATCCCTTGCACCATATCTTTAAAAAATCAGATTAGCCAAACCTTCATAAACCTGCAAAACACAAAGAACATTGAACATTGGCGGTTACAACTTGTAAAACCCAAACAACAAAAAACTTAGATCCTTTTTTAAAAAATACAAAGAATAATTTTCATTATACTAATTGTAAAGAAAATAATCGAAAAATGAAATACATATCCATAAAATTACTCACCGAAAATTTACTCTTAAATTATAGGCCTTATTTTAATTTTAGCGCTCGAATAAGCCAGCCTTCATCAACCTGCAAAACACAAGTAACATTAGAGCATTTGAGGTTGCAATGTGTAAAACCCAAAGAACAAACAACTTTAGGTCCTTTTTTAAAAAATACAAAGAATAATTCCCATAATTTTCATTATCTTAATGGTCGTATCTTCATGTTCCCCAGAAAAATGAACCAGGTTTTCATCCATAACAAATTTAGCATTCTTAGGAACATTTTGAGCATTCTTGATAACATTGCAAAACACACTGCAAAACATGGTTTATTATAACCCTAGACATTTACATCAGGTCTCATCCTAGCTAGTTACATCTAACGAATGTAAGAGTTGTAACCTTCTTCCATTATGGCTATATGCATTGATAACCCTCATAATTAGTTCCACACTAATTAAAAATAAATAAAAATAATGTCCCACCAAAAAAATAAAGTGGACAATTAAATATTAAAACCAATCATATTTTTACACTCATATTTTATTATAAAAAATAAGAAAATTCCCTGCACCATATCTTTAAGAAAATCATATTAGCCAAACTTTCATCAACCTGCAAAACACAAAGAACATTAAACATTGGCGGTTACAACGTGTAAAACCCAAACAACAACAAACTTTAGATCTTTTTAAAAAAAAAAAATACAAAGAATAATTTTCATTATACTCATTGTAAAAGGAATAATCGAAAAATGAAATACATATCCATAAAATGACTCACCAAAAATTCACTCTTAAATTATAGGCCTTATTTTAATTTTATCGCTCGAATAAGCCAACCTTCATCAACCTGCAAAACAAAAATAACATTAGAGCATTTGAGGTTGCAATGTGTAAAACCCAAAGAATAACCAACTTTAAGTCCTTTTTAAAAATATACAAAGAATAATTCCCATAATTTTCATTATCTTATATGGTTGTATCTTCATGTTCCCCTTAAAAATGAACCATGTTTTCATCCATAACAAATTTAGAATTCTTAGGAACATTTAAGCATTTTTTATACAGATCATGACTATCTTTTTGTCCATATAAACATGATTGACAATCGTGGTGGCTTGAGTTTTTACGGGGACATCGGATCTTCATCATTCATTGATGCCATGAATAGTTTAATCAAACTCTGCTTCCTCTTTAAATTGAGATTCTTTGCTGTAAAAAGTGAGATATGAATGACTCGACCAGCTGTTTCACCTTAGAAATGTAAGCACAAAAAGTAGCCTTCTTAACCATGTTTAATCTTAAATTTAAGCACAAAGAGTAAAAATCTTGATCGGGTATCTTTCTACTAAGGTACAATTATCAAGCTCACCCAGTTCACCGTTGATTTTGATTTTGTGTCTTCCTGGTGGTCAGTTTCGGCACCAAGAAAAAGTCACAAAAAGGGCCATCATAATTGAGGAGAAAATTGAGGACATGTACTGTGTGATTAAGATATACAACTCACTTTTTTCTCATTTTAATCAGACCAAAAAGACCGGAAAGGAATCACCAGATCATATGGATAACGAACAGAGGACAATAGTCCTTGCGATCTAAAAATAATTTATGGGAGAATATAATTACATTTATTGCTCATCAGATGAATATTACGCATAATAGTCATATTAAAACCACCAATCTTTGGGGATCGTAATTTTTTCTATTCAAGGACAAAATAAGATAATTTACCTTGATTTTTATTAAAAACTATTATTTTAATCAGTTGTAAGCGTAACCGAATTTATAATTATTTGGATGAAAAATATCTAAGATACGCATAGATACAAAATCTCATGTGTCAAATTAAGTCTTATGATAGTGTGTAGTAGTAATTATTAAAATCATTATGATCAAAAATTATCCCGTCTCATGCCGTGCCGTTAAGGCACGGATTATTTCTAGTGTAAGACAATTTAGATACTTCGATACTTATAATCAAACGTATATCATAAAATAACTTGGCTAGTGGTCATTGACTCAAGGAACTGACTGTTAAACAGTAATAACGGTGTCATTGAGAGCCCTCTTCAAACAACAAATAAAATAAATAACTAACAAAAGTGAGAATTAGTGGCAAAAAAATATATTGTAATCATGTAAGGCATGGCTATTCATTTTCATATAACTGGTAATGGGTAAATAAGGGTGGAAAAATTCAAAAGGAAATTAATACGTAACATTTCTGAGCGAGGAGTCATAGCATGGGTAAATGGCCCTCCACCAGATGGCAAGTGTGTTGTTATCCTTCCTGTTCAAAATGTAAAAATAAAATATTAGCTCCAAGAGCAAGGTAATCAAAACTCCGCAATGAATTTTTTTTAAGCGCTCAAACCAACAAAACAAATTTTCTACAAAAACGCCTGCATGTTTATATCCCCTAATAATGCTATATGATATAATCGCAAATAATGGTTATTAAAGAAATACTCATCACAAATAATGGTTAGTAAAGTTCAGTGACTTTTGGGAGATTACGAGCACTTAATCTTCTCTGGACGACTCATCATTTTACATAGCTTTACTGCCTTAGGCCATCGCTGGTGGCCAACACCATGTACACCACAACGTGATCCATATCCTTTACCGATATCACTATAATACCCTGTAACGGTGATTCCTATTATACGAAACAAGCAAATAAGCATCTATAACAT
Organism: Papaver bracteatum; assembly: GCA_023529315.1. Taxonomy (NCBI): domain Eukaryota; kingdom Viridiplantae; phylum Streptophyta; class Magnoliopsida; order Ranunculales; family Papaveraceae; genus Papaver; species Papaver bracteatum. Next base: position 680,603 of record JAJJWX010002873.1, read on the forward strand.
TTATCATTTCTTCTCAATTGGTGCGACTTTCAGCACTATATGAGTTTGACAGAGGCTCTATGTTGTTCAAAAATTACATGTTTATAAATATAATGAACATATACATGTTTTCCTTTTCATTTCCTAACCTGGCAGTAATATCTCATCTTTTCTAATCTTAACTCTGTTTCTATGGTTTCAGGAAATATGAATCATTTTAGTAGACTTAAGGCGGCTTTAAAGTCTCATAAGCATATTATCAAACAAGTATGGACGATTCCTGCCACTTCTTAATTTGATATTTTAGTAGACATGGAGTAAACTACTTATAGCTTCGTTACATATTTGGAAGGTGTCTGCCCAGTTTAATGAATGAACTCATTGCGAATTAGATCAATGCGGTATTAGTTTAACCAAATTCACAAACAAATTTTCAATAGCAAATGGATGCTTTGGAATTGCAGTAATATAGAAGTAGGAATCGAAGAATATAAAAAATTCTACAACAAATAGAACTGTAAGCGCATACAATTTGAACTGAGGCGAGAGATTAAAATCTAACCTTAAAGCACTGAGAAAAATGTTGGGCGTTTTCTGATATACACCCATTTGATAACCTGTTTTCCAATATGCACCCGTTTTTTTGGATATTTCTAATATACACCCGAAATAATAATTCCATCCGTTTTTTAATAAAACGGCTAACATCTGGTATCTGTGTAGCTGGCACCACAGCTTGCACCACATGAAAAGGACAAAAAACTCCCCATGGGATAAACTCGGTCCAGATCAACCGAGTTGATAACCTGGTCGACTCAGAAAAGGAAATGAAAACTCAAGCTGTCATCATGTAAAAATGAACAAAATAGAGACATAATTCAATTTTTCAATCTTCAAAAATAATGAAATTGTTCAAAAAAATAAACATTTCCAAGTCTGAATCAACACAACCAAACTATAACATTCATAAATTCAATATTTCTTTGTCTTCTTAGCCTTCCCCTGGGTCTGAATACATTGTGTGATATTTTGTGAAACAGATCCATACTTAGGGTGTGTCACAGTTTGTGAAACAGTCTGTGAAATATTGTCTGCAACCTTCCTCTTGGATGCAGCAGCTTTTGATGATTCACCTGGGTCTGAATATAACATTCATAAATTCATAAATTCAAAATATAACATTCATAAATTCAATATTTCTTTGTCTTCTTAGCCTTCCCCTGGGTCTGAATACATTGTGTGATATTTTGTGAAACAGATCCATACTTAGGGTGTGTCACAGTTTGTGAAACAGTCTGTGAAATATTGTCTGCAACCTTCCTCTTGGATGCAGCAGCTTTTGATGATTCACCTGCAGTCTTCTTCACTTTCTTTGCATTACTTGGTTGTGATGGATATGAGAAACTAAAATCAGCAGCATCTACTTGAGTTCTTGGTCTCTTTCCCTTTGGATTTTGTCCAACTTCACCTCCTTTACAAGTAGATTTGTTGTGACCTACTACCTTGCATCTTTATCCATCACTAAGTATTCTGGGATATTAGGGTCATTCCACCAACACAGAGTAACCTGCTGCCTACTACCAAGCCATAATCTTGTATGCACCATCTCCTCAAACATTTTCAGATGAATCAGGTCTCTACATATGTTGGGGAAAGATAGACACATCTCAGAATTTTCAACATCAACACTGATATCCCAATACGGAACAATTGCACTGCATAGAAACAAAATCAAATGAATAAATAACAAAATCTGCAATAAATCACACTATTTCTGTATTAAAAAAATCAATTCAATAAATCCTAAATCAAATCGAAATAAATAAACCCCAAATCGAAAAAAAATTAAACCCCAAATCGAAAAAATCAAACCCCAAATGAAATCGACAGAACATTTAAAAACAGATTACAACCCTCATTTTAAATTCTAGATTTAATCTGGATCGATGTTGTTACAAACACGGAAAACAAATAAAAATAATTCATTAGTCTTGGGTGCACATATTATAACGAGCTTTGTTCATGAATCAAAGCAAAATGACCTAAGCAACAGGAGATGATTCTGTTAATAAACTATTCACTAGTTTGATTAATCGAATCAGTGTATAAACTTCTATCTAAAGCCAACTCATACAAGTAGTGCCATTAATCACTATTATCAAAATCAGTGATGAATCTCGGCATTAGATTAAAAATAAATTGGACTGTATTTAAACTAATTTTAAGCGATTGTTATAGTAAAGATCGGAACCCTACCTCTTCAACTTTTTCTTCTCTTGATTTTTGTTCATCTCGTCTTCAAATCTTATTGCAATCTCATGAATCGAGACGAGCAGCAGCGGAAAGAGAGAGAAGAAGAAGACGACTGAAGAGGGTTTTTTTTTGGATATTTTCTTCTTTCCACTTTTTGTTACTGAGTTATGGGTAATCCCGTAATTCCCCAACTTAGATAGATCTAAGTCGTCCATGCTGATCAACAGATATACGGCTAGATCTTTATCTGCAGTTAAAAAAACGTTTTCAGTTATGATGGGTGTAGATTAGAAATTTCCAAAAAAACGGGTGTATATTAGAGAAGAGGCTATCAAATGGGTGCATAAGTGGAAAATTTCCAAAAATGTTCAACTCTAGGTACTAAAAGTGTGTGTTTGAATGAGAGAGTGAGAGACTTGCATTGAAATGACGTCCAGGGTATAGAAGAAGAAGAAGAAGAAGAGGAGGTGTGGATTAGGATTAGCTACATGGTGATTTAGTGTTGTCAGTTCTCAAACTTCTTGTAGCGTTTGGGGATTTCAGTTTTCCCTTTTTTCCCAATCAAAATGGATGGCGTTTAATCGATGCAACCGAGACATAGAGGGTATATTTGGAAAGAAACGGAACTGGTAACTCACCGGGTCCACTGAGTCACACTCGCACATGGTTGCACCTTGTTTCCGAATTCAACTGTTTTTGCACCTTTAGCTAGAATACTTAATATCCTTGGCCTTTGCTCTTATTTTATAAAATAATGGGTTTGTTTGCAGAATTCACCCAGGAATTTATAATCCCATGAGATTACAAATTCTGAGATTCATATAAATTCCTTGTGTATTTGGTAACTCAATTAAAATTTCTGGGATTTATAAAGTTTTCTTGTATTAAAGTCTTTGTACCATTTGACATTACCCTCAAATGTTAAAATTGCATATATATGGGATTTAGAGTTAAAAAAAATGGGTCTATGAATCCCTTGATAAGTTTCCCAGCAAATCTTAGGGGGGAGGGTCCGGACTCCATATGAAGGATTTGTTGGAAAACCGAATCCCGTAGGAAACATGATTCCAAGGACTCGAGCAACCAAATATACAAATGGAAACGTAATTCTACCAAATCCCCTGCACCCATAAATTCTACCTTTAAAATTAGACATCCAAACCTACCATTAGTGTAAATGTGTGAAAGAGTTATGCCAGTTTCAGGTGTTATTCAAATGTAAGAATAAAACACTTTTAGTTTTTAAAAATTTTAGATAATTGTTATGACAAAATCGCACGAGTCCCGTAATGTTCTTTCATTTTATAAGCTCGGTACACCTTGTAATTGATCTTATAAAAAACTTAATAATTTTTTTAGATATTTCTTCATAGAATCTTTCATGATATCAGATTTCAAAGGAAGATTTCGATTCTTTTGTCATTGTTGATCCTACAATTCTCATAAATTTCTACTACAACTACTACTTCTTAAAATCTATAAATCAACCATTATAATTTCTTAATACGACCACAATTCTTCATCAGAGTATCTCTGTTAGATCATAGATCGGTTGAACCCACCAAGCGTTGGTATGTCAGGTTTGGTTGTCATATTTTAGTGAATCAAAACTCATTTAAAGAGTCACTTGATTATTTACTAGAGTCAACTTCGTATAGGTTAGCTAGAAAGTTACTAGGATATGAGACTTACAAGTATTACATGAAGACTTGAAGAATATGAAGAAGGAAAGAGCTACAACGACGACATCATCCTTCCACTTGAGTTTAGTAATATTTGACTTGAATTGTTTCATTCTTAACATATCTTTCAAGTAGTGCATATTGAAAACATAATTGCGAAGCTGTGAATGATTATACTCTAGTTAGACATAGTATTAAGGAATTACAATACGAAGTATAACGTCTATCTTTTGAACTTCGTATATAAAACATCGACATAATCGTATGAATATTGTGATTATGTATGGGTATGGGTGAAGATTTCGTCCTAGGAAACAATTTTTTACATTCGTTTAAAGGAAGTACATTCATAAACTTGTTTTGTGAATCGAAAGGGAAATCATTAGGCTTACTGGTATTGTTATTCATTGCAAATCTTTGGATTACCAATATGTGTGTTTAGTATAACTGCTCATAACTTGTTTATGTATCTTGGTAAAACTATTCACAATGCATGACTTTTGTATTGGTATAACTTTTATTAGTGAAACTGATCTTAAGTAATCACCTGAGATGGTATGATCGATTTATTGTAAATTGTATGACCAACTCTATACATTGGGGAACCGATCCTAGTAAGAGGTGCAACCGATCACAAGAGGTAATCAATCCTTATAAGAGTTACAACAAGTTTTTAGTAATTGGGGAACCGATCCTATGACTTGTGCAACCGAATACAAGTTTATACCATAAATATGTGGTAACCGATCCTAGTACCTAGTCAACCAACTTTTGGTTACTAGCGTGACTAATCTTAATACCCACATGGAGGTAGAACCGAATCTTGTTTTGGTAGAACCGTAAAACCCATGATTGGTGATTTGATAGGATAATCAATCACATAGTTCTTGGAAGTCAGATGAACCAATTCTAAACTTGTTTGGAAGTGTGGAAAATCGGTTCCAAGATTGTAAATATGAAAAAGGATTTACAAAGTAAAGATGTCGACATACTTTGAACATGTGCAGTAACTCTTATATTTTATTGTTCAAAGATATTCCTTAATAGCTAAAGGTGAAAAAGCGGGGGTCTAACAACCTCACCCAATATTTCGATTAGCAATCTGCATGGACAACTCCGAGTTGTTTTCTAGAGAATCAACTAGACTCAATTAATAGAAAATACTCAAGGAGTTATTATCTCAATCTCTCGATTTGATTTACTCAAGCAAATATGATTCGCGAGTCTAATCAAAGAGAGATAACTTGGATGGTACCAAAGACCAATATCCAAGTATCAATCGATTTAAATCAACAACCAATAAGGTTGGATATTCTAATCGATTGAACAACGCACAACCTGTATTATTTCAATTATATAACAAAATTTAATGTGGAATAGAAATAACACAGACACCAGAATTTTGTTAACGAGGAAACCTTAAATGCATAAAAACCCCGGGACCTAGTCTAGATTAAACATACACTGTATTAAGCCGCTACAAACAATAGCCTACTCCAAATTAACTTCGGTCTGGACTGTAGTTGAACCCCAATCAATCTCACACTGATCCAAGGTACAGTTATGCTCCTACGCCTCTGATCCCAGCATGATACTGCGCACTTGATTCCCTTAGTTGATCTCACCCACAACCAAGAGTTGCTATGACCCAAATTCGAAGAATTTAGCAAACAAATCTGTCTCACAGAGAAAAGTCTACAACATAGATAAATTCGTCTTCCACGAATAAACCTATGAGTTTTGTTCATTCTTTTGATAAATCAAGGTGAACATGAACCATTCAATAAAACCAAACTTATATTCCCGAAGAACATCTCAATTTTATCAATCACCTCACAATAGTCTTAATCGACGCAGCGAAAAAAGATATTGTGGAATCACAAACAATGATGTAGGATCAGAATATTGTCACAACAATATTCCTGAGAAATAAACGACTATTCTGCGATACATCAGTGATATTCTGCGACACATCCAAAAGATGACTTAAACAATGACATAATGACTGAAAACGACAGGAACACGAAGAAAGTGTGACATGTCTGCGATATATCAATAAAACCTGCGAAAGTTAAAGGCGGTGCTAACTGCGATTTATCGCAAGAACTCAGATCCGAAATTGAAGGGAATCTTAGTTGTAAATGAGCTGTCATGAGCTGTAATCCATTATGTAAATACCTATATAAAGGAGATGAATAGTTCTAGAGAGGGGAATTTCTTTGAGTGTTAGGAAAGTTTTTTAGGAGAGAGAAAATCTTTATCAAGTGTTCTGTGTTCTTGATTTCTGTAATTCCTTAAGATCAAATTAATAAAAAAGTGTCTTTAATCTTCAAATTATGTCATAGATATTGGTAAATTCTTGAATAGGGTGTAGTGTGGGAATTCCTGCAACTACATTTTGGCGCCCAGAAACAAGGATTGAAGAGTTGAAAATCAAAGTAAAAGTTAAGTAAAAGAAAGAAATTATTCAAGAATTAGAAGAGTATTAAGAAATTTGGTGAAGAAAAGATGATTGAAATCAAAGATAATCAAAAGAAATTGGAGTGTGATGTAATAACAAAAATGATGATAGATAAATTCCATGAAGATATTAGAGGAAGGATACACAAGCGAGATTTTGAAGGAAAGAAAATCATGATGGTAGATGAGGCATCACCGCTAAAAGATTGGGAAAAACAGAAGATCACATTTACGTCAGCAGAAATTCCAAAAGAGAATTTAAGTCATACATCTCCATTGGTGATCACAGTGTCTGTTGTACCAACAAGAAAAGAGAAATCAGTAAGATCTACAGAAGAGTGGGCTGTGAATAGGACTCGGTGGATGCGTGGAAGTTCTGTGGATATAATGTTTTACCACACATTCAAGAAAATGGGATACAAAGATGAAGAAATGCTTAGTCCAACATATCATATTCATGGATTTGGAAAATCTCTAACAAAACCTAAAGGAGAAATTGTAGTGCGAATTCCACTGGGAGAAATAGAGACGCATGTCACTTTGAGCATGGTGGATGTGAAATCACCTTATAACATGCTGTTGGGAAGACCTTGGATACATGCAATCAAGGCTGTATCATCAACTCTACATCAGTGTTTAAAGTTCCCTATGCCTAGTGGAATTGGCGAAATTAAAGGAGATGCAGATTATGCAGCGTTATGTTTCCAAAATGAAGTAAGGAATTGTGAAAATCAAATTCAGCTGCGAAAACAGCGCATAAAAATGAAGAGAGAAGAAAAGAAAGAAGAAGAATTCAAGATTTACATGATAAAATCAGAAGAAGGAAAAGGAATATTTGGCGATGTATCGCAAGAAAATGATGAACCAGTGGAGGTAATAAAGACACCAACACCAATGGGAGAACATGAAGCTAGTTATACTGCAGCAGAACCGATAAAATAAGTAAATGTTGGAAGTGAAGAAGATCCAAAGATACTGAAAATTGGAACTAAGATGGATGTGGAGGAAGAAGAGAAAACTGTAAATCTTCTGCGAGAATACAGAGATATTTTTGCGTGGAATATGGATGAGATTCCTGGAATAGATCCATCCGTCGCGTGCCACAGATTGGAGATTAACAAAAATATGAGACCAATCAAACAAAGAATAAGAAAGATTGCAACTACTTATCATGCCAAGATAGAAGAAGAATTGCAAAAAATGCTTGATGCAGGAATTATAAGGCAAGCGAAATATCCAGAATGGATCGCCAATATGGTAGTAGTTCCCAAGAAAAACAAGGGGATAATAATTTGCATCAATTTTACTGATTTAAATAAAGCATGTCCCAAAGATAGTTTTCCCTTACCAGATATCCCGCAGATGGTGGAATCTGCCGTAGGAAATGATCGAATATCTTCGTTAGATGGATACAATGGCTATAATCAGATCCCGCTAGCAGAAGAAGATCAAGAACATACTGCATTCTTTGCTCCTATAGGATTATATTGCTACACAAAGATGCCTTTTGGGTTACGAAATGTAGGAGCAACATACCAAAGAATGGTGGAAAAAGTGTTCGCAAAATGGATACATAAAACTTTAGAGGTATATGTGGATGATATGTTGATAAAAATCAAAGAAGCTAAAAATCATGTGCAGGATCTAAGGGAAATTTTTGATCAGATGCGGCTTTTTAATATCAAAGTAAATCCTGAGAAGTGTACATTCGGAGTATCATCTGGGAAATTCTTGGGATATATTGTATCAAAAGAAGGAATACAAGTTGATCCTGAAAAGGTGCAAGCAGTTCGGGATATTCCAACTCCAGCAACAGTAAAAGATGTGCAAAAATTGAATGGACTTTTAGCCTCACTAGGAAGATTTATTTCGCGGTCATCAGATAAATGCAAGCATTTCTTCAACATACTAAAGAAGGGAACAAAATTTAAATGGACAGACGAATGTGAGAAAGCTTTTCAAGGAATTAAGGAATATTTGATGAATATATCCATATTACAGAAGGCTGAACCAGGATAAGAATTGATGATATATCTTGCGACAACTCCACATGCTTTAAGTGCAGTACTTTTGCGAAATGACGCAGGAGTTGAAAAACCTATTTACTACATTAGCAAAACATTTAATGTTGCGGAGAAAAATTATTCGAAGATTGAAAAACTAATTTTGGCATTAGTTTATGCAGCTTCTAAACTTCTCATATATTTCCAAGCGCATAAAATCAAAGTACTAACAAAAGTACCAATCGAGTCAGTAATGAAAAATTCAAAAAGATCAGGCAGAGTCGAAAGATGGAATGCACAAGTGGGGCATTTTGAGATCCAATATGCAATTTTATCTTCGCCAAAATCTCAAATTGTCGCAAAATTTCTCGCAGAATTTCCTTTGGAGGATGATGAAGATGTAGAAGACATGATGGATATAGAAGAAGAATATGGGGATCCTAGAGATCTTTTAACAGAACCAAATAGGTGGGAGATATTAGTGGATGGATCATCTAATGGAGAAGGAAATGGAGTGGGAGTCGTCTTTATTTCGCCAGAAGGTGCAAAAATGGCATTTGCATTTCGACTGGAATTCAAATCTACAAATAATGAGACAGAATATGAGGCTGTAATACAGAAATGGAGTGGGAGTCGTCTTCCCTCAGATGTTTGACACAAGAAGAAGGAAAGCAAATATTAAAAATGCTACATAGTGGGGACGTTGGTAACCACAGCGGTGGTAGATCTTTAGCATATAGAACGAAAATGCAAGGTTATTATTGGCCATATATGCATGAAGATGCTAAGAATTTATCAAGAAGTTGCGAGGAATGTCATCGATTTGCAAAAATAATACATGCACCAGGTGAAACATTAACATCTTCAAAAAAAAATTGGCCATTTGGAAAGTGGGGTTTAGATATTGTGGGACCATTTGTACCAGGAACAGGGCAAAAGAGATACTTAATTGTCGCAACAGATTACTTCACAAAATGGGCGGAAGTTAAGGCGGTACAACATATTCGTGATAAGGACATTTTCACATTTATATTTGAAAATATCATCTGCAGATTCGGAATTCCAGCGCAATTGGTGTCAGATAATGGAAAACAATTTGAAGGACAAAATATATATATGTTACTTAATGCATTCAAGATAAAGTGTGGAAAATCAACTCCTTTATATCCACAGGCCAATGGTCAAGCTGAAGCAACTAACAAAACAATTGCAGATATTCTCAAAAATAAGTTAGAAGGGCATCATAGAACGTGGTGTCAACAAGTCCATAATGAAGTTTGGGCTTATAATACAACACGAAGAGAAGCAACTGGGGTATCACCTTTTTGTTTAACATATGGGGTTGAGGCAGTATTACCAACAGAAGTTGCTATTCCTACAACAAAAAGAGAAGCTTGGGAAAAGAATCTTAGTGCTGGCATGATTTTAGACAAACTTGATGAGGTAGAATAGAAGAGAGAAAAGGCATTACAACATATGGAAAACTATCATCGCAGATTAGCTCGTGAATATAATAAACGAGTAAAGAAGAGTGAATTCAAAGTTGGAGATTTAGTTTTGAGAGAAACACCAGAATATCAGTGAGAAAATGGAGGAAAATTAGCGAAAAAATGGGATGGGCCATATATAATCAAAGAAATAGTTGGAACTGGAGCATATAAATTAATGGATCCAGAAGGGAGAGACATGGGTCAAAGACTTGGAAGACCATGGAATAGACAGTATCTAAGAAAATATTATCAATAAAGGTTCGAAAGACTAGAATGAATGGATTACACGCAAGAAATTGCGAGAGAATAAAAGAAATGTTCTGCAAGAACAAAGTTGGCTGAATACAAAAGCTATTTTCCGCAATAATTTGCGAGATAATTAAAAATTCTAATGCAAATGCATATAAGACGGCGAAAATCGCCTAAAAATATATAAGAATGGGACGAACCTTTGTGGCGTACACCCTAGTTCGCGGATTCTATTCCGTAAGAGGAAATGTCCTTAAAGTGCGTCATAAGGGGGTATCTCTTTGCATGGCTATGGGAAAGGCTATACCGCTGCTGGAACCTATTCATGGAGATTTGGGATTATAAAAAATCCATCCGGGAGAGATAACTTGGATTCCAAACTATATAAGGTTATACCCTGGTTGGGCGCCCGAGAGTTTCTCCTAAGGAATGCAACGTATGATCAAGGCGCCGAGGTACACGGTTGAGCTGTGGGTGCCCGGGATGGATGAACCTACCCTGGCCATCCATGGCAAGTCTTGGCTTACGATGTGTTCGGCCCAAAGAAAACCCCACTTAGGGTGCAGTCTTGTAACTATAAGCCATATAAGGCATAAAGGACAAGGCTGCGAAAACAACCAGTTGTTGGCAGAACCGGATGGGAAAGTGCTAGTCTTGTATGGCCGATGTATAATCCTTGAAGGGGAAACCGCGGGGAGAGATAAGGGCGATACCCTCCATTAGGGAGCTGTGTATCAAAAAAGACGGAAATGTCATGGGGCTTTATATTCGCAAGAATATTTAGGCCCGTCATATTGTCGCGTGACAGAGACAACAATGTCATGGGACTTTATATTCGCAAGAATATTTAGGCCCGTCATATTGTCGCGTGACTGGACAAAAAGCCTAAAGAGAAACATTAAGATGAGATCAATGGGTTTTTGTGATAAGATCAAAAGATGAGATAAATGAAATCAATAATAAGAGGATATAAATCGCAAATACGTCCTGCGATTTCATCGCAAAGACGGCAATATCATAAGTCTTAAAAAGCAAAGAGAGATTAATCTCATAAGATGGCTTAGATTTATCATATTTTCGCAGATATTAAAATAATGATAAGGCAAGATCAATGGATTATTACATATAAAGTAAGAATGTCCTGCGATCTTGTCGCATAAAAGTGGCATAATAAGACCTTTAAATAGGAAGGCGAAATAAGACCACAAGAAAATTATGTCTGTGAAACATATAATTAATTGTTCGCAGAAAAATTTGCGATGATTCATTTATCATATTGCATATTAATAACAAGAGGCAAGTATGGGAACGATGTATAAGAACAATAAATATTGTTATTAATCATTATATGATAAATTCATATAAATAACAGACGGATAGAGGCAAAAAAGGAATTTATATATTTTGAAGAACATTAGGAATTACAAGTATCTTGCAGAAAGAATGATACAATTTGTCGCAGATAATTATCGCAAGAAAGAAAGGGAAAAATATAGGAGAAGATCAAAAGGAAGAAGTAGAACTATTGGGATTTATCTTCACCATTATCTTCATCTTCGTCTTCATTATCTTCATCATCAGTTTATTCTTCATCTTCGCTTTCATTCTCATTTATATCAGCCTCACTGTCAGAAATAATTGGTACTTCAGAACTGGTTGGGATATCTTCTAAGAGGCAAGGATATAGGCTAAGAGGAAGATCATTATCTTTGCAGACTTTCTCAATAGCATTATTGCAAACGGTGAGAAGTTTACTACGCAAATTGGAGTTGGATATCTTTATCTTCTTTCGCAGTCTAGAGATTTTATCATTGCGGGAAGCAAGATTATTTGCAAGACTACTTTTTTCTTCTTCAAGTTCTGCTATCCTTGTAGAATGTTTTTCTTCAGATTCTGCGATGATACAATAACAAGTTAGAAATTTATCAAAAATTTACAAAAAATATAAAGATGTTAGAGGAGCAATAAATAACCTTCTCTTTCATGAATCATTTCTTGTATCAAGGTTTCCTGTTCGGTATGAAGACTGACATCTATTGCTAAGTTTTTCCTATCATTATCGAGAATTGTCGCAGCCCATGCGAATTCATCATCATTTTGAATGAGAAGATGGAAAAGGATTTGTTTTTCTCCTTTAAGAAGTTTAATGTTTTCATTCTTAAGTCTATCTCTCTCAAGTTCAGTGTCAATAAGGGCATTGCGGAACTTTGATAGAGCTTCAGCACCTTGAAGAGTAATGCGTTCTTTATCCTTCTCAAGTTCCTTCTTTTGGGCTTTCAAGATTTTGATTCTTTTTCCAAATTCATCTATACAAGTCTTAAAACTATTGGATATACTAAAAGTAGATCTATAATTCATTCTCATAAGGGAAATGTGATATATAAGCTCATCGATAGACAGAGCATTAATTTTTTCATCGGAATAATTATTTAAAGCGTCATTAAGACGCTGAAGAAGAATGGATTCATCTATGGGTTCATCAAAAGAATTGAGAATAAGAGCTTCATCAGTAAGATTATAGGCATCTGCAAAATGGTTGTTCAAATAAGCTAAAATAGCAAGAAAGAAGAAAGTAAAAAAAAAAAAAATGAATCATACCAATAATTTGTTTGCAGAACTTCTCCTTGTCAACTAATTTTTGTTGAAGAACCTCAACGTCTACTTCAAGCGATTTATTCTTGTTAAGGAGCTCAGTATTCCCAGATGCTTCCAATTGCTTACATTTTTCGCGAAGAATGGATATTTCATATTCATATTGCTTATTCTTTTCGCGAAGTTTCGCAGATTCAGATTGTGAATCGGTAAGCCTTTTCTGCGATAATGATAATCTATTTTCTAATTCCGAAGCAACATAAAAAGAATCTCTAGCAGTCTGTGGCAGATAAGAGAAAATAAGTAAGGGTAAATAAAAGATCTTCGATATTCATGACAAATGTAAAGTTTACTACAAGAAAAATAAAAGAAAAGGGGCATACCAATGAAGCTAGTGCATGAAGAAAATCTGGGTTGATAAATCTCGAGACTCCTTTAAGATCTTTATTATTAGTTAAGATGGAAGCATCGCATATTTTTGAGAGATAATCGCAAGCGTGAGTAATATCGTCATCTCCAACACCTTGCATGGGATTTATAAAGATATTTGACAATTGATCCATGGGAGTCTCAGGTTGAGAAAGACCCATCGCAGATCTAACTCTTGCGGAGGAAAAACATATTGAAGAGGTGCCCACGGTAGCATCATTATTAATTCTTCCACTCTCTTCAACCTCATTATCTTTTTCAGCGACAGAAGAAATTTCTTTAAGTGGTTGAGTTTTTCTTCTCTTTTTTGGAGGACTCTCAGCAGTTTGATTCTCATTGCGATAAGGAGAAGTGCCAGAACTCTCATTTGGAGTTATTACTTTTTTGCCTTTATCCTTGGCTTCAACCACCGCGACAAATGGTATTTCCTAGAAAACAACCACACATGAAGATAAGAAACAGGGGCAACAATATATTGTTAAAAGTTATAAAAGAATGTTTCTTACTTCATCTGTGAAGGTTTTCAAAAAAATTAGGAGATTGAGATTCCCAGTACTAGCGTAGCTAGCCTTCATTTTTCCAATCTGAAAAAAGATAATTCGATAACTAGTAAGAACAATATATTTATCTAAGTCTGTGAATAATGATTAACTTCGCGAGATATACCTCAGAATTATTTTCGGGCCAATTAAAAACCCAAGGATGATAAGCCGCAAGATATGCAGGATTCGCAGGAAGGTTAAGAGCGCCAGAAATATATGGACCTTCAAGGAGGAGAGGAAATCTACACCATTTATCATCCTTGGAGAAGCGTGGACCATTGTTTCTTTTAGAATGATAATCTATATCTTGCATAAGAATTTTATCCTTCGCAACTTTTTTATCCCTATTCAAACGAATAGCCCAACACGTGCTCTCTTTCTTCATTGGAATCACTTGATAATTCGCAAAGAAATTCTCCACGGTATATTTCGCAGGGATAATGGGAATGTCCTTAAAATCAGGATGTTTCGCATCTTCAGGATAGTGAGATCCTTTACCAGCTCCACGAGAAGCATACTCAAGAATAAGACGAATACAATCTCCACTTAACTGGTAGATTGCTCGTGAAAATTTAGCATGGGAAATAATCTGGTAAAAAAGAGGGAGATCTTGATTATAAAGAGGGATAGGGAGCCCAGCTTCTAGTTGACCTAGAGAAATAAGGATCTTCTCATTGGAAGAAGGAAATTCCGAAACTAGATCAATGGAAAGTTCAGTATCTGAAGAATAACCAGGGATCTCATAAAGTTTGAGTCCTAATGTTTGAAGTTTCTATTGGTGTTTTTGAAAAGTGGATTGACCTAATTTTTTAGCAGGAGCCATTTCTTAATATGGGAACGATGATTAAGGCGAAGAAGAATAAAGAAGGAAAATTGAAAGAATAATAGATCCGGAATTTGCGGAAGAAGATGAGGAACAGTGAAGTTGCAGAGAATAAAAGAGAGAATAAAAAGAAGAAAAGAAACTAGTAAAGAAGGTATTTATAGGAGAAGAAAATTCTCGAGAATATCAATGCATTCAATGAAGAAAGGACGTGAATGGTCAGACTTCAACGGTTGAAAGAATACGTGTCAAGGAATAAATGGAAGGAAAAACACGCGTAGAATATCTAGCGATGGATGCAGAGACGTGTCAAAATAAAGAAAGTGTGAAAAGACAAGGAGTTGCGGCAAATCAATAAGCTTAAATTCTCATGATCTTTATCTTCTTCACAGAAAAGATATGAGAAGAGGCAAGATGTAGGATTAGAATATTGTCACAACAATATTCCTGAGAAATAAACGACTATTCTGCGATACATCAGTGATATTCTGCGACACATCCAAAAGATGACTTAAACAATGACGTAATGACTGAAAACGACAGGAACACGAAGAAAGTGTGACATGTCTGCGATATATCAATAAAACCTGCGAAAGTTAAAGGCGGTGTTAACTGCGATTTATCGCAAGAACTCAGATCCGAAATTGAAGGGAATCTTAGTTGTAAATGAGCTGTCATGAGCTGTAATCCATTATGTAAATACCTATATAAAGGAGATGAATAGTTCCAGAGAGGGGAATTTCTTTGAGTGTTAGGAAAGTTTTTTAGGAGAGATAAAATCATTATCAAGTGTTCTGTGTTCTTGATTTTTGTAATTCCTTAAGATCAAATTAATAAAAAAGTGTCTTTAATCTTCAAATTATGTCATAGATATTGGTAAATTCTTGAATAGGGTGTAGTGTGGGAATTCCTGCAACTACAAATGAGACGAAGATATTTGTGATTACTTTTATATCTTGCCTATCGGAGATAAAAATATTAAGACAATTATTACAATTGTCCTCGTACGATAGAAACAGCAAGATCAGATCACACAACTACAAGAAAAGTCTTTAAGTCGTTAACCTGGTTTTAGAAGAAGAAACCCAAAGGTCAAAGGAGAATCAACTCTAGCTTAGCAAACTAGTATCACACAGAATGTGTGGGGATTAGGTTTCCCAGTTGCTAGAGTTCTCCCTTATATAGTCTTTCAAATCAGGGTTTGCAATCAATGTTAGCTTAGTAACAAAGCATTTAATATTCACGGTTAGATGAAAACCTGATTAGATACAAGCTAATATCTCTCAACCGTTAGATAGAAAACTTATCTTGCCATACACACATGTACTTGATGATTTTGGGTTTGTGTAACCGTACCCAAACGTGTATAATAGTTGGTTCAATATTAGTCAACCAAATGGTTAGCCAAATTATAACTTTCATATCAACCATATTCTTCTTCACCGTAACTAGTCCAAATGACTCAAATGAACTAGTTAGAGAGTTGTTCAATTGCTATGAGATCTTATGTACTACACAACACACAATTGAAGCAAACTTGAATCGATTCATGAACTATAAAGCCACGGTTTGCAATAGCATTCCTTAGATAATTTAAATAAGTTCACGAACATCGTTTTTAGACATAACCACTCAAGTTTGCGGACTGGGTTCGCGAACTCAAATAACCGGTTGGAGTTCACAAACTCCAGAAGAAATTCTCGGGTTCGAGAACTTCCGTCAGTTCGCGGACCGGGTTTGCGGACTGAAATCGAGCTACAACTTCAGCACAAATTCTCGGGATCGAGAACCATGCCCGTTCGCGGACTGCGTTCCTAGGCTGGGTTGACTGCTCAAGTTCCGGTTTTCACTTGATCAACAAAGTTCGCAAACTTCGGTTCAAGTGCTAAGAGAAACTACAGTGGTGCGATCATAACCAAAGGCCGAAGAGCAAATTTTTTTTGAAAATTTGGGTTTAGTCCGTGTTGCAACGCAGTGGGGGGAGAGTAAAATTTGGTTAGGCGCAACTTTAAGTTACGCCTGAATCAGGCGTAAGAGGAGGTTCCGCCCCATTTTCATCGGGCGTATTTTTTTTAATGGGGCGTAACTTTGAGTTACGTTGCGCCCCATTTTTTTTTTTTTTTTTTTTTTTTAGTGTCAGGTGAAGTTTTCTATTACTCATATTCGGGCGTAACTTTAAATTACGCCCGACTAAAGACCAGAGTAAAGACTGAATATAGTCTGGGTTTTGGTTATAGGCTGGTCTTTGATCTTTACTCCTTCCCCACTGCGTCTGCTATTTGATCTTTACTTTGGGTTTTAGTTGCCCACTACGGATGCTCTAAGGATTTATACATATATGTGTTACCACAACAATGTTTATATCCCCCAATGGTTATATTGTCTAAACTCTCATTTCAATCATTGAAACATTCTCAGAGGATGTCATATAGTTTTTATTCACAAACTAGTTTTCGTCAGAGCAATTCCCAAAGTGATTGAAACATAACATAACTTTCGTCACTAGGCAAAGATGAACTTGGCTAAAGCGAAAGATTTACCAACACACACTTCGAGAAATAGATAAGAGAGATATACTCATCTCGAAATGTCACATGTGCATATCTTTAGTCTATATAGTAAAACGACTTTTGTCTCAAGATAGGAGATAGAGTAAATAGACTTTTGAGTGATAGATAAGTTCAAGTCTCCACATACCTTTTAGTCGATGAAGATCCACTGGTTCCTTGAGTAGTCCTTCGTCTTGTATGATGATTTCCATGGACTTCTTGAGCTCAACTACACTTTCTATCCTAGTTCGAGACCTTAGCTATAGTAGACTAGAAATCAATACTTTATAGTTTTGATCACTAACATTGACAAACATGCTTGAGATATGGAATACAAAAAATATTAGTGGCAATTTTAGTGGTAAAACTATTAATACATATGGAATACAAAAAATATATAAATAAACTTTGTAGCTCCTATTCCACATGTATAATCTTCAACAATACTCGAAATCTTTGTCACTTCCAAGTCGTCCAATGATCCCAAAGGTTGTAAGTTTAGCATCATCGTTGTTGAAAATCCGTAGTTATAACAATGAGAAAAACATTGGTTCTCAATCATTTTTATACAGTATCATAGTATTATTACACAACATCAAAGTCCAATTGCATCATAACTTCAACAACAATACTATGGTGATACTTCACTCCCCCTTAGTCAATACTCCATCTCACATGGAAACCACTCCCCCTTACATAATGATCCGAAAACCATATGTATTTGTAGTGTGAACTACAATTAATTCTCCCCATTTTTGTCAATAAAATTGGCAAAGGTACAAGAACTGGATCCTAATGAAATTTCCGTAAGAGACATTTCATGACCAAAGGTAAATATGTATCATCTTGTTTAGATGTAATCATAAAGCCGAAGCTAAATGCATTCATCAAGGAGTTTATAAAGATGCAAGATAACCCCTCTAATATTCCACAGCCGCACTCCCCACATAGATTTGGTAATTAAGCAAAATTTCAAAAGAACTCTCCCCCATAATATGTCATTCCCTAAGGAACAACAAGAGCGACCTTAATTTCAAAAGAAAAGAAGGATTTCTTTAGACTCAACAAATTACATACAAATATGAATTTGGAATCCAACCAGAAATATTCAATCAAATTAACCAAAGCGAACCAAGATTAATTTGACTAAATATGCTCAACATAAGTAAACTTATGGAGACTTTAAAATCAATTAAATTAATCACAAGAAAACTTGCAAATAATCTAATTGTCATACTCAACCAAACTAATTACAAAAGTAATCAATTTAGTTGGACACACTCGACATAAGAAAATCTATGGAGCAATGACTAAGTTAATTATAAAAATAACCAACCAAGTCGACGAGATGCTCAACATAAGAAGAACTTACGGAGTGCTAACTAAATAACTATACTAGATGATTGATTTAGTTCATTTGGGCTCAACACAAGAGATTATGGAACCCCGACTAAGATTATCATAAGATATGACAACCTTAACCGTACAAGTACTCAACATAAGTAAACTTATGGAATACAAACTAAATAACCACACAAGTTGATTAATTTAGTTCTTAATGCTCCATATCTAGCATCTCATGGAACAACCAACCATGCCAATAAGGAATCGACTTAGTCGTATCGTTCTCAACATAAGACACACAATGGAGCCTTCACGGTAATACATAATAATATGTATCAATAAAGCTCTATACCGTGGATTACACAAGGATTCATTCTATGTTTCCATCACCATTTGCACAATGACGCACAATAGACATAATCCTTGAATCACAAAAGATTTTAACCTATCTTACATCAACAATTGACAATATAGGCGTAACTTTTGTGTTTGTCAAAAGTCTATTCATTCTTTTATCAATATTTGAATATCAATTCACGAACGACTTTACTTTTGACAAAATATGGGACAATCAAGTTCACGGACGAAAACATACATATCCCATCAAAATATTGCAATATATAAAACCATAAAGATTAATACTGCAACCATAATCTTCCAAACAAGTTTAGAATTTAAACCAATAAATCTAAAGACAAGAAGATGAAAAACATTGGATATAGCTATGTGTAATCACAATAATGGTTATTCCAAAAAACTAGTTATTCTTCTAAACAAAAGATAAATAATAGAATATTTACTAGACTTGCTGAAACAAGCAGACTAAAACACTTCCATACGAACTAGAGTCAAAATGACAGTCTGGAACCTTCTTGAGACTTAAGGTCTTGGAGCTTGTGAATGAAAGCATCCTCTGCACCCTTGAAGAGGATATCCTTATTCAGAAGTTCTTTAACACGGGTTTTAATGAGAACAAGGTCAGACTTAACCTTTTTCAACTCAGTTCTTACCACATCAAGAAACTTCATTGTATCAACAAGTTGCTACTTAGCCTTTTCAAATTCCTTTAAAAAATCGAGAACTACATTCGATGAAATATCTTCAATCTCCTCTATATCAGAAAGTTCAGAGGATTGAGGAAATGAACCTTTATTTTCAATAGGGGTCTCCTTCTCTTTATCGAGTTTGCAATATACCTCCTTATCAATGACATCTTTAGGCAAATCCAAAGAGCAAGAGGAAGAAGAATCCATTGATAAAAAGAAACATAGAGTAATAAGAATAACTCAATAGGATAGGTTTATAAAGAAAAACTCGAGAGATTTAGGGTTTACGGGATAGGTTTTAAAGAATAACCTGAAACCGTACGTGTACCCGTAAAATGTTTTTCACAAAGCTCTGCATGAAGAAAAAAAACTTTTACTTTAAAAAAAAGGTTAGACAAGGAACATCAAGAAAGAAAAAAAATACTCACAACCAGTATTTGACCAATTATCCTTCTAAAAACGATAAGAGATTAGCTAGATAATTAGAATCAACCAGTTATGGAGTATACCTATTCAAGTATCTCACAACTAGGCTTTTTGTATGTGAGATATTCAACCTTGTGATTACTTTACACAAGTATGAGCCTTTATCTCATCAAATGAATATTGTTCCTTTTTTATCCTTCTATTTGTGACCTGTGTTCTTTCTATAGAGATGAGACACTGCTTGATTAGCATACTTATAATAAGGACTAAATCTAGGACCTCTTGCAATTGAATTAAGAGGATCAGAGTGGATGGGAATCCATGTTCTAGATTTAGGTTTATCAGAAATATCTTTATAAGTACAGGAAATCCTTTTGTTAGCAACACAATAATTTATGCCAGAATGCACTTGAGCCCTATACTGATTTCTAAAATTGATATCATTCTTATAAGGTTTCTGATTTCTTATGGGAATACGATTCACTGCGTTAGTCTACTGAATATTTGTTCCATTGACAGTGAAGAGAAGAAAATTACGAAGCTTAGAAATTTGTTTCCTTCTTGCAAAACAATTGATAGCATAGTGATTCTGTTTCCCACAAAAAGTACAGATTCGAGAAGGAGAAGCAATAACTGGCACCTATTTAAACTCCATGGCCATATGAGAAGATTGCAAGTTATGTAAACTTTTCTTGACACAATCTTCTTCTGGAGAATACTTTGTCTTGTACAGAACATCACGAGAGTTAGTTTGTATAGAGTATTTTCTCCTTAAGACAGAGTTTTCCTTTTCCAAGGATTTGCACTGTTCATAGGCTAGAGTAAGAGATGCACAAATTTTCTCTTTTTCAACACGAAGTTTATTGAGATCTGATGAATGAGTCTCGAGCAAACATTTTTCTCTAATTGAGTCCTCTTTAATAATATCCTCAAGAGTACTAATATTTTTTCACGCTGGAGAGTAGTTTCTTGAAGAAGTTTCTCAATATTCTTAGAGAAGGACTTAATGATGTTATATAGATCACGTTCTCGATCAAGATACTTCTCAAATTCATCAATGAGCTGATCATGATTATTAAAATCAATATTTTCAGCCGTATGTCTTAAAATTCTGGTGAGCTCCTTTTCAGCTTCTGGCAGAGTGTCACATGCCTCATGAGAGAAAGAAATGTCATTATCACATTGAACATTCTTTCTACCTCGGGATTCGGAAGAATAAACTAAGGAGTAGTCCTTTGAGGTTTTTCCAAGACACTTGACATGATCAAAAGATTTAGGAGACATTTTGGTATGTGCAACAGAGATTTCGTCCACAGACTCAGATTTACACAAACACAGACTTGTAAGGTCTTAAACGTGTTTGCATACTATGATACCAATTGAAAAAGCGGGGGTCTAACAACCTCACCCAATATTTCGTTTAGCAATCTGTATGGACAACTCCGAGTTATTTTCTAGAGAATCAACTAGACTCAATTAATAGAAAATACTCAAGGAGTTATTATCTCAATCTCTCGATTTGATTTACTCAAGCAAATATGATTCGCGAGTCTAATCAAATAGAGATAACTTGGATGGTACCAAAGACCAATATCCAAGTGTCAATCGATTTAAATCAACAACCAATAAGGTCGAATATTCTAATCGATTGAACAACGCACAACCTATATTATTTCAATTATATAACAAAATATAATGAGGAATATAAATAACACAGACACCAGAATTTTGTTAACGAGGAAACCGCAAATGCAGAAAAACCCCGGGACCTAGTCTAGATTAAACATACACTGTATTAAGCCGCTACAGACACATTAGCCTACTCAAAATTAACTTTGGTATGGACTGTAGTTGAACCCCAATCAATCTCACATTGATCCAAGGTACAGTTATGCTCCTACACCTCTGATCCCAGCAGGATACTGCGCACTTGATTCCCTTAGCTGATCTCACCTAGAACCAAGAGTTGCTACGACCCAAAGTCGAAGACTTTAGCAACAAATCTGTCTCACACAGAAAAGTCTACAAGATAGATAAATTCATCTCCCACGAATAAACCTATGAGTTTTGTTCCGTCTTTTGATAAATAAAGGTGAACATGAACAAATCAATAAAACCATACTTATATTCCTGGAGAACATCTCAGTTTTATCAATCACCTCACAATAGTCTTAATCGACGCAGCGAAAAAAGATATTGTGGAATCACAAACAATGAGACGAAGATGTTTGTGATTACTTTTGTATCTTTCCTATAGGAGATAAAAATCTCAAGCCAATTATTATAATTATACTCGTATGATAGAAATAGAAAGATCAGATCACATAACTAAAAGAAAAGTAGTATTTGTCTGGCTTCACAATCCCAATAAAGTCTTTAAGTCATTAACCTAGTTTTAGAAGAAGAAAACCAAAGGTTAAAGGAGAATCGAATTTAGCTTAGCAAACTAGTATTACACAGAATGTGTGGGGATTAGGTTTCCCAGTTGCTAGAGTTCTCCCTTATATAGTCTTTCAAATAAGGGTTTGCAATCAATGTTAGCTTAGTAACAAAGCATTCAATATTCATCGTTAGATGAAAACCTGATTAGATACAAGCTAATATCTCTCAGCTGTTAGATCGAAAACTTAGCTTGCCATACACACATGTACTTGACGATTTTGGGTTTGTCTAACCGTACCCAAACGTGTACAATAGTTGGTTCAATATTAGTCAACCAAATGGTTAGCCAAATGATAACTTTCATATCAACCATATTCTTATTCACCATAACTAGTCCAAATGACTCAAATGAACTAGTTAGAGAGTTATTCAATTGCTATGAGATCTTATGTACTACATAAGACACAATTGAAGCAAAAACGATGTGATTCACTCGAATCGATTCATGAACTATAAATCCAAGGTTTGCAATAGCATTCCTTAGATAATTTAAATAAGTTCACGAACATCGTTTTTAGACATAGCCACTCAAGTTCGCGGACTCAAATAACCGGTTGGAGTTCACAAACTCCAGCAGAAATTCTCGGGTTCGAGAACTTCCGTCAGTTCGCGGACTGAAACCGAGCTACAATTTCAGCATAAATTCTTGGGTTTGAGAACTGCGCACGTTCACGGACTGCGTTCGCGGACTGGATTGACTGCTCAAGTTCCGGTTTTCACTTGATCAACAAAGTTCGTAAACTTCAGTTCAAGTGCTAAGGAATTATACATATATGTGTTACCACAACAATGTTTATATCCCCCAATGGTTATATTGTCTAAACTCTCATTTCAATCATTGAAACATTCTCAGAGGATGTCATATAGTTGTTATTCACAAACTAGTTTTCGTCAGAGCAATTTCCAAAGTGATTGGAACATAACATGACTTTCGTCACTAGGCAAAGATGAAGTTGGCTAAAGCGAAAGCTTTACCAACACACATTTCAAGAAATAGATAAGCGAGATATACTCAGCTCAAAATGTCACATGTGCATATCTTTAGTCTATATAGTAAAACGACTTTTGTCTCAAGATAGGAGATAGAGTAGATAGACTTTTGAGTGATAGATAAGTTCAAGTCTCCACATACCTTTTAGTCGATAAAGATCCACTGGTTCCTTGAGTAGTCCTTCATCTTGTATGATTATTTCCATGGAGTTCTTGAGCTCAACTACACTTTCTATCCTAGTCCGAGACCTTAGCTATAGTATACTAGAAATCAAGACTTTATAGTTTTGATCACTAACATTGACAAACATGCTTGAGATAGCAATGCATACGAGTTCGACCGAGCAGTGCTCTAACAAGAGGAGAACCCCGGATCGAAATAAATTGAGAATCTTTTAATTAAAGTTTTTAGTTTTTATATGCTTTTAGTTTCCATCAATTAAATGCATATCTTTAGAAAATAAAAATTAGTAATGTGTATTTACTAATTGGAGATTTTATACTGATATTTCGGTTAATATTTGGACAGAGCATTTCCAGGAATTATGAAAACCGATTTGGACTTTATTGCATATCTTTGAGAATATTCATATTTAGAAATTCCTTGGTGTTCAAACTTCCTTGGTCTATAAATATTGAAGTTTGCATTTCAAGCAAACTAATCCTCATAGACAACAAAACTACCTAGTTGTGTTGTTACTGGTGGAGCCGTCTATTCGGAGAGGAAGGTACCCTAATTAGGTGAAATCTCTTAAGACCGCTCATTTTAAAGACTTCTTTGGGATTGGGAAGCTCTACGAGTACCGTTGGTGGGAAACTAGATAATTGCGGTTTATTATTAGTTTTCGATTGTTGAACTTTGATTTTTCCTAGTTTGTTTATGCTTGAGAATCTTTTCTTATGATATAAGATTCACTCAAACTAGATCGAAGTATCGACGGGGATCTTTAGAACTGTTTGTAGATCTAAATACGTCTTGTGATGATTCATTGTTAACAGACTCCATTATGTGTGTGATTGATCACAAGAGATTCACGTTATTTGTGTGCAGGTGTTTATTGAAGATCTAAGAAGATTTGGAGACAAAGAAAATTTCTTATTTGAGTTCATAATCTTTGGTGTGCACAAAACTTGATCGGCTGGGGATCCAACTATAATCGGTTTATCTTTGTGATAACCTTGATTGATTATTTAAGTAGATCGTCATGATTCAAAGTATTGATCGCAAAGTCTAAAACAATTACTTTGGTAGTTGTTAAGAGATAAATCTAAGAACCCGACAAAGGAGTTTATTGGGATAAAAGGAAGATCCTTTTGTCAAACTCATATCACTTTGTTTGAAAAGAGTTGTTACCGAACATATTTGTTGTTCCTTTACTGTTTGGAATACGAACCAAAGGAATTGTTCCAAGTGTTTTACTTATTACAAGTTGGAGGCGCAGGGATACTGAGGGAACTAGGTGAACTATAGTTTTAGTTGCTTGGTCTCAACTATACGAAGTTGGTTTAGATTTTGTATATCGTATTAATTATGAGAGTATTCAATTCTGGACTAGGTCCTGGGTTTTTTTTTGCATTTGCGGTTTCCTCGTTGACAAAATCTTGCCGTGTCTTTTACTTTTCTATATCCGCAATTATAATTGTTTTATTATAATTAGAAGTAAAATACACAAACATTAATTCCTATTTACTTGATAGAAATCCTATTGTGTTTGGTTAAGTCCGAACCTATTATCAAGTAAACAATACTTCGTTGTTGTATTGTCTCGATCTTGTATCCATAGTTAATCACGCAAGTTATCTTGTTGTCGTATTGTCTTGATCTCGTATCCATAGACGATCACACTAAGTGTGAACCGATTAGTTGTATCGTCTCGACTTAGTCCATAAACAATCACTTTCGGAGAAAGGACTTATAGGTGAAAATGTTTTAGATTGAGGTATATTTGGGTACCCCCGTCTTTTCAATCTCTGGTCTTGAAATTCTTGGTTTCATCATCTTGTTTTACTTATATAAATCATTAATTTCATATTTTCTTCAGAATTCTCAAAAATTCTTGATTTCAAATCTAGAAAGTTCCAATGATTTCTTAGCGATTTCTTAAAAATCTTGTTCACAGTTAAAATAACCACTGCTTCTTCTTTACCTTTTCAGAATATCACAATTTTTTTTTAGTCAAGCTTAAAGAAGATGGCTCAAATTATTTGATTTATAAAAACCATTAATTTACAACTTATCTTTACGAATTTGTTGATGTTACTACAAAAGTTTCAATGGAATTGGTAGCTCTTGATGGTGTGAATGTAACAAATCCTTTGTTTTCACATTGGTGTAAGATGAATGGATTTGTTATGTTCTTCCTAAATGTAACTTTTGACGATACAATTTATAGAGGGGTAACTGGTTTTACTACTACAACGGAGATTTAGTATTATTTGGAGAAGCAATTTCTTCACAAATCTCAGCTAAGAAGTCACTTCTTAGGATTCAACTCCATTCGATTAAACATGCAATAAATTTACTTCTGCTTATTCTGATGCATTGAAGACCACTACTGATTCTCTTCAAGCTATTGGTGAGAGAGATGACGAGGGTACCAAGTACACCACAATCTTTTCGATATCAACTTATGCAAGACATACCTTGTGTAATCTAATACAGACAAGAACTATCATGGAGATTACAACAACAAGATATATGCTTGGTATATAGCGTAAGTTTGAAACTGAACTAAACTATGGGATCAAACCAAGTGTTTGATTAACGTACAATATTATTACTCTAATTATAACTAAAGAATAATTATAATGTGGAAGTAAAGTAAACTCACGTCACACTAGATTTTGTTAACGAGGAAACCAAAAATGAGAAAAACTCTAGAACCTAGTCCAGTTTTGAATATTATTAGAATTAAGTCGTTATACAAAAACTACTACAACTTCGTATACTTGAGACCAAGTAAACTAACCCCATGTTACTTAGTTCTTTCAGAATCCCTGCGCCTACAACCAATCTGTTCTACGCACATGAATCCTAAGATAGAGTCCACTATCTTAAGTCCACTATCCAGTTTTGAATACTATTAGAATCAAGTTGTTATACAAAAACTACTACAACTTCGTATACTTGAGACCAAGTAAACTAACCCCATATTACTCAGTTCCTTCAGAATCCCAGCGCCTATAACTAATCTGGTCTACGCACGTGAATCATAAGATATAGTCCACTATCTTAAGTCATTTCACCTGTTGCAAAGACTTCAACCAATCAACTCCTTTGGATCGGGATTTTGAAATAGTAAAGGACTAATTTGTTTCAGTAAACGCTCTATCAATCTCCATACCCGATTCTCTTCAAGATATTGGTGAGAGAGAAGACGAGGGTACCAAGTAAACCACAATCTTTTCGATATCAACCTATGCAATACATACCTTGTGTAATCTAATATAGACAAGAACTGACATGGAGATTACAACAACAAGATATACACTTGGTATATAGCATAAGTTCGAAACTAAACCAAACTATGGGATCAAACCAAGTGTTTGATTAACATACAATACTATTACTTTAGTTATAACTAAAGTAATAACTATAATGTGGAAGTAAAGTAAATGCACGATATACAAGATTTTGTTAACGAGAAAACCGCAGATGCAGAAAAACTCTGGGACCTAGTCTAGTTTTGAATACAATTAGAATTAAGTCGTTATAAAAATACTACTACAACTTCGTATACTTGAGACCAAGTAAACTAACTCCATATTACTCAGTTCCTTTAGAATCCTTGCTCCTATAACCAATCTGGTCTACGCACGTGAATCCTAAGATAGAGTCTACTTTCTTAAGTCGCTTCACCTGTTGTGAAGACTTCAAACAATAAACTCCTTTGGATCGTATTACGAAATAGTAAAGGACTAATCTTTTTTTAGTAAATGCTCTATCAATCTCCACTACTGATTCTCTTCAAGCTATTGGTGAGAGAGATGACGAGGGTACCAAGTACACCACAATATTTTCGATATCAACCCATGCAATACATACCTTTTGTAATCTAATACAGACAAAAACTATCATGGAGATTACAACAACAAGATATACGCTTGGTATATAGCGTAAGTTCGAAACTGAACCAAACTATGGGATCAAACCAAGTGTTTGATTAACGTACAATACTATTACTTTAATTATAACTAAAGAATAATTATAATGAGGAAGTAAAGTAAATGCATGGCACACAATATTTTGTTAACTAGGAAACCAAAGATGAGAAAAACTCTGGAACCTAGTCTAGTTTTGAATATTATTAAAATTAAGCTGTTATACAAAAACTACTAAAACTTCGTATACTTGAGACCAAGTAAACTCCTTTGGATAAAGTCCACTTTCATAAGTCGCTTCACCTGCTGTGAAGACTTCAGACAATAAACTCCTTTGGATCGTATTACAAAATAGTAAATGACTAATTTGTTTCAGTAAATGCTCTATCAATCTCCCATATCAGCAAATTAATCAAAGATTTAGTTGAGTTCAAAGTTTCTACCATTTAGTCAATATAAACTCCTTTGTATCGGTCAGATTAAATAAGATCATGATTACCGAAATAATCAATCTTATTAGTTCACAAGCTATCAGGGTAGATCCCAAAGAGAAACAACTAGATAGATTGCTGACCTATAAAACAAGCTTAAAAAGTTATTTCGAGATAAAAAAGATTATCGGATCCCAGTAAATCAAGTGTGCTCGAAGTTATCATAATGATCAAAATACCAAAAATAATGTTATATTCTTCAAAGTATCTGCATAAATAACTTGATTCCACCAATGATCAATCGCGCACAACTAGGTCTGTTAATAATTAATGGATGATCAAAAGTCATATCTACATATCTTGAAACAAAAGACCAGATCTGAAATTGATGATCCTTAAACTAGTTCAAGTGAATTTTATATCAGAATAGAAAGATCACTAAATAAACAAACTAGATCTATTAAATTTCAAATTTACCGCTGGCCAACCAAATTAATAATCGAAAACTAAATAAAAAAAGTAGATGTACTAGTACTTCTCTGATCCCACATAAATCTTTAAACGAAATGCACATAAGAAATTTCACCTAATTAGGATACTCTTTTCTCGAACGAGAATTACTAGAATACTCCAATAGGATTCAAAATTGGGAGATGATTGCGACATTGTGTAACTCATATCATCTTGATCGATAGTGCGAGACAAGATATGACTGTTACCATACTTGATGAGGTAGTTGCAACCCATTCCTTGATGCTCATATTTCCTATCAAGTTACTCGATGTTAAAATCCACCAATTGCAGAAAGGAAGGTAACCAAGATTTCAATTTAGGAGAGATAACATAAGCCACCTACATTACGATAAGGATGTAAATCAAGAATGGAATTATCCTGGATGATGCATCCTTGTTATGAGAATGGTCAATGCATGCATCTAGCTCATTTTCAAAACAAAGTGTGGATGTGTAAGAGGATTTGGATGGCTATGTGCTATCCAAGGCATGAATAAAATGCTTGAAAAGTACTCGAAAGTATGTGACACATGCAAAATGTAGTAACATTAGCCTTTATATATGGCCTTGCACCCTTCGAATAATAAAAGTAAGTTAGAAACTTTGTTACAGATGAAAACTAAGTTACGAGCATAGCATCGTGCTTGCAAAACATGTTTGGAAATGCATATCTACGTGTATTTTCCTGGTGAAAAGTGAAGTTTTACGTCTTGGTAAATACATCAGATTGGAATATCATAGAGTTTAGGCCTACCGATCATATCCCTGAAGGTGAAATTTACAGTTTGTCACAAATTGTCTACTACAATCATTGAGTTTCTTCAGAAATTTTATCCAATGAAGGATCTTGGATTGTTGTATTATTTTTTAGCGATTGAAACAAGTTTTCTAAAGGATTATAAACGCTTACTTCTACCTCAAAAAACAAATACACTTTAGATTTGTTTCAGAATTTTGATATATAACTGCAAGCCTGCAAAAACTCCAGTGACTCAAGGACCAAGACTCTCATTTTTAGTGGAGTTTTTCTAACATATTTTACTAGTTATAGAAGTATGGTTAGAGGTTTCCAATATTTGACCATAACATGTCAATGATATCTGTTTTGCAATCAATTATGTTTTACAGTTTATGCATGCACCTGCTCATGAACATTTATTATTTGACAAGATGATTTTAAGATACTTGAAAGGAACAATTGGTTTTGGATTATCCTTACTGCATATGGTATTTTTCTTTTATTATTACCCATTTTAAATTAGATTTGAATGGATGTACAGATATTAGAAGAGCTATATCCAGGTTTTTGTTAATTTGGGATCTTCAGTTGTTTCTTAGTCCTCTAAGAAACAACATGCAATCTCTAAGTCCCCATCTTAAGTTGAATGCAAGTTAATGGTTGTTGGTGGCCTGCATAAGTTGTGTGGATCTCATTTATACTGAATGATCTTGTTGTGCCTATTAATGAGCCTTGTGTTATGTATTATGGGCAATACATTAGCTTTCAGTCCCGTCCTTCATGCAAGAACTAAGCATGTGAATATTGACTACCACTTTATTAGAGAATTGATGAGTTCTTCATTTCGAAGGATCATTTTTATTTCTTTTGCAGATCAAGTAGCTGACATTTTTACAAAAGGTGTTTGTCGTCATATTTTTCTTTCTTTAGCTGTCGAACTTCAATGTTCCCAACATTATTATCTTGAGAGGGAATGTAAGATTGAGTAGTTGTGTCAATTTAAATGTGTGAAAGAGCCGTGTCACTTTCCGATATTATTGAAGTGTAAGAATAATATATTTTTCAATTTTTTTTTGTAATGTTCTTTCCCTTTATAAGCTCTGTCATGCCATGTAATTGATCTTATCAAAAAATTAAAAAAATTGACATTTCATGATAAAAATCTTTCAGTTCGAGTAGGTGACTCTTCTGTCAAAAGTGTCAAGTGAAGCATGTTTCTGCGACAAAGGAATTTAAGACATAAAATGTTCGGACAAGGATGAACGATAACAGAGGGAGTCAGCGGGGGTATATTGAACCACTTCGTTGTTGATTTTTCTATTTAGAGAGCAATTTTAATAAAAGTGCTTGTGTGTTGTTTAGCCCAGGGAAAAGAATGTTGTCATCTCGTGGAAACTAACAAGCCAATTTTAAGAGGGCTGTTTTTGGGCATACCAAAAAATTATCGGGCATACATTTTGTCTAGGTTTGGCTCACAAGTTGTGAGCCGAACCTAACAAACCTAGGCAAAAAAAAAGTTATGAGCCGAACCTTGAGTATGCATGGTAATTTTTTGATATGCCCAAAAACATGTCTCAATTTTAATTAATGGGACGACTTCATGGTTTTTAACACGAGCTCGTATTTGGATGTTTTGTGAGCAATGCGTATGCCATGTGTTTTGATGACTTTCAATAACGATTTGCACTAGATTCAAGCACGTACTTTCAAAACTTGAATACTATTTAAGAGAGACTTTTTATGAAATTTGAGGTCACTTTTTATACTTTTAACTTAACTTTGAAGGACGCTTTGGAAGACAACAAATAATGAAAGCAAGGACTTGGAGATTTACCTGCGAAATATTAGTTTGATTTCTTTTACTCTAATTTTGTAAATCATCTTTGCTTCTACATCATGAGAATCTAACAAATATTTGATTAAGGACGAATTCATAGTTCTAGACATGAATTGAGTAATTTTATGAATCTTTTTTGAATTCTTTACATGATTATCGATTGGTTATCCTATAAAGATGTTCACACTTGATTGATCATATAAGGCCTTAGAAAAATTTCTTATACTTTGTTAGTAGAGCGGCTTGGGATCATCGCTGATTAGTCTTGTTTCTTGTGAAAGTGCCCACCCATTTGAGTATGAAGCATTATTGATAAATCTTTTTGCATTGTTGGAATTTGAGCAAAGATCAAGGAAATTACATATTCTCTGGAAATGTCCAGATTTTGTTGAACTCGTCCAAAACTTAACAACCATGTGCTGGTTAGACTCATTCCGATCCGGAGATTTCCAAATCCCATTTTTTCCATCTCTACCCTTCCTAGTCGAGTTAGGTTTCAACTGGGGTTAGAAAACTGGTATGAAATAGAGACGGGAGAAGAGAAAGAACCAGAAGAAGATTCATGAGGTGATTAAAGCTTCGATTTCATCTCGATTAACTGAAAACTATTAACTGTTAGTGATCATGATTCGTCTCTTGGCTGTTGCCGTGATTAAAAGGTCCAGAAAATGGTGAAGAACATAGTTGCAGACAATGAAAGTTGAAGTTTGAGGCAGTTGCACTTGAATTGATCGATAAACAAGTAAGTAAATGAAACCCAATCCTTTATTATGCCTAAATCACATGATGTTTTGTTTAAATTTGTAAATAAAAGGTCATGATAATTTTAGGGTTTCATAAAATTTGGGCTTTTATGTTTGTTTTTTCAATTTAGGGTTTATTTATTGAAACTGAAATTGGTAACTATAAATTAACCTGAATTGCATCTAAATTTTGGTGGTGTTCTGTTTTTTCTATAATTTAGGGTTCATATTGAAACTGAAACTTGTAATTGTGAATTAATAGGACTTGTTTTTGAAATTGGACATGCTTGTATAGAATTGTGTAGGTATATCAAGGCTAATATGGATACAGATGTTGTAGTTACTGCGATTAATGGGAATGTGAAATATAAACCTATGTATTTTGTTGATGTTGCTGCTGGTACTAGTGGTGATGGGTTTATAGAAATGGTAAAGGATTGGATGATAACCTTGGATATGGAAGCTATACATACAAATTGGTATAATGTTCATACCAATTGGATATGGAAGTTTATAATGTTCATAATCATTTCAATTGATCCATTTCTCATTCGGTCACTAATTTACAAATGTGAATTTGCAATTTTCTGCAGGTGGAAACTTCTGCTATTCTATTTGGCATTCCCAGTTAATAAATGTTACCTGCAAGAAGCATTTTGTTGTTGATACCAGCCCCGTAGTCCTAGGAAAGGGTGCCACGACCACCAATAATCAAATCCAATCTGGAGTCCTTATTACATTTGTTTGTGGTCCGCATTTGTTTATATTTTGTAAGTTTTCTGTCTGAAAAATGGAGTTTATACTGTTTTTTCTTTGTACGCATAACTTGGGAAAGCGTTTTGCGATGCTACATGTACTTTTTATACAACTTTTAGGTGCTTTTCTTTACTAACTATTTTGCACGCCATTCTCAGGGCTTACTGAATCTCGGATCATCATATAATTGAAATAGCTTTATTATTCTAGATTTCAGTTGGTGTCTTTCATGTGCTATCCTCCTCTTAGTTTGATTTTAGCTCAAAATAAGACCACCGGGTTGATATTTTCATTGTCTTACTTGCTGGTTTTGCTTAATGAATTTAAGTGGATATAAAGTTGTAACTGCAGTATCTCTCTTATTTTCTAAGCACAGACATAACAATATTTTCTATAGTAGTTATCCACTCTAACCGCAAGTATCCCGTAGACATGAAATCCTTTCTATCTCGCCTTTATCATGATAATAATTCAATAGTCAGAAGTTCATGTCATTTGCGTATCTTTCAGTTTGTGCATGCATTTTTATATTTGTCAAGGGCCGTCCACTCCTATGTTGATGGTAATTAACTTTTGTTGATGACAGGTAGGTTGTGCTTGCCGCTTAAATAATAACAAAGATCAACCCATTGTTTTACTTAGTTGGTATGCGGATTAGGAGAAAAAGGATGCTATTGTCGTTGAGGTCATCCGCAGGTTCAAGGGATTATATCTAGGGCATGTTGTAGCAACAAGTCTCATGCTTGTGTATAATGGTGTTCGCATTGGTTTGCATCGACTGGAAGTCTGGAAGCTTCAAGTGAAGATAACCTGGATTTGGCTCAAGAGGCTGACAATGAAACTAATATCCATTTGAATAGCATTTAAACTCTTAAACTGTCCCTGATACTCTTTTATTTTTTTGGTATGAGTAAGCTTGACTTGCTGGTGAGCTGGTATTGTAGGAGAATGTTTGCACATTAAATATGATCTGTAACTGGGGGGTGTTGAGCTAAACTGTTGTTGTACATGACATGAAATTATAGATGCAAAAATTTTCAAATGGCGGTGTGTTCTCCGTAATTGTAATTGCAGATACTGTGGGTTGATTTGGTGTTGATGTGTATCTTAATGTGAATATTAAGTTGGGAATGTGGATGGTGGCAATTTGATGTATAAATAGTCTGAGTTCAGGGTGATTTAGTATGCAGAAAGAGGATATGTAATTAAAGATGGATGTGATATTGAGATTGTAGGGGAGATTAGGAAGTTTAGAAAGTGAAGATGGGTATCGTGTTTGGTATGGTCCTATAAAAATAATTGGTTAACTCCATAACACGGCCGTATAAATTTAGTTGGTACTGTTTATCATACGGTCATATAAAAAAAATTGGGTAACCCAGTAACACGGTCGTATAAAATTAAATGGGTAAATCAACTAACCCGACCAAGAAGGGTGGGTTAGGAATAAACCGGCATGGCTTGACTCACCTAATACACCGAGTTGGAAACGCATATTGTTGTAACCTTTTCAAAAATTTAGACCCTGCCCGGACCTTTCCAGGAAATGGGCAATTTGTATGCCCTTTGCTCTTGGAATTTCCTGGCCACAATTTCTGTGTGGATTTTACTTCTATTCATATGGATATATCATGATCTTAGGCCTTTATTGATGTTGGTCTATATGGACGGGTTTTATTTAGATAATCATGTTTAATTTTTGTTGTAATAAATGGTGCAGCTTTTGTGTATCCCGATGTGGCATTGTGACATATACCTTATCGATTACAGTATAACCCTTATAAAATAATAGCGTCGAGACCGACAAAATTTATGAAGATACATTATCGTCGTTGGTTCTATCGTAGTTTTTGGAGGGTTATGAAGCAGGAGAACAAAATCCGCATAAGATTAACTTTTTTAGACGACATGAATTTTGTCATTTCCGCTTGGAAAATAAATTTCATTCGATGGATGACACTGCATCAAAGAATTCCATTGAAATGTTAGATAAAGAAGGCACTAGTAAATTGCAATTTTTTTTATATATTTTTTTTGAAACAAAACTTCATTAAGACTAATTTTTAGTACATAACTTCAGGTTAACAACATCATCCCCTATAACTTTATCTATATCCCCAGGGATGTTATCCAAAATATCAAAGGAAGCTGTACGAGTTGTAGCTATGATAGCTATCTTATGAGATACATTTTTATCTATCATGCTTACATAAATTAAAGAAGTTCCTACGCTAGTAACTCAAAAATGCTTTATTTCATTTACAATTCCCTGGTTCATCCAATGTACATGTGGGATAGCATCATGGATAAACGTTACTGCATTTAGACAATCCGATTCAAGAAGTATATTTGTAGACTTCATATTCTTGGCCCAAATAAGTGCCTTTTTTATGGCCAAGCATTCTGCCTGCTCATGGTCTAGTCCTCCATTGAAATATCTGCCTCTGATGCATCTGTTTGTACATGCAGAATCACGTACAATTATCCTAACTCCAAATAATTTTGAAACATCATCAAAAGAAGCATCTATGTTTATCTTCAGTTGATTGGTTACTGGTGGTGACCAATTTTGATGTTTATTACTGATATCTTTTTTATGTTGATAATTATTGAAAAACTGTTGAATTAACCACCTAATATTACTTATAGTGACCAAATTATTTGGATTCTTGTTATGGAAGATTTTATCACATCGATTCTTCCATATCTGCCAAGCAGTACTCATCAAAGTAAGAAGCCAGTTATTATAGTCTTTATTATTAATATCCCGATGAGTATCAAACCAACTTGTTATCCAGGTGATTACTGAAGTGTGATGATCCTGAACATTAGATACATTGACATTCATTGCTATCCAGATTGAGGATGAGTAGGTGCAGTTGATAAGAAGATGATCTAGAGTTTCATTTTCTATTCTACAATGAGGACATAAAATTTCTATGACAGGCTTGTAGTAACTGATTTTAACTAGAGTAGGAACAATCCCTTTTAAGCATTTCCAGATAAACATCTTTACTTTATATGGAGCTTTCATTTTCCACAGTCTTTTCCAGACCTTTTTAGGAATCTGCTGTTGATGTTGATTTATTTGGTTTTCTAAAGAAGTGAATATGTTGTAAGATGATTTAACAGTGAAAATTCTTGTTCTATTCGGTTCCCATATAAGAGTATCATCACCTTGTTGTGGTAAGTACATTTTAGAATTAGTTGTGCTATCTGAGATTCAAATAGTTCTTTGATAAGAGGAACATTCCATCTCCTTGGATTGCAAATCATTAAGTCTGATACATAGACTATTCTAGATGGCTCCAATAAACTTTGCTTTGGAGTAGGCGGCTCAACAAGACCATAAATCCATCTATCATACCAGACTAATACCTTGGTACCACACTTTATAGACCATCTATGATGTTGCTGAATATTTTTTAAACCCTGCTCAATCCCTTTCCAAATCCAGGAAGAGTTTTTATGCTCTTCTTGTAGATGTAAGAAATCACAGTAAGGAGCATACTTTGGTCTTAAAATTCTAACCCACGCTGGTTTGACTCTGTACACATCCTCCATGCTAACTTAGTTATTAATGCATTGTTAAATTGTTCCAAATTCCAAAAAGTTAAACCCCATCATTCTTTGCTGCGTTAAAAGAATCCAGGATAAAAAAATTGATTCTTTTTTTTATGCCCCCACCAGAACCTTCTTTGAATTGAGTTTAACTTTTTGATGATAGCTGTGGAATTTTAAAATTCTCCACATAGTGAGCAGGAACAGTATTTAGAACAGACTTAACAAGAGTGGTTCTTGTTGTTTGATTTAGAGTTTTAAAACTCCAACCTTGCAGTCTATTAGCAAAAGCATCTGACAGACTCTCAAAAGAACTAACTTTAGATTTTCCAAGAAGAATGGGAAAACCAAGATACTTGTCAGAAGTGCAAAATTCTTTGACACCCAATTTATTCACTACATAATGTTTTATCTCATCTGAAATGTCACCTGCTATAAATGTTGTTGATTTCGATAAATGTTTTATCTATCCCGAAAGTGAACTAAACTTCTCTAGCATATTCATAACATTATTAATTATTATGTCATCATCCCGAAAGAACAACAGAGTGAATGTTGAATATCTTTTGAACTACCCTCAAGAGAATACGTTTCAGATTTCTGAATGACGAGGAAATAATTGAGAGTATCATGGGATACGAGGAAAGTGGTGATGTAAAAGCCAAAAATAAAATTGTAGTTATAGAGCCACTTTCAAGTAAAGAATCTACCGAAGTTGTGAAGAGATTGAATAGTTTTTTATTGTATCATTAAACGACAACACCAAAAACTCTTCAAATGTTAAGAAAAATCCAAATGAGATTTAACGTGCCATCAGTTTCAAGGAAAACCAAGTCGCAATTGAATCATTTTTTACCAAATTAACATAAATGTCAAACTAATTTTATTTATATATTAGAGAGTTATTAATTTATATATTCGAAGGGACTTTTAAAAAGCCTAAACTTTTTATTCATTTATAAATTTAATGAATTATCGTAACCGGTGAAATTTATTTATTTATCGTGATTATGGATTTACGGCGCATTAGTTTCAATGAGTTCTATCGTATTTATTAAGATATATATACAAATGTACCCCTGTTAAAATACACGATAAACAAATGTACCCCCGTTTTTTTTTTACATTTTCAAATCTACCCCCGTTGTCACCTTTTCCATCCGTCTTGGTTAAGTCGCACTATAATTTACTTAGTTACCCTTTAGTCGTTTCCATGTTGACCTTATATATTATTTTTCAAGTTTGTGGAGCTCGGTTCAAGACCGTTTCACCATTTTCAGGTTCGTCACATCATTCCCCACAAGTTTATCATTCCCAAGTTCAAGGTCCAAGCTTTTAGTTCATGGTTTGTCATTCCCAAATTTCAGGATTCACGATTTAGGATTCATGGTTTTTAGTTCATGGTTCATCATTCACAAATTCGGGGTTCATGGATTTTAATCAAGGGTTCGTCATTTCCACGTTCAGGGTTCGTGGATTTTATTTATGGTTCATCATTCCCAAATTCAGGGTTATGATTTTTTTGTTGGTGGAAAATCGACCAAGCACAAAAGAGATGTGGTTCATGGGTAAATAAGACTTTTTTATAGGTGAGATAAATGCCACCTTGCACTTAAATGGATGGAAACAGTGGGACTAGAGCTGGCAAACCAGCCAAAAACCCGCAAGTTGACCCGGACCGGCCCGTGAAAACTCGTGCCCGTCCCGGCTGGTTCCTAAACGGGACGGGTGCGGGTTGGAAAAATAGCGGCTTGTGAGAAAACGGGTTAGTCCGTCCCGGCCCGTAAAC
This sequence comes from Papaver bracteatum, assembly GCA_023529315.1. Classification (NCBI taxonomy): domain Eukaryota; kingdom Viridiplantae; phylum Streptophyta; class Magnoliopsida; order Ranunculales; family Papaveraceae; genus Papaver; species Papaver bracteatum. The sequence continues at coordinate 718,372 of JAJJWX010002873.1, forward strand.
CCGTTGACCCGTTACCCCCACCCCACAACACACGTGTCCCCCTACATACCCCACACTTGCCTGATCGTCTCTTCTTATCTTGCTTATCATGTCTCTGTTTCTTTCACTTTCAGAAACAAAAATTCACAGAGGAAAGAGATTTCGAAGAGATTCACGTATGGAGATAAATAATCAGATTCAGACGAAACCCTAATTATAAACCGAGAGGAGAGTTAGAATAGGTAAGTAATTGAATCCCTAATTTCAATTTAAGTTTTGTTGATTATAAATTGGTTCCGGGATCGAGAAGAATGACGATGTTCGCAAAGAAACGAGAGGTACAACTGATTAAATTGATTCATGAAATTATAAAAACAGTATGGCGATTTCGGTGGTATAATATCGATGAGGTGTGAATTGAAATCACGAGAGATGAGTGACGCTGTTGAATTGAGTATGAGATGGGTTAATCAGTTCGAGTTTAAGTCCAAGATTTAATGTTTCCATCGTAGATGGACCCGTGAAGGATTTGTGTTTGATCCTAATACTTGTGTCTGATCCTTTTAATCTTTTCATAAATTAACTTAATTAAATTTTAATTTGATTTTTAATTAAACAAGCCGGGCTAACCCGTGAACCCGCAAACTTTACACGGGACGGGCGCGGGTTGGAGAAATGACCACCCGTGTAGAATTTCAACCCGCAAGCTTTGGCCCGCATTAACCCGTAACCCGCGGGTTGGTCACAAGCCAGCCCCGGCCCGCCCGTTTTCCAGCTCTAAGTGGGACCAAGTCAAAATAGGAGTACATTTGTAAAATTCAAAGAAACGGGGTACATTTGAAAAGCAAAAAAAAAAAAAACTGGCCAAATTGGGGTATATCTAATGAGACAAAACCCAGGTCATTTGGAAGTAAAACAGGCCACCCCTTAACCATGTATTTTCAAAATGACTAATATACCCTTGTTTAATTAACAATAAAAATTCTGATTAGGTTAATTAATTGAGTTTATATGAATTAACTAAGTAGATTAAAACTTATGAATTTAAGTTATGATTTTTTTTTTTTGATTAAACTCATGTGGGAAGCTTTTTGATGCAAAAAAAATGAAAGCATACTACCCAAACATTTTTAAAAAGGGGATTGCAAAGCTGATGTATGAAATTATACTCAAAATTAAAGAAGAAATCAACACTTTCATTTCTGAAACTATGAAAAGTCGGCAGGTCAACGAATGAAGATTATGCCGACTATCTTTGGCCTGCAAGGTTGACGAATGAAGATGATTCCGACTAACTTTGGTCGGCATGATTGTTTCTAAATAAAAATGCCGACTTTTTTATTTTTGACACACATGAGACTATTCTAAATGCTTCACTAGTCGGCAGGGTCGATAATTACAATCAATGCCGACTAAACAACAGTCGACAGGGTCGTATTCGAATACCATGCCGGCTTATAACAAAATGGAACACATAAAATTCAAATGATTTTCCAAACAATTATTCGGCAGGGTCTATAATCCATACAATGCCGACTAATACGCAGTCGGAAGGGTGGTATTCAAATACCATGTCGACCTTATAACTTTATGGACTCAGGAACACAAAATATTTTTAAAGCATTAGTCGGCAGGGTAAAAATTTAAAATCCAACGACTGTTAAAAAAACATTTAGTCGGCATGGTATTAAGGTTGAATACCTTGCTGACCCTGTAAAAAGAAGTTACAGATATTAACAGTCGGCATGATATTCAACCTAAGATCTTGCCGACTAACCATAAATATGTAAAGTCGGTAGGGTCATGAATCATAAACCCTGCCGGCTAAATAACTACAGATTCACAAATTCGATTTTTCTACCCTAATTTGACATGCAAACATCAAATTGAAGTATTAGATAGAGTTTTAAAGAATTAATCAACAATGAAAAATTCTAATTGACAATTGTTTTTTTCCGTTTGACAATGATAAAATATAGAGAAGAATAAGAGAATTGATCATTAGAGTGATGAAGAAGAAGTAGGAAAAGAATAACGTTTGGTTTTAAAACCAAAAGGGATAGTTTTGGTTGTTATTATTAAGGAAAGGGTAATTAGGTAACTTTATACATATTTGACACCCCTTAACCCACTATTATGGTTGGGAACAAAATGGGTATACCCCAATCTCGCCAGGAAAAAAAACAGGGATACATCTGCATTTTACCCATTTATTAATTTGGAGTCTGGACATAGATAAAGCTCTCCCGGGCGGACCCGGCCACTAGACACCCCTTAACATCCTTTGTACACACTCTATCAGTGCTTTCACAGGTTAGAGCAATTCCTATGGCAATGGACAAACTCAAAAGTTTGTTCAGCCAGGTGGATGGCCAAATTGGATTTTCCACTATGGAAAAGCGTAGGGCGCCATTACAATAGACGCGCGACAGGAGCAAAGACACGGAAGTTCGGCAAAATGACGCGTGCGTTTAGCAGAGAGACACCGGCGCTCGGCGGAATGACGCGAGTCATCAAGGATGACGCGGGCGTTAGGATCAATGTCACCAACGGTAGAATACCTAACGTCCATATTTCCCAACGGTCAAATTTCATACCTATAAATTACTTCCATTCCTTTCATTTTCAATCACACCACTTCCATTTTCTTCTTCTAAAACTCTTTTAAAATAAAAAATTTCGAATATGATATGAACATAGCGAGAAGAGAGGTGAATAGTGTAAAGAAGAAAAGAGATCGAAAAAGTGAATCGATACCTTTTCCTCAGACAGGTGTAGTTTTTTCTCAAAATTGAGAAGAAGAGTTTTCTAACCAAAAAATAGTTGATGCTCCATTATTAGTTCCAGGTCATGTATCGGGGCATAATGAACGATCTGAGGATTATCATATCACGAGAGGTGGATTTTCAGAATTGAATAGTGTTTATGTTCGTCTACCAGCTGCAGTCTGAGATAGCGTTGACAGATATCCTTGGCATGCGCTTTATCGAATTACGCCTAGAAACCATAACAGAAAAATTCTGAAAACAGTGGTAGAAAGGTGGTGAATGACGACTCACATATTCCATTTTTTCTGGATTTCGAAATTGGTAAGTTTTTTTTAACTTAACTTAAATTAAAATTTTTAAATAATTACTAAATGGGAGATGCTTTGTCCCTCGTGGAATTTTTTTTTTTTTTAAATAACTTAACTTAAGTTTTTTTAACTCGTAATAGGAATTACTCCCCTTGATTTTTATTTCATTTGTGGGATCCCAAGTGGAATTGGAGACCTGCCACCATACGACCAAGACGAATGGTTCTCAAATAGTAAATGGGAGATGCTTTGTCCCTCGTTTGGGGAATCAGATACCCCTCGTAAAGAAATGAAAGGAGGTGGGATTAGATGTTCATCCTTGAAGATTTTCCTAACCAATGACAGAAACCCATAACATGTAGATGACTATGATGAACTCGAAAGATTGTTTATCTTATGGGTACTGGGTCAGACAGTGTTTCCAAACTCAACTTGTGTTGCTCCTGTTGGTTGGTTTCAAGCGTTAGAATATCTCGAGAAAGCACCAGATTATGACTGGGGATCTGCAATTTTAGGAGAATTGTACTATGCGCTGGATAAAGCGTCCTTGGACGATAAAGACTACACTGGTTTCTGGAGCATCATAGAGGTAAATATCAAAAATATTATTTTTAAATTTAGTGTTATTGCTAAATACTTAAATTATGGAGTAATTTGCAGTATTGGTGGTATACCTACTTCCGTATTGGTAGACCAATCCTACAAGACGATACAGTTTGATTTCCAATGTTGGACATGTATGTGAAGACCAACATACAGAGGAATACTGGCAGCGATGTCTTTGGTTCCAGTTTTGTGCAGAGGTTACAACAGATGACTCGGAGCTACAACAACTTAGTTGTTCACCCTTACGTTGGTTTACCTCAGTATAATGCAGAGCTTGGAGAAGGTATTCTTGATAATTCTTCTCTTAGAGTTGTTTTTTACAGTCCGATATCACAAAGAGGGGTTTGGTATATGGGAGAAAGAGTGTAGTGCCAAATACAAGGTATTTATGCAATTGCAATTAACCCGCTACAACAGATGCAAACCTCTAAATCAGATTTTTATCGGATGAGAGTAACCGGTTGGGAGAGGTATGAACTAAATACGAAAGTGATGCGAGATGAAGCGCAGTATGTAAGCTGGTACAAGTCAATTACGAAGCCTGTGATTGGGACACATAACATGCACGTCTATGAGATGCAAAGTATTACTTCACAAGGTGAGCTATTTACGATCCCCATTGTTTCCCAAGCTATGGATCGTGATTATCCTTACTACAATGTCACTGCCAGTGAGGATGAGATGCGAAATCAACTCAACGATATGCATTAGCTTATTCGGCAATTCGAGGCGACGCACTTGGAACAAGTACGAAAATGGCATACAAACACAATGTTTGGAATGACTCCAACTCCAACTGCAAATGATGATGGGAAGCAGTCACATTCTTCCAATTCCACCAGGAGCAACGGATCATCATGGCACGAAGATGAAGAAAATGACAGATCAGCAATGCACGAAAGTGAAGAAACAGTGGTGCGAGATACACAACACCACAATACTGCTTCACCACAAATTGTGCCAGTATCTCTACCTCAGGCACTTCGGCTTGAACCTAGGCGCATTTCATCATCATTCTCTCCCTACACTCCAAATGTGCCCTACAACCCAAATGAATGCTACACACCAACACCAGCACAACAACAAACCTCTTATATGTTTGGAGGATCGAGTACACAGAGTGCTTACCAATCGCCTAATTTTGTTCAGCCAGGTCTATCAGGTCTATCCCTACTTGGCCAATCGCCTAATTTTTTTCATCCAGGTCTATCCCCACTTGGAAATTTACAAGCTATGTTGGCTTTGGGTGATTACCCAAATTTATCCCCAGGTCTTTCTGATTTTTTGGCTCTAGAAAATAACAATGGGGGACCTAGAGATGAGCAACGTTAGAGAAATTATTGTAATTTTTAATTCTACTTAGTTTTAGTTTTAAATGTACGACGGTGTTTAGTTAAATAAAATTACATATATTTAAAAGTAAGCAGTTTTTCATTTGGCTTCACTAAATTATAGACTAATATTAACTTCACTAATGAGAAGAAGTAGCCGTTGGATCAACATGTTTCTCAGCCGGTCCGATGGAGCAGTTGGCGCTTTGGAGTGGAAATTAGTCAAAATTGACATCCCAATACATCTCAAGTACTCAACAACAAAACTTATTTTTTAATCAATCTCTGCTAATTACGGCATCACCGCGTCAATATGAGTTCACATTTCATCTCTCTCTATAAATATAGAAAAACGTGTCGTTGTTTTCATTGCTGTGGTTGTTTAGATTTCTGTTTCTCCATTCCAATTCCCCCATCCTTACCTAACCTTTCAAAGACAAAAACCCTCTCTCCTTCCCTCTCTCTGTTTCATTCTTTCTGTCCAATTTGCTTTGCTTTGCTTTTGTGTGTAATTCTCTTGAAGAAGAAAGAAAATGGATACGTTTTTCATATCACACGGATCACCAACACTTTCAATAGATGATAGTTTACCAGCTAGACATTTCTTGAAATCATTTCAAGAGAAAATCTTACCAGAAAGACCCAAATCAATTCTCATCATTTCAGGCCATTGGGAGACTTCCGAACCTACTGTAAACGTCGTCAAGGTGAACGATACCATCTACGATTTCTATGGATTCCCCAAACCTATGTATCAGGTAATTTAATCATCATATCTTTTCTGACTCACTTAATTCATTTTTCATATTCAACTGGAAATGAAAAGAATGATTAATTGTTCGAAAATCGAAATTAGGAGACATAAATATGCCAAATTCAACCTCATGTCGATCCCTGAATCGCAGTTTCAGTTTCCGGTAACTCACCGCATTTTACTGTAGATGCATCTAGTAAAAGGAGCTAATAGTTGCTAGTGATGTTCAGAGGCATGCTGAACTCGTTTTAAGTTGTTAGGAATAACATGTTTGTTGATTTGTATATCAAATGGCAGCTGAAATACCCAGCCCCCGGTTCACCGGAACTGGCGAATAGAGTTAAGGAGTTGCTGAAGAATAGTGGGTTTGAACGTGTAAATTCTGACAAATCGCGTGGACTGGATCATGGTGCATGGGTACCCCTCATGCTAATGTATCCAGAGGCTGATATTCCGGTTTGTCAGCTTTCCGTTCAGATGGAGGGAAATGGAGCATATCACTACAACATGGGAAAGGCATTGGCACCATTGAGAGATGAAGGTGTGCTCATAATTGGGTCAGGAAGTGCTACTCACAACTTGAGGTCACTCAATCCTAATGGACCTCGTCATGTCCCTTGGGCGCGCGAGTTTGATGCTTGGCTTAAAGATAGTCTCTTGAATGGAAGGTAAATTTATATTTTCTTCATTTCATAGTTAACTGTTAAAATGTTCCGTTGTTGCAAAATTGGGTAGACTTGTGGAAAAAATGCAACCACCTTTACCTTGACCAACAGTAAATATGCCTCCAATTCACAAGAGATCGAGAAAACCAATCCAATCCTCGTTTCCTTTTCATGTGAAATGTTGTGAGTCAGTAAACGTATCGAGATAACTTTAGCCATGGGCAATGTCTTTATTGCTTAGTTCACTTATGTAAACTTATCATTCTTATTGAGAAGTTTTCTGATGTGTTCTTAATGAATAGGCATGACGATATCAAGGAGTATGAGAAGGTAGCACCATATGCGAAAATGGCACACCCATCGCCCGACCACTTCTATCCATTGCATGTAGCATTGGGAGCAGCTGGTGAAACTGCAAAAGCAGAACTTATACATCGCAGTTGGAGTCTTGGTTCCATGTCCTATGCCTCTTATCGCTTTTCTACATCGAATTCTACTTCTGCTTGATTAGTTACTCCATTTCTGTGGCAACCCAAGCTGATCGCTAGAAATCAACTTCAGTACTAGTATAACCCTGGTTTTATAGTGTTGTTCAACATATGCTGACCTTACAGGTCCTGTCGCCTTATGCTGTTGTGTTTATGTGGTCTGTAATGTAAGAAGGTTTGTTCATGTGTTTCTTGTACTCGATGACTAAATTTCCTTCATTGGGTTTGGGGGTCAAAAATAGGCTCGGGGATTCTGTACTAACTTTTGAGGTTGTTTGCTGTTTTCAATTCCATGGTTAACTGTTCGAGTTTAAGCATAAGAGGATTTTGTACAACTAGAATCTTTAGCCTCAAGAATGCATTAAACTGAAAATTCTCCAAGGCTCTGCTTACCGAATAATCTTTTGGAGGCGCAAGGAAGAGGAAATTACCTGATAAAAACCTCTTAGAGCTAGCTGGACATTATGGAGCTCAACAATCAGAACCTTCATATATGGAATAAAGATTGTTCAATTTGTCCTTGCATGAAAACAATGTGGAAAAATCCAAAATGAAAGCACTGTGAATTTTTTCTTCTTCGTTTTTTTCCTAATGAAACTAGTTAGACGCACACGCGACGCATCTTCCTTTTGGTTGCAAAACCTGTAAAAACATATCACTCCTTATTTAAGTGTGAAAAGGCACATCCAAGACTCTGGAAAATCCTAGACATTTATTTGCAATGTGCTATTTTCCTGTTGAAATCACGCTTAGCACTCAACTTTCTCCGAAACTTCCTTAATGATATGCTGCTCTCAACAAATGAATTTGCAGTCCCATATATCCCCTGTATTGACACACTTCGCTTGGTAAAAATAGTTGTCCCTAAGTCTTTTAGGTTCCAGTGCCAGCCTCATCAATGTTGCATTTTTAAAGGCCTCAGCCAGGCTTGCAACTTGAGCGGGGCAGTTTTGACGTTTTGAATGTCATACCAAACTTTAAAGGGAGTAAGATAAGTTTTGACTTCTTGAGTACCTCCACTACTTGAGTTGCCCGGTCCCTATGTTTCACAGCTGCAAGCCTACAACAACTCAACAAGAATCTAATCAAAGAGGCACATTACGTTTTCCTGCCACGTGAATCATGTGGGAATATTTTAAATTTGACAAGTTAACATGATTAAAAAAAAAAACTTGGTAAAGGGACGTCATGAATTGGTAGAGGGACGTCAAGTGTAATATCAATGTCCCTTTTATTGGTTAGGGGGTGTCCTATAGGGGTATAGAATGACTAGATTACCCCTTTCACCTTAAATTAACCAAAATCAAATAATTTTTTTTTAATTAACCAAAATCAAATCAGTTTTTTTTTTATCTTCTCTTCTCCTCCATCAACCCTAACCTCCATTAAAACCGAAAATGTCATCGTCTTCGATTAATCGGCGATTTGAAAAATGTTTGGAAAAACCTAGTTAGGGTTTAGTTTATTGTGTTGGATTTAAGTTAATTTTGTATCAAAAATTAGGGTTTTGAATGAAAATTGAAATTGAAATTTCTGGGTTTATGCTAGTTACGGTTGGTAATAACTCAAATACAAACCATAACTGTAGATTCGGTTGATGTTACGGTTGGTTTAAACTCAAATACCAACCGTAAGTTCTTAGTTTTGGGAATATTTTCAGTTACGGTTTTTATTTGCATCATATTTATCAACCGTAATTGAGTTACGGTTTGAAACTCAATTAAACTTACCAACCGTAAATCATCCTGAATGTTAACAACTTATCAAATAGTTATGTACGGTTCAAAAGTTAAGATGACTTACCAACCGTAGGTTAGTTACGGTTGATAACTAAATTAAATTACCAACCGTAACTGGGTTTACGATTGGATCTTCCCCAAATTTAACCAGTTACGGTTGGTATTCGATAACTTACGAACCGTAACTAAGAGTTACGGTTGGTCACGAGCAAAATTGCAACCGTAAGTTCTTCTGAAAATTCAAAATTTTGATTTTGTTATGTAATTTAGATAATTTTGAGCGAGAAAAAGCTAATTGGAACTAATTTAGAAGTATATCAGGTCACTGGAATCACTCATTTTGGTGGAGTGAATCAAAATCTAGGGTTTCACAAATATCTCATAAGTTTTCTTCTCCTCAATTTTTTTTTATAACTCTAAAAATCTAATTTTAGAGTTATAATACAGTAATCTTGATTATCAACACTAATCTTAATTATCATTACTAATCTTGATTATTAACAATAAGGGCTAATTAGTCATTTACAGATTTTTATTGATAAGGGGCACTTGAATTTACTTCTAATGACCTTTTTTTGTCTTATTAGTTTGACGCCCCTCTACCAATTCATGACGCCCCTTTACCAAGCTTGTAAAAAAAAGACGATTCGATACTCCGTTCTTTCTATAAAAAAAAATATTTTACACACAAACCTGCCTATTTTGTAGTATGATTATTCTCCCCGGTATTGCGCAATTATGGTATCGATCTTTTTTTTTTTTTTTTTTGTAAAAAATCAGATGGTAATTTCTTTTTTGCAATTTTTTTCTCTTCTCATAATGTGTTTTTATTTACTTATCGTTATTTGTATCTCTATGCATAAGATTCAAAATCTGATCATAACGACAAGTTATAATTTCAACTATTAAACCTCAACGGATGATTTTCAAAATTAAAAGATAATGGGAAGGGATCCGGTGACATAGTTAATTTGACAGGTGGGAATTAAGTGTTTGACCCTCCTCTCACTCTCTCTTACTCAAATGGCCTTTGGTTTAAAACTTAATTTAAAAAAAAATAACTTATTTTATTAAAATGACCCTTAAAAAAGAAGGAGGGCCATTTGGATAAAGATATTTGATGATGTTATCAAATGATAAACTATATCCTTTAAGGGTATAATCGTCATACCAATTTAAACATAACATGTCTGACAAATCATACGTAAGAATTCAACAAATTTTATATATTTGGAAAGCTTTTTGAAAGAGCTACACAACGAGCATAAATACAACTATCAAATTTTCATTTCATGAATTTTTTTATTCTCTAAATAATTTTTAAAATTTTCTTCATATTTTGTAGCGTGTAGACAATATGCACACAAATTTTATGTGCAGGAAATATACACACTGATTTCTGTACATAATTTTTTAAATTTTCTTCATATTTTATAGTGTGCATGTAATATGCACACTGATTTTATGTGCAGCCAATATGCACACTGGTTATAATATTTCAGGGCCACCAAAATAATTTGCAAATTTTATTAAATAACCTTGGGGCCAAAAGAGTAACACCCATAATTTTCAGGGTCATAAGAATAAATTTCTCATTTGACAGAGCCACTCACAGACTATGTCAGCCACTCGATATAAAAAATTTCAAGGGCTCAGATTAAAGTTAAAAACACGCGGTTTTGTTTTTACTAACCCGAAACCCGGTTTCATGGGTTGACTTTCAAAACTCTATACCTCTTTCAATGCTTTCATCTATTATTTCCTTCGTCCCCCACTCCCCATCCTTCTTCATCCTTTCGCTTTGTGCAACAAAAGAACCAAAAATTCTACCAAGATTCAATCACTCAGGAAAAAAAAAAATTGGGCAAAATTTCTCTTCTTCTATGTTTCATCTCCTCGGATATCAATACAGTTACACAAATCAATCACATGTATGAATCAAATTCAATCACTCATATACAACTTTTTTAGGGCGAATATTTGGGTTTAGTTTTGACTTCTCAAGATTAGATATGTCATATGTCCTGTGTTTAGAAAGTTGGGGTTATGATTCAAGTCTTTGATTGTATCTTCTTCTTCTTTGATTTTGAGTTTTTATTCCTATGGATTTTGATTTTGAATCTCTGAAATATGATGAATTTGGTGATTTTATGATGTAGGTTAGATTGAGTTTAGTGTTACACCAAGTACCACTAAACCTAGAAATGTTAATATATTGAAAGTCTAGTTGATTTGATAAACAATTTCATTGATTATTAGTAAAACCCACATTTGTCTGATCAACGAATAGTTTGGAAAAGCTACATTTTTCTAATTGGACTAGTCTGTCAGAAGGCTGCCAAAAACTGAGCCAAACAATAGTAGGTAGCACCATGTCATTGTCGGCGACAACATCAAAGGATCCAAGTTTGATTACTGCAAAATCGAGAAGAAAAAGAAGAGCAAGGGATTGGAAATTGCAATGAACCCAAATTAATTTTAGGTTTGAAACCAACAACAAGAGGCTGGAACTCGTCATCACATATATAACTTACTGAATGATCTAAACAAAGAAAAAAAGAAAAAAAAGTGCAGACTTTACTTATTCTCCAAAAATGATGGTGCTTTATTCAACACATCTTCGGGTTGACCAGTGCTACTATCAGGGTCAGTACGATGTGACGATGACAAGGTAACCTACGAGCGATGACACGATTCAAAATCTAACATAGTAGCTTTACCAAGTCTCTCCATATACTGATTTCCAATACTTGATCTAAAAATTCTTCATTCCTTGGGATTCTGCCATTTGTTTCCCTGCATTAAGAAAAACCATGAAACAGACACTTCAAAATCTAACTTAAGACTTCTACGCATATCAGACAAATTGACAAGTCGCAACAATTTTAGACGTGAAGCAAACATATTGAGTATTCACAGAAGATCATGAAATTCATTGGGAAGAAGAAGTAGGAACTAGGACAAAACATTATGCCGCATAGAATTTCCAAAATTAGAATGGTGTAGTTTGATCTGCATTAATAAGAGTTAAGTGTGTATATGTGATTCTTCGACCATAACTGATTTTTTGAACAACAGCGCCCGCCACAAAAAGAAAGAGAAAACACAACCAAAAGAGTTCAATGGGGTACCTCTTCGACCAAAATTGGTCCCAAAATACCAGTATGTAAACTAAGCAACTACAAACAAAACTCCTTACAACTAGTTGAGTGCACAGTATCCGTTCCCATCATGAAACACTTGTTTCTGGTTGCTCAATGTTGAAAAAAGTTTACGAACTCCGCTTGGAAATGGCAAAATCCAACATCTCACCTTCAACATTTTCGAAAAAACAAATTCAGTCAGCATCTAAAATCCAAAAAGACAATAACAGTTTAAAAGAATAGATTAGGAAATAGTGATGCTAATTGCTTACGAAATCTCCTCCACCACAACTGCTCAATCTGGGAGATTTGTCCAACTCCAGTAACTGTTCTAGACTCCACCACAACATCACAGGATCCAAGTTTGATTACTGCAAAATCGAGAAGAAAAAGAAGAGCAGGGATTGGAAATTGCAATGAACCCAAAGTAATTTTAGGTTTGAAACCACTACCAGTCGATTAGAGAACATCAATTAAAAAACGTTTTAACCAATTCCTAGATCAAAACCCAGGGATTACAGATTTAGAAATCAATAGAAACACAAAAAATCTAGCTCACCAAAAAAACGAGGACCACTTTTGGAAATTTTAAACTATTCTATAGTGAATAAAATATTGATTCGATTGACTAGGTTTCATTTCATCCATTGTAGAGAAGTGAAGAGAATAACCGAGAGACAAGGAGAAGAAGCTAATCTCTTCAGAGACAGAGAGAGTCGAGATATTTCTAAAGATTTAACCGGGTCGTGGATAAGTAACCAAAACCCGTACTTTTTATTTTAATCTCAGCCATCCGAAAATGTTACATCCAACGGCTGTGGGGGTTTGTGAGAGACTCTGTCATCTCAAGTCTGTCACCCGATCCCTTCCCAAAGATAATATACCTGTGAAAATATAATCTAAACTCTAGGATTTGTGTGTTACGAATGATTCCCAATTGGAAGCTGGTATTTTTGTTAATTAGTCAAGCAGTTGAGGTGGGAATAGGATATTATTCTGCTCAAAATGACGTGTTTGATTACATCAGAAAAGTTCATTTCAGATAGTCTTTGCTTGACTTTTCTATATATTCTTCGAGTTTTGCTCTACTAAGACTTTTAGATTGAGTTCTTAAAAACACAAAAAGTTGTTAAGAAGTTGTTGTTGTATTGAACAAGTTAATGGATACATTTTTCGTATCTCATGGACCTCCATCCATGGCAATTGAAGAATCTCTACCGGGCAGGAATTTCTTGAAATCATGGGAAGATAACAACTTAGTTCCACAAAAACCAAAATCAATTCTATTAATCTCTGCTCATTGGGATACTTCTGAACCTAGCGTAAACATCATCGACGGTCCCAATGAAACCATCTATGATTTTTATGGCTTCCCTTCTTCCCTCTACCAGGTATAGTCTCTCTCCGTCTGTCTCTCTACTTGTTGGATTATTGATTGTTTCATTTCTGTTGGTTACAATTTTGATAATCCTTTATTTATGAAAATTGTGCTCTTTATTTATGTGGCCAGTTCAAGTATCCGGCACCAGGAGCACCGGAATTAGCAAAACGAGTGAAGGAATTGTTGATGAGTAAGGGTGGTTTCCAACACGTTAGGGAAGATAAAAAGCGAGGGTTAGACCATGGAGCATGGACGCCCCTGATGTTAATGTACCCGAAGGCAGATATTCCTGTATGTCAACTTTCAATTCAGAGCAAAAATGATGGAAGTTATCATTACAACATGGGAAGGGCATTGAGTCCTCTTAGAGAGGAAGGTGTTCTCATAGTTGGCTCAGGAAGTGCAACTCACAATTCTAGAGTCCCAATGATCACTGATGGTTCGGTTGCTCCATGGGCTATGGAGTTCACTACTTGGCTCACGGAGTCCCTGCGCAACGGAAGGTAATTTAGATCCCATTATTATTGAATTTTCTTGGTTAATCATTCATTGCAATTTGGGATTATACTGTCGGATTTATGGTTTACACGTCGAAACGGAATATTATCTTGTATTGTTGGTTGCGTAGAATTGATGACACTGAGTCCCGAACCCAGAACTGTTGGGGGCTAATTCAGAGACCAATGAGCTAGAATAAGAAAATTTCTTCCTTGTGAATTGATTCTGATTTTAAGGTCGTAACTGGCATAAATCGAGATTTACAATCTGATTAGCTGAGTTTTGGTTATGACTTTGCAAATCTCGTGTGTTTCAATTTTAATAGACATGAAGATGTGAATAACTACGATAGTAAGGCGCCCCATGGGAAGAAAGCACATCCATGGCCGGATCACTTTTATCCATTGCATGTAGCGTTGGGAGCTGCTGGTCCAACTTCAAAAGCGGAATTGGTTCACCAGAGTTGGCAATATGGTTCACTTTCTTATGCATCTTACCGTTTCTCTACAATATAGCTTTCATCATGTTATGAATCCCGACTACTCCTTTCAAAAATGATTATCAAACAAAATTTAATATGGCTATGTAATAAAAACAGTTTGGTGTGGCCAATAATATTTGAATCTTAACCTGGATGTACTTCCGGTGTTGATTGATATACTCCTTTGTTTTTTTCAAAAGTGTTACTATCACTTTATTTCCATTAAGAAAATACAGTATCATGTAGTATTGTTTATATATATTTTTTTCTTTTTTTTTCTTCTATTTACTAGGTATCACCGGGGCCTTACGGCCCCGGCTCAACTTTTCCTTTTAGTGTACATATTTTAGGCTTGTATAAAAATTCTGGCTGCAGTACAAAACATAAAACTCGGAATATGAGAATTGCAGCATAAAAATTCTGCTTATATAAAAATTCTGACACTAAAATGAAGTACAAAAAGCGGAGAAGTAGTTTTTTTTATCGTTAATATCATTCGGAAAATGAGAATTGCAGCATGTCTACTGCATAATAATTTCTCAGAGGAATTATTATTGTCGAACACCCATTCATTCAAGTACATCAACAGACCAAAGCCAAAATTAGTACTCTTTTACATAATGTTAAATTGGTGTAATAAGTGGGACCTATATGAGAAAAAATGTAACTTGCACCTTAATCGTAATTCCAAAGTAGATGGACTATATCACAATTATGAAGGAATCAGTAGAGACCTAATTATATCATATCATGAAACTATAAACAAACTATCATATCATGACCACTTTAGGAGAAAAGAAGTAACTGAGGAAAAATCTAACACACCCAAGCATTTGCTAAGTAGAGACCTATAAAATACTCATTATAAAAGAATTAAAATTTGAGAAGAGACGGTGGATATAAATGAAACATGTCAGTAATAACTGAAGAAGGATAAACAAATGAATATACCTAAAAACCTGATATTATAGATAACTATACATCCAAAGAGCAAGCAGAGATGTGAATTTTAAAGTCGCATCCAGAATGAAACATATGAAGCAAGGCCTTTTCATATTTTTAATTCAATTCAAGTGCTTGGTGTAAGGAATTTCAATTGACTAATAAAAGAGATGGCATATAATGGTATACACCATTCATAAATTATATAACGTAAAGCATCAAATACCACACAAAGAAACCTACAAATTTTTCACACTACAATTGTACTGGACTATTGGTTATTGACCAAGTGACTTGATGCATATATTGACCAAGCGAATTAAGTGGCAATTATGCTAAAAAGGTGAGTAAGTTAACATAAAGACCCATACCATTGCCTCTTAATATTTTATAGGTTTTGGAGAGCCGGGATACCTGAATTTCAGGAAAGTTCATGTCTTTCTAGGATAGGAGGCCAAACTCCTGGGGGAAACGATGTGCAAGTCTGAGAGTATCCATAAGTCTTTGACAAAAACCGTGAAGCTCGCTGACAAAATAAATTTCAGAGAAGGAAATGAATATCATATAGTGAAAAAAAAAACAAACTTACATCAGAACATACGCCGCTATGAAAAGGTTGGTGATACATCATTAAAATTATCACAGTATCCTTTTGAATCATGGAATGAGTTGAGAGAAGTGCTGGAAATTTGAGGTTGGTGATAAACCAATGGCCCTTTGATCACATGTCATCCATTGATTATATACGTAGCAATAGCAATAGTTCTTATTGTTTCTAACGATTTCTTTTTCATTGAAAAACAACAATCGTGTCATTTCAAATTTTTACATGTTATAAACTCATGATAAATGGATTCCACTACATTTTACCTAACTTATCTGACTAAAGTTTCTAGAGTGAGAAAAATAAACTAATTGATATCACTTTCAATTAAATAATTCAAGAACTACATTTGCAAGATTAGATTTCAATTCATTAACCGTGCAACCCTAAACAATTGAAATTATAACAAAAAAATGCAAGGAATACGAAAAAGATAATAAAATCACATGCATTGTGTTTCTCGCCTTTGTTCCCAAAACATTCCTTCTTTTTTTTTGGTTTAGAGAATCATCTGCATTGTGTTTCTCAAGCGTTGTAATCTATTTTCATCCACTTTGGATTCATCTTCGCTTGGATACTAAGATGGAGGCTATGAATCAACACATAGTTCTAGATATGTTTTCTCTTCACTTTAAATAATTATCTTGTTCACGAACATTATAACGTGCAATTTCGCTTCACCTTCATGACTTACATAACCTGGGATTGTCGGACCTGCTATAATAATCCAAAAACAAAAAAAAATCATCAGAATTAATGGTATAATAAAAGAACCCCAATGGTAAACTTCCAAAACTACAATAGAAATATGTGTAGTGAGCTTGACGTTTGTGTAATACAATAAACTAAATGGATTTCCCGATTCAGATGATGTATGAAATTAAACCCTTAACTTTTGCAACAACTAATCAGGGCAGGTTTATGTTTTTGAGAAATAACAGTCAAACTTGTGCAATTGACAACCTTAATACCTTGCTACAATCCACACAATAAAAAAACCCTAATTAGATCGAATCAATACCCAAGAATAGCATTCAAACAAATAAGGTTTTTACTCTATGGTCAAAAATTAGCAGAGGGATGTATATTAATACAACAACATCTACTTACGATGATCATCTAGGAAACCCATCAATTTTCCATGTGACGATACGTACTTCTGGACTTTGTGCATTCCCATATTAAGCATGTGAAGAACATTATATAAATGTTGTATTCGAGTGTTTGTGTTAAATACTTTAGTACTTTCAGTACATGAATATGTCAAAAAAATGCATAATTTGACGGACCAATGTTATTAAATTATTTCTCCATCCTCTTTCTCAGCATTATAGGCTACAAAAAGAAAAGCATCACCATAGGGTACAATCCCTGAAATGGACACATGCCTATAGGTTGCATCGGTGCTTGCGTAAGGAGTCCTCTTTATTATAGAAGTTTTGACTAATGTACCCCACCAAGAGAGTCTCGTGCAAAATGTACACATTAAGAGGACTATTAGTATGAACTTAGCACCCAAACTATATGTATGTGTACCTCACAGACGCAAATATAAGTGAGGTAGAAAGAGCTCAGGGTGTGGGGTTATCATTGGCCTCTCAGTACATATTGCTCTGACTTATATACTTAGACCCCAGCATTATTATCCAATTCAATCAATTGCATCAGTAATAATTTCTTCTAATGTCACTGCTAATACCAAAATTGAAACTCTTAGATTATTTTGTCTCAATTTTAAAACAGAAACTCAGTTGTACGTGCATAATAATCCTCTAGTAGCATGTGTAAGGAACTATAAACCTTAGTGATAACTGATAAGTAGAATCCAAAAAAAAAGATCATACAATCCGTAAATCACTTATTATAAATAACAGTAGGGTAAATACCTTCTTTAAGATTTTTAATGAAACAATTGTCATGTAGTATTGCACCAATGAAGGTACCACAAATCAGAGCATATATAATTGATTTTAGCATGTCATTTTTTCTTTGATTCCGGGAAATGACGGTAGTGTCGCAATAGATAAATCGTAGCATTCCCTATTTTCCTGACGGTAGTGTCACAATAGATAAACCACTACATTACTTGTTTACCTGATTCGACAATAAGGCTTGCCGTTCACGCTCCTTAGTAGACCTTGTGAAGGGAATAGAAATCTACAAATCATTATGTGGAAATTGAGTCAACAAAGTTACATTAAGGACTATATAGCATGCAATACTCAAAAAAGTCATATACATAC
This sequence comes from Papaver bracteatum, assembly GCA_023529315.1. Classification (NCBI taxonomy): domain Eukaryota; kingdom Viridiplantae; phylum Streptophyta; class Magnoliopsida; order Ranunculales; family Papaveraceae; genus Papaver; species Papaver bracteatum. The sequence goes on from JAJJWX010002873.1 coordinate 736,302, forward strand.
ACCTTTTAACCACTTCCTCGCCTCATTTAAATTCCTTTCAACCTGAAACTTGATTTTAACATTAAGAGAAGAATACACATGTGTACCTGTAAAGAAAAGGGAAGAACTTACAGGTGATTTATAACCCAGCGCTTTGTAACTGCTGAATGACATACATATAGCTGCAGATGAAGTGGGTAGAGGATTTGGAGTAACATCCGTCCTATGCCCGAGTCTCGACCTCTTTGATTATTTTTTGTTGCATGGTTCGTTTCCACGCCTGTCTTTCATTTTTTGTGGATATTAACTCTTTTTTTTTAATTAACAGTGTATCAACTTAGCCGATATATTAGCATCATCAGATTCTACATCTTTGTTGAACTTTTTATACAATAAATAAGCTTCAAGCATTTTACAGTCACGTTGCATTAGATGACTTGGTGAATTTTTTTCTTCCTTTTTGATCTCTTCAGTGTCATCCAATGCCAAATTCTTAGAAGCTATATATTTTAGGAGATAAACTTATATTAGAATCTTTTTAATTGTACAGGTTTTTATAAGAAGTGATTATTGTTTGTTTTCTTTTAAATTTACCTAATACAAATTTCCAACTTCGCATTAGAATTCTAAGTCTTTTAAATTTCCAAGTATGATGGATCGACAAAATATTTAGTTTTATTTCCTTATTTTATTAAGGAAAATTTATTTTGATATCTGATACATGGTTAAGTATTTCCATTCAAATTATCATGGACGCTATAATTTGGAAGGTCGTTTGTTTCATCAGTCTTTAGTTTTGTCAGGAGTTTAAGTAGAGGTATCATTGTAAAAGTATTGCCTAAACTGATAAGCAACAAACATATGGAATCATATAACCAATATTGTAAGTGAAGTCGTGCAAGTATCCCATGAATGAAGATGTAGCGAGACTAACAATTTTGCATTTGAAATTTTAAGTGACCATTTCCTTTTCAATAGGAAAAAAAGTTAACATGGTGACCGAGAAATTGATCCAGCATCATGTTATGCAGATATCATCCTCTCCAACGGCCAAGAATTATGGTTGTAGCTTAGTCGGGGAGTACGATCCCGGTATGTATCTTATCAAGTCATGTCAGCCGGGACCGAGTTTAGAAAATTTAAGGTTAAACGTAATCTTAAAATTAAAATTGTTGAAATTAGGTTGAAATATAAGGGTTTAATCCAATAAGTAACCGGGGGCTTGCGGGCCCAGTGTTTTGTTGGTTAGGTTATATGAGTCAGGGCCCGATGTTTTGTACACCCCCGGGGTGGCGAGAATTTTATGTGTTGTTACTTGTTAAATGAGGAAGAAAGTTTGATGCATGCAAATGAGAAAGAAAGTTTGATGCATGTTTTTTGTTACTTACTTGTCCTTTCATTAGTAAAGTCTAATCCTGTGATTAGTAAAGTCTAATATGTCAGTGCTTTTAATATCAGATTTGCTTCTTTTCAGAAGTACTCTAATTATGCCCTTTGATTTGTTTCTTTCCAAAATTGGCTTGCAATTGGTCAATTTAGTAATCATGATTCTTGGTCTATATTTAGTATAGCGGGAACCAAGTTCAAGCCTCAAAATGTTCTGTTGGCTACTTTGTGGAAACTACAAATATTTCTCTTACTTCTTCTGCAGAAGTAGGGGAGATGTATAGCATATGAATCCCTCTTAAGAAAGTTGTGGAGATCAAACTTAATCAATTTATTTTCCTTTCTTAGGACCATCACGAATGCTTGGTGGATGGATGTTTAATTTTACATTTTTTTTCCGGTATTAATAACTTTAAATATCTTTACATTGGTGGGACTTGTAATTTGGGAGCTTATTCTCTAGCCTCTTCGCTCGCAAACACTCTTGTTTTATATAAAGGTCTCCATTTAGCCTTGTGAAGGGTGAGCTTCATTATTGAATTTGAAATTGTCCGAAACAAAAATAAAAATAAGATAATGATCTAACATTAATTAACTTTCTCTCATTTTAGAAAATGTACCACATATATATATATATAATTCAATGATTTGTGCATTGAGAGGAACTTTCAATTTTTTCTACGCCATGGTTCTTATCATCATCATTATCGTCGACGTCATCTTTGCCGTGATTATCAACCATTGGTGGATTCGTCCATGAAAGTTCTCAGTAATTACTTCCTTATTTTTATTATCACCAAGTTCTAATAGTACCATTTCTCTTCCTTATGTTTCTGAAGGCCACTGAATAGTCAATGACTTGTTTTTTTTTTCTTTTTATGAACTTAATGAGTTTTCTCCAACGTATTAGGTCCAGGAAGATAAACTAATTGTTCGTCATGTGTTTTGATTGAATGACATATCTTGTATTTATTAAACAGGTTATCGAGAATCTGGGACCCTGGCCTCATTGCAGCATATACGTAACAAAGATTCAGGCCGCCAGAACACCCTTCGATGCTTCTAAGATGCCAAAAAGTTGCTCATATTTCCACCCATCTAGTACTTTCTTTGGGACCATTTCTTATGGTTCATCATCCAAACAATGCAGATAATAGCACTCTACTACATCCAATGGAAGTCCAAAAGCCCAACAGAACCGCACCATGAAGAAACAAATAATATGGATCAAGAATTATTCACTCACAAAAACAACAAAAGGAATTAATTTACTATCAAAAGAATATTCAAGTAAGAAACTCTAACGTTAACAACTTCTAAATGCTCAAAATTTCCCCCTTTTTACCATCATAGTATTCTCCACTAAAACTAATATACCCAATTCGTAAAGCAAGCACTAAAAACAATTCCTTTACTGAATTCTTAATTAATCACAAATTCAGCGTAAGGTCATAAACTCGCAATTAAGCAACATTGTTACTCAAGAGTCATTCACCAGAAGTTTCAAGTTTACCCACCACTATCTTTTTCTCAATATGATGATATAAACCCTTTTTATATATTAGTATTACCAAATTTCCTCTTAATTTTTGGGACTTTAGATAATAGAAGGACGTCAACAGAAATAATACCTAAAAGTCACAAAAAAGACAAAAAAAAATCCTCTGAGTTTCTAATAATAGATTCTTATGCCATTCTTAAGCTTATTACACATAAAATGATTCAGCTTTAAATAAGCTTATGTGAAAAGGAATTACATGAACATGTATGAAAGACTTGGTTTTATTAAATTGGAATCTTGATGATGGGTTTTACATCATATTTTTGGTATCAGTGACACCAAAGACACATTTAACATTATATAGCGTTTGAATCTCATCCTTTTCCCTTCATTTACATGGTATCAGCATGCTATAAGATCGGTATTAAGCAAAGGAAGCAAAACTAAGAGAACATGGTTCCACATAAGAAGTATTTAAAATTCACCACATGAACACAATTTTATCAGCATAAAATAAATCCAAGTTCCTTCCAGGCTTCCACATCTCCCGCACACCATACTCCACATCCGGTGCAAGAGCAAGTGCGACATCGGGAGAAAGGTTATTAATCCAAATGCTTTGCACGATGACCTCAATCGTTTTTTAGGCACAACGCTCGTTTATGCAAACGCCTTAAGAGCTTACTGTTTCAACGAAGAAGTTTGTGGTATTATGATAGATACCAATCTTTTCAGGTCACATGTTGGGTAGACTGTGTTCAACTGTGCTTCTTTAAATTATCCAAGTTCCAAATTACACTCCTAAAAAAAGCACACCCAAAATTGCATTAGAGTTAAAGTAACATGTTGAAATTCTAAGAAACCCACATACTGCTACGTTAACAATTGTCGTACTAAAATCTTTCCTACTTCCTATTCAGTAAAATCATGAACTCAAGAATTTAGGAAAAACCCCGAGGATATTTAGTTGAATATAGAATCAAAGGAAAAGTGTCTTACGATTTCGAAAAAGATTCAGCTTGATTAGTCATCAACTTGAGCACCTATAACATATATTTTACCATCTAGAGTTTTAGTGAATAGGTAAATAAAAATAGTGATATAGACAAATAACTTTTTTTACCTAGTTCTAAACTCAATTCTGCAAATCATTTGAAAGAATAATACCTCATAAAATTGATTTGATGCACAAAGATTGGTTCAAACAACATTAGTCTCTACAGCAAACCAAACAGAATAGTTAGTTATGGATATCAGATTTGACCTAAAAAGATTTCTATAAAGAAAATATGTAGTTGTTGCGATTTTTCAGTTAGGTCATTAGCATACCTTATCACGGGGAAGGCTGGGGGCTGATGGAAGCAGAAGAAACCATGTCAAATCTAAATTGATTGAGCTGTGGGTGTGTTCGTTGGAGATGAAACAAAAAATCACTAATTTTGCCAAAACCTCTAATACCCAAATTGCAACAATCTTATCAGGACCCATAAACAGGAGGAACTCCAATAATCCAAAATAACAACGAATTAAAAAAATCTTAGATATCAAATAAGGAATTGAAAAGTTTAGGTATTGATAGAAGGATTTGTTTCTCAAATTATATCGAGATGCAGACCAAAAAATAAATAAATTACATCACCTTCCCCTTATCGATGTTAACACCTGCGGATTGAACATACAAAATATGAAAGAACGAAGTTCGAAAGATATTTTTAAAATATAGTTGAAATCTTTCTATAGCGGTAGATTTTGCTTGAATCATTGAATGTACTATTCATGGAAACACGGTTTTATCTAAACTCTTAAGCAGGTGGAAGTATATATGGAAACAAATTGGTACCGCGAGTCTATTTCGGCCGTCTAATGACTAACCCATCCGGAACATCCCGACCTTCTGATCGGTCCTAAATTAAACGTCGTCCGTCTGATAGCTTTTGTCATCATGGACATAAACCTCATACCTTTTTATAACAATGATTTAACTAGTTGTGCGCCCGTGCTCTGCACGGCCTCAGATTGTTCGTCCTAAATAAAAGTTGAATTGCACACGGTTCAGTGATCAATAATGGTATCCAAAGAAGAAGACACCATAAAAAAAAACATAAGCGAAGTTTTTACCCATGGTCATTTCACTCCCATATGGCATTTCTATGTCTGAAACACGGAAAGTTTTTAGAGCATCCGTCTTTTCTACGACAAAGAATTGCTCGTCTTTTCTATGTACAGAACCACCAGAGAGCTCTCAATTTGCTAATGAGCTCAAGGGGACAAAGAATTGCTCGTCTTTTCTATGTACAGAACCACCAGAGAGCTATCAATTTGCTAATGAGCTCAAGGGGACAGACGTACTTCACTAAATAATAAATTATTTGGGTTTTTTTGATTGGTTATCCAAATTATTGATATATAGTGTCATCCGTTGCCATCACCATGTAACAGCAGAAGCCTTAGTTAATAAACCAAACATTCTAAGCTTATCCTCCATTAAATTTAGATCTTAATCAAATGATCTAAAAAGTTGAAACACCAATTTTCCCTTAAAACCAATTACCAAACAGTATACATTTTCTTTTGCTTTGCTTTTATTCTCTCGACACCCATTTATTTATGAGTCTGGTGACCACAACACTTCAAACTCCACAAAGCATGGTCCTTATATCAAAATCAATAGTGGTAAGTCTAATGGCATGCGTCTTTTCATCTACGGCCTCATGGTCCTTATATCAAAATCAATAGTGGTAAGTCTAATGGCATGCGTCTTTTCACCTACGGCCTCGCGGGTACTTACTCCACAAAAAACTTTACATCAAAATCATTTTTTGTTCAAGTAGAAATTGTAGCAAGTCGTCAAACTGAAACTCAACTCCGTATAAAAAAATATCAAAGAAAAAATCTACAAAAGATGAAGCACAGTAATACATGCAATATAAGAAGAACCTTTTCTATAATCATAGAATCAATGACGTTGGACTTGAATCCGAACAGATATACCATCATTGCATTAACTTTCCCCAAGCCAAACTTAGCATTCAACAGCTCATTTGTGGATCATTCCTAGACGATCAAAATTAGAAGAATCATAGATGTACAGTATCAAAAACAACCATGGATTAACAAAACGGAACCGTTGATGTTGTGATTATTATTGGGCCGACCGAGCGAAGCGAGGGAGGACCTTTATATGGCCACTTTTTTGTAAAATGTAAGTGATCAATTGACACAAAAAGATTGGAAATGGTTAGGGCCGAAAAACCAAAAATATCCCTCCCTTTTAGTCCAATTATTATAATTCCTTGTGTATCCTATCTTTTCAGGGGTATAATTGGAAATCAAACTTGAATATAACATATCTAAAAATTCGTGCCTTGGAATTTTACAAATTTTATCTCGTTGGAAAGCTAATAAAAAAAACTATCCAACGAGCACAAACAACAATATCAAATTTTGAGTTTTTACGAAAAATTCAGAGGTACTTATCATTTAGGCACAATTTTAGAAAATTAAGTGTATATCCATTATGCAAACCACCACAAAGGATACATAATAGTTTATGTAGCAAAATTTTGGTTTATTCATCAACTAATTTTCCGTTGCAACTAATAAAACGATTTACTCCTCCGTTTCAAAAAAAATGATACTTTCATTTTAGGCATAATTCTCGAAAATTGAATGCATAGCCATTATGCAAAGCACCACAAAGGATGCATAACACATCATGCAACCATATTTTGGTTTATGGATCAACTAATTTTCCGTTTAAGAAAAGGTGATACTTTCACATCCCGTTTCAGGAAAAGTGATACTTTCACTCCGTTTCGGGAAAAGTGATACTTTCGCTTTGTTTCGGGAAAAGTGATACTTTCGATCCGTTTCGGAAAAAATGATACTTTCGCTCTGTTTCAAAAAAAGTGATACTTTTTCTGAAACAGGGAGAAAGTATCACTTTTTTCCGAAACGGGTCGAAAGTATCACTTTTTCCGAAACGGGGCGAAAGTATCACCTTTTCTTAAACGGACGAAAGTAGTCACAGACAAACCCCATTTTCAGATTCTTCTTCGGTCGGCCCTCCCACCGTGGAAACGGTCGTACTAGTGTTAATGTAAAGCTGATAGTTGATTAGCCTTTCATGTTGTTTTTCATCTGTGGGAAACCAATTTTGAGAGACTTTTTTTTTTGTAAATCCGTTATAGGTGCATTGTAAATACGTGTGAAAGGCATCTAAATAACCATGAACGAAGAAAAAAAATCAATCAATAGAGCAGAAAGGGTTAGGGTTTACCGAAGATAATAGTTGTTTATCAATCTCAGTAAATATCTTACCTGTATCTACTAAATAAAACAACAATTAGAACAAAATCATTAATCACTGGAAGATAAAAAATGAACAAAGAAGAAATCGCATCAAAGAAAACAGAGAAAGTGAGGAAAAAAGAGAGGAAAGAGAGTTTAACAATCAAAAAAATAACAGAAACAAATCAAATGGTGATAGGGTTGGGGTTAACCAAGAGAATAAAATTTTCTTGTTTATTCTTTTGAGTAAAAAGCGTACCTGCACGGTTGAAGATAATCGGAAAAAAATCATTAGTTAAAAAAAAACAATTTAACGGTGAATGAAGGAAGAAAAAGATCAATCACTAAAGCAAAACAGGGTTAGGGTTTACCAAAGAAAATACGATTTTGCTTTTTATCATATTCAATATATATCGCACTAGTACCTGCTAAACAAAACAACAATTAGAACAAAATCATCAATTAAAGGAAGATAAACGACGAACAAAGAAGAAATCGCATGAAAGAAACCGAGAAAGAGATGAAAAAAAAAAGAGGAAGGAGAATAGAATTAGGTTTCGGGAAAATGTTTACGCTTTTAGATTTTTTTAATAATAGGTTTCGGACCTTTGGTGGTGTGAAAGAAAAAAAAGCCTGGTTTAATTGGGTGTCGCCCACATTAAATGGGGGCCATAATATTTTGTTTCCACCCAATTTTTTTTTGGGGTGTATTAATCTTTATATGAAAATATCATTTTACCCTTTGTCTTAAAAAACAGTTAAAACCTAATTAACTACCCTAATCAAGGCCCCTAATTTATACCCTAAACAAAATCAGAATTCTAAAATCAGTTTCATATTTTTTTGCTTTCTTCTTCTTCCTCTCCTCCTCTTCATCTTCTCCACTACCACCATTAACGACGGTTGAAGAAAACGATTTCTTCATCCGATTCATCGCGTAATCGTCGACGATAAAACTTTAATCGATGATTAACTTCTTCCACAATCATGGCTCGCACAAAGACGACCGCTCGCAAAGCAATTCAACTCCACAATTTCGTCGAAGCATTGAAAGGCAAGGTTAAGGAGAAACCCAAAGTCTCCAAACCGGAAAAATCGAAACCCAAAAAACGCATGGCCCCAATTAGAAGGTATGTGAACTAAAACCCAACTTGTATTCCATATTTTGGTGTGTTTTGATTGTGAAATCGAGTCTGGTAACTGAAAACTGGAAGTTACAGTGTTAGGGTCGGCAGTGTCGTAATGTTAAAACCCTAACGACCCTGTATTTGCATGTAAAATGTATGAAAAATCGTTAGGCTGTTAGGTTGAAGATGCCGACCGTTTTTCTGAAACTGCAGTGATGGTGACCTAGGTTAGAGTAGTTTGGGTATTAGTATGAAGACGACGACACTTTCCTAACGACGGTGATTATACACTAACGACCCTTTCGGTTTCGATTGAACGACTCTAACTAATTTACCAACGACCCTATTGGAGAAAATTACAGGTCCCTGTCCCAAAAAAAAAACGAAAAAGTCGTCACATACTAAATAAAGTCGTTGTTGAGTCATAAAGGGTCGTTTGGTTGTTAGATTCTTATAGTAACGACCCTTAAACTGAAGACATGAATCTAACTATTATGTTTGTTATGTTCTTTTACGTGTATGGGATGTAGTGCCAAGAAGTCCAAAGACATGGTTAAAATGATGATAACCCCTCTTTCCAAACCTCCCCGACATGGTAGGTACTTAAATGCCGGTCCATTACGTGGAAGAAAACCTAGTGAGGTAGCATTTTCTATCACTCAACCAAGAGACAAAGGTGAGGAGTCGTCAGATTCGTCACGTTCATCCTCTCCTGTTATTTCGGCTGAAGGAAGTGATAAGGAAGAAGAAGTAGAAGAAGAATAAGAAGAAGAAGAGATACAAGAAGATGATGGTAATGGTGATGGTAATGAGGATGGAACTAATGGGGATGGGGATGGTAATGGGGATGGTGATGGGGATGGTGATGGGGATGGTGAAGAGGAGGAGAAAGAGGATGAAGAGAAGGATGATGATGAAGGTAAATATGGTGATAAGGAGGATGAAGGTGATGATGCTGGTAAACATGGCGGTGAATATATTGAGCAGCCGAAGACTAAAAAGATGGTAAAGAAGGATGGATCGGACATTGCACCTAGTGCGAGACACGTTCCTATAAAAGATTTGCAGCTGACTCGTCTTATTAGTGGTAAAGCGAGAGGAGAATCTAGGGATGGATGTAAAGTTCTATTTGGATATCGTGGATCATGGGCTCGTACCATCTACGAGACAATCGTACGTGTACTAACTTTGCTTGTTATTCGATTAGTTGATATAAATTTGTAAATACATTCTAATTATGACTTGTTTATATTTTGTAGGATCATAAGAATGTCGTCCGTCCTTTCAGGCACCAATCTTCTTTCGGGAAAATGGAGTTGTGGCCTTTAGACAAGGAATGTGCAAGAGTTAGAGCTCATGTTGAAAACTCGGGTTTGTATACTGCCGTTGAGAACTTGGTGATTTATTATGATAAGGTTGCAGTATCTACTCTATGTGAAAGGTATTACCCTGAAGTCAACACATTGCAATTCCCATTTGGAGAGATGGCAGTTACTCCTGATGATGCGGAACAGATATTAGGGCTGCACGTCGAAGGCAAATCCACTAGTGAGAATTTCAAGAGAAGGCCTACTTGGGGTGAAATCTATGGGTGGACCAAAAACTTGTTTGGATGGGATCAAGCCACCACTGATGGGAAATTTGAGAAGGGAACCAACTATAATAAGAAAGAGTTCAAACTTGTGAAGATTAGGGAGATGTTTTCTGGGACATTGGAAAAAGAAAAGGAGGGTCTCACTGATGAGGAATGCCGTTACGCTACTGGCGCGTATTTGTTTTACGTAATTGCATCTGTTATATTTCCCGACAGCAAAGAGGAGTTGGTATCAATGTGGGTAAAGTTGGACAACATCAATGTGGAAGAGGTAAAATTTAATCCGTACGCGGAGAATAGAGCTGGCGTAATGGAACCTGTCGTTCTGTACGATAGCCCATTGTTTCACCCTTACGGATTCTCGATGTACAATCCGATGAGAGTGTTGCGTCAACTTGGGTTTATTCAAGATTCACCCGATGAAGAGTACGTACCTCCGTTCAAGCATGATTTGTCTAAGTGTATGGCTGACGAGTCGAACATAAAGGTATTTTACGAGCCTGAACCCAGTTACCACCATTGGAATGATAGACACTCTAGGTTAGTAGATGTCACAACTTGGGCGCATGTCAACGAAGGGCACGATGCAACACCAGATTACCTTGAATGGTATGAAAGTTTCTCGCATGGTCGGGTTATTTGTATTGATTCATCTAGGAGGACCAACATAGCATCCTCCTCTTCTTCTCAAGCCGACCCTAGAGATGATTCTACAATTCTTAAACTAGTGGTGAGTGTTAATTTTTTGTAGTTTGTTATTCATCTAAATTCAAATATAACCTAGTTAACGTTGAATTCGTATTTGAATGCATATTGAGGGAATGGATGAAGCTTTTTTTCAAGGCATTTTGTTGCTCGGCTGATAAAGGGGAAGTCTTTGATCCTGAGAAGCAACGTCGTTACGCTAAATACATGGAGCACATTGAAAATCCGAAAGCAAAGAAGATGTTTGATGAGATCTCCAGGGAAGGAAAGAAGATCCGGAAAACACGTGCACATATGGAAGAAGAACGTTCTCAGCAGGGACAAAGTAGCGGTGCAACTCAGGGTCCTCCAAAGAGAAAGAAGACGGTCTCTAGATCAGGCAGGTCGTAAAGAGGAGGTGGTCTTCGTTGCAAAGAAGTTTGTTAACTTTAAACTTTAAGTTATGTTTTATAACTTTTGTTAGATGGTTTGTTATTATGTTTGGATGGTTTGTTAAACAACTATGTGTGTTAGGTTTGGAAAATTTTAACTTGAACTTAGGTGTAATAACTTTTCAGAATATTTTGGCACGATGTTTATTGTATTAGCATGTTTACGATTAGAAAAAAACTTCATCTTTTCTAAACTAACCCAAGCGTCGGCAACGTCCATTATAGCAGACGAACGACCCTTAAGTTGAAGCATTTGAATACAATTCCCAGTATCAGAGTCGTTAGGATGTTTATGGATAACCTAACGACCCTTGTGATAGATATCCAAGGGGATAATACATAGATTTCCAGGGTCGTTAGTCTGAAAATGGAGAAACCAATTGACCTTAAAGTTCAATAATCCCGGGTATTTCAGAAATTTCTAGATAGGGTCGTTATTTTAATTAGAAATATACCTAATGACTGTATGAAGGCATTAATCCAGGGAAGAAAAGCAATAGATGAATAGGGTTGTTACCGTGTTTATGGATAAACCTAACGACCCTTTTGTAGATCATAACAAAAAAAGAGAACTGATTTCAATAAAAAAAAAAACATTACATAGAGTGTAGCATTACAGAAAAACTAGTAAGGGTAATCAAGAATCCGGCGCATCAAATGTTCGTCAATAAACCTTCATTTGCCGTACCATTTCCATTTCATGTGGTTGCAATCGGGCATATGCAGGGTGTCCCGTAAGACTTGTTGGTGGAGGGTGATTGTGATGACCGTTGGGAATAATATACAAAAACCATTGTTGAGTTTCAGTATTCATCTTGAACACAATCCTAAACGGGCATTTAATATTCTTCGACGAAGTTTTCTAGACCCTGGTCGTCTTCTTCACATACTTGTAATTCTTTCCTTTATGACTTTCTTCCTTATCACCGGCTCTCCCGCATACCATCTCCATTTCTTTCATACTAGCGTGCTTGCTTTTAACAACCATGCACATCTTCTCTTTTGACTTGGAAATAGCCCATTGCCTTGCCTCTTCCTTATTTTCCCAAGTCTAATTTTGAGCAAATAAAATGTTCATGAGAACACTAAGTAAAAAAAATTCCAAAACAAATATATCCATTCAAACCATTAAACCTTACCAAATCATTGATGTAGTGTTCCGAGGTATCCGACCTGATAGCAGAGACGGGTTCAGGTTGAGAGCTCTGCAAAACCAACTACACAAAAAAAATTCAAACAAAGTCGTCAGCTTGTATAAAATATGCCAATCTACTTCTACAGTCGTCACATAAAATATTTACATACAACCGACTGTTAGGGTCGTCAACTGATACATTTTACTGACGACTCTAAGAATCATCACTTTAAATAAAATATTACCAACGACCCTTGTGCGGTATAGGAATACTACAGACCACCGACTGTAAGGGTCGGAAATTAATAAATAATATGTTTAACGGCCCTAATTGAAGTTATTGCAAAAAAAAATTAAATTTGAAACAACGGTCCAATCATGGGTGTAGTTATTGCGTATTTGGAAAATGGGTAACCGTTTTATTTTTCAAAAAATAGCCGTTTGTACTTTTTTTACTATAAAAAGATACCTATCCCTATCAAAATTTCTATTCACCCATCACTTTCAAACACCTAATTTGTATTCACCCATCACTTTCAAACACCAAAAATGGCTCAAACTCCATTCAACAATCAAGAGGATGTTGCTATTTTCAGAGCACACATCACGGTCGAAAAGCATGACTTTGAAAGAGAGCACTGGGTCTTCTCAAACCACGACGAAGCCGGAGATCCCTACCTTAACCAAGATCAAACATCCAATGATTGGTGGGAACGTGTGTTTATTATTTTCAAAGCACTTAGCTGAAATCGTTATGGAAGGTCCCTCCAAGACATTAGGGAGAGATACGATTTACTCTACAAGGAGTGCGAAGCACTGAAAGACGAATTTGAAGCGAGACACAAGGCTCTTCCCAAAGAAAGCGGCATTACTAGAGTATGTTTGTCAATCAATAAGGCCTCTCATATGGTTATTTTCATTTAAAATGCTAACTAATAATGAAATTTTATTCTCCAGTACACTTTGGGTTGCAGCCAATACGAGGAAAAACACGGCCATGAGTTTTTGCACGAAGATTGCTATCGTCTCTTGACAGAAAATTTCTGGAAATTCAAACAATATTGTTAATTGTTCAACGGCAATGAACCAGTTTTTATGTCTTTTCCTTCTGTTTTATTTTGAATTACATGTTTGTTTAATTCCAATTCAATAAAAACAGTTCATTGTTTAATTATCGAATCCAGGGTCGTCAAGTTACAACTATTAAAACCCGACAACTCTTTTTTTCTTCTAAACTCATCACTTACAGTCGTCTGTTTAGGAGAAATAAGCATGAACGACTCTTCAAGATTAATAACTCAGATAGTTCCTGACAGAGTCGTCAACATTTAAAATTTATACACGAAGACCCTCCATATAAGATAGAGTCGCCTGGTTGTTAATATTAAAAATGACGACCCTTATATCAGTAAATGCAATTTGGGAATCCACCAAATGTGGTTGAGGCCACCAACATAAAAAAATTCAAAAAATAGGCAGTTGGGTCGTTCAACTCTATAAATAGAGACCCAAGACTCACCTCATACTCACTCAACTCTTTCATTCTTAACCTACACATACTATCTCATTCATTCATCATCCAAGAGGAAACAAAGTGAAACACCATGACTCCCTACACTTCCGAAGAGAATTGTGCCATTACAAGAGCTTGGTTCACAGTCAAAAACCACTATGAAAGTCTAGACAAAGACATTGATGAAACATTGGATAGTTGGTGGAACCGCGTATTCATTGTTTTTGTAGCGTTGGACGGAAATCGCAACTCAAGGTCTTTGAAGCAAGTCAAGGAACTGTTTCAGGAGATAAAATTATAATGTGATGCTTTCAAAAGAGAAATTAATGTCGTAAGGGTAGCCATGCCCAATATGTTAGGTGCTACAAGAGTAAGTGTTTAAACAAGAGGTAAAACTTATCGAAAGATTTGAACAATACTAACTAAGTTTTTTGTCTTGTGTTTTCAGTTGGGGAAGGCGTATAAGTGATACAAGGTACTCCGTGAGAAGAAGTTTGAGTTCGACGATTGATACCTCATCTTGAACGGCACTACCTATAATTACATGATCTATGGTTGAGTGTTTAACCTGATTATTATCTATTGTATTTCATTTCCTTCAATGCAACGATATGATATGCAAGATGTATGCCTTTTACTATTCAATGAAATGATCTTATAAAATCAAAAATCTTAAAAGAAAACACCAAGGGTCGTTAATATTTAACACTATCGATATCAATGACTCTAGTGATCCATGTTAATGTTTGCTTAGGGTCGGCAGTTTTTATGCATACAGGTGTGACGACCATAAACCCAAAAAAACAATTATGCCCAGAGACCCTGTGTTTAAGCGTCGTTGGAGTGTAAACAAAGCAAACAAACGACTCTTGTTGAAGTAACCTAGAGAGTCGTCAGTTTTTAGCACACCAAGCTGACGATTTTTCATCACCATTAAAAGTTGCAGGTTTGAATCGTCAGCATGGGTGTAAATAGATGGACGACTCTGGAGGATCGTTAGGGAATAAAAAACCCGACACTAACGACCATCACTCTGAGTAGTTGCATGGTGTCCATGAATAGACCACTTGGAGTACCATTCATGCAATTTGAAGAGTATAGGAAGTTTACCTGATTGTTTTGAGCTTCGGGTTCCTCATTTTGATTGTTGGTTCCCTCATTTGGGGCAATAGGATCTTCATTTTAACCATTATTCATGGCTTCCTCCATTAACATCTCTTCGTCAAACATCCAATCCATAGGATTAGTTGATACAATCTTACCATCAACACAATCATGGTTGTTGTTTGAAGCTTCACCAAACTCATTCCCTCAACTTGAATCACTCATTACCAAAAACCCTAGTTTTTCTTATCAAAACTCCTCTTCTTATTCTCAAAACTCCTCTTCTTTTTATTAAATTTCCCCAAACTTTGTTACCCAAAACCTGATTTTAAACTAAACAAAATTAAAACACTAATCAAATTCATTAATTATTAATACTAATCACTCAAGGACATTTTAGCCATTTAGAAAGTATTTTTATAAGGGGTGACCCAAAATATTATTGGGAGACCTGTTTTGTCTTCTAGCATGGCCTCCATTTAATGTGGGCGGCCCCCAATTAAACCAGGAAAAAAAGGGTGGAAAATACAAAAATTGGTGGTGTGAAAAAACAAATATTTCTTATTGGTTTAAATATTTTCTGGTGGGGCCAGAAGCTCTAGGAAGAGAGCTTGATTTAGCTTTTAACCACAGCAGGGAAAATTCACCTGAAATCATATTATTAATGTGAAAGTTTCATTATAATCTTTATAATATGACTTAGTACGAGTTTTGCCTAAAGATTTACAAGGATTCTTTGTTAATCATAATTCTTTGTTTCGGAATGTGCTCATTTTTGGTGGGTATGTAGATCTTTACAAGAAGAACATATACCCAAAATCGTAGCTTCAAATACGCTATGGTTTTGTTTTTATTCACAAAAAGGACATGCAAAATGTGAGATAACGTAACAATAGTCATGTAAAGGGATCCTCCCTCTATTTGTTATTCTCTCCCGTTTTAATTGGTATCAGAGCAGGAAAACACATTAAGACCTAATAGTATATGTTTGTATAAATCCAACCTATGAACATAAAATTGAATATGGAACATACTTGTACAAGTTTTACAAGTCTTTTTCCTAAAAACATGAATTTAAAATTACTTTCAAACACAATTCTAAGGTTTGGATTCATCCGAAAGTTCAACACACTAATAAAGAATTACCAGTTAGTGCAATATCGAGAACACGAAGTCCATAGATAAACTATACTTAAGTTTTAGAAACAACTAGTATATCATTCCTTAATGATACTGTAGGACCAGAATATTGCCATTATATTACTCTTGCGAGATTAACAACACTTCTGCGAACACCACCGCGAGTTCTTCAACAACACTTTGTGAGTATCACAAGATAATTCAAAGAGTGACGAAATAGCTGACGAATGAAGAAACACGAAAAGAGCATGATTGTTCTGCGATGATTACAACGCTTGCGAGAAGTGATATTATAACTACTGCGATAATATCGCGATTTAGATCCGAAATCAAAGGACAGCTTAGCCGTCATCCACTATGTAACCACCCTATATAAGGAGACCCAGTAGATTCAGAGAGGGGATGATGTATTTTTTTTGAGTGTTGAGAAAGTCTTGAGGAGAGAGAAAATTCAAGAGAACAGTTGTATTCTTGATTTCTTCCATTTCTTGTAAACATTTCTGAGAATCAAGTAATAAAGTGTTGTTTTTAATTTTCAAATATGTGTTAATTACTGTAAATTTTTATCAAGGGTGTAGTGTAGGATTTCCTGCAACTACATTTTGGCGCCCGAAACAGGGATGAATTGATGATTATTTGAAGAAAAAGATAAAATTAACATTGTGATTGAAAGGAATTTGGAACAATTAGTGAAAGATCTTACGCAATATCCAACAGTTTACTAAGATTAATGGCTATAAGAAGAAGAAATACATCAGAACCACCAACAACCGTAAGGAGGAGTAAAAGACTTGCAGGAGGAGAAATAAATGAAATGGGAGAATCCTCAAGAATAAGAACAAGAAGAAATAGAACAAGGAATGACGAAGAAAATCAGATTCAACATCCAAATCAGCAAACACCAATACAAGATAGAGCTGTGGATTATGATAGAGTAAGCGTACATACTTGGCGATCAGATTCAATAGAAGAACCAGAAGATCGATAATTAAGAGATGAAGGACGAGAGGGAAGAAACCAAGAAGTAAATGGAGGATTAATACATGGAGATGATGAAAATGAAACAATAGAGGTTTTAAGACAAAGAATACAAGAGGAAAGGAGATTAGATGCGGAAGAAAGTGCAAATTTGGCAAGGCAAAACCATGAATTGAGAATGGAAAACATGAGGTTACAAAATAGAAGATCAAGAAGCACAACGAGATCAAGTTCGAGAATAATCAAAAGTGAAGTAAGAAGAAGATCACCTATAACAAATATTAAAGAAGAAAATTATGATCCAAATGGAGGACATCGCGAAAGGAGAGAAATAAGGGAAGATCGTTACATACCACAAGGTGAAATTCAACAAAATGAACAAAACAACAGGAGGCAGGAGAATGGACAGCGTCAGGCACGAAATAACCAAGATGGAGAAGAAGATCAAGAGGAAGGAAGAAGGATATTTCATTGAATAGAAACTCTAAGAAATCATCAGATAATTGAAAGAGAAATCGAGAGACATTACGCTGAACAAGCACGCTTAGCTTGCGAGAGGGATAGATTGAGATAAGAGGTAGAAGAACAAGAATTCCAAGAGGAAATTCTCCAGAATAATCATGAAAATCGATAAAGAAGACCTGAACAGAACCGCAATAATGGTAATATTAACGAAAAATACGATAGGGTGCAAAGGAGAGCAGGAGAAAATAGCAAAAGAGAAAATGAGAGATATAACGGTGTGCGTATTCGCGAAAGAAATGTAAGAGAAGATAGCGGATAAAGACAAGTTGAAAATAATGGAGATGGAAATCAAAATCTCTTTCAACACAAGATAGGCAAGAGCGTAGGAGAAGAGAATTTGTACTGAAAATACCAATGGAGCAAAATTCAGTTGGGAATGAACAAGTTTTAAGAGAATTAGCAGAAATGAGGGAATGTTAAATGATAGAAGATAAGGAGGAAGAAGACAGCTTGATGAGGCGATTGAAGAAGCATCAAAAACTCCATTCACTCAAGCAGTACAATTAGGAGGAATACCCCCAAAATTCAATTTACCAGCGTTAACCAGTATTTTTGATGGAACTACATGTGCCATTCAACATATCAAAGCCTATGTTAGGTGTATGCTACAATGGGAGAACCATGATGTCGTGTTATGAAAATACTTTGCATAAAGCTTAACTAGCGAGGCGCTAAAGTGGTTTGAAGGTTTACCCAAGAATATTATAACTTCTTTCACTCATCTACAAACCACATTTTTGGGGGCATACATAAGTAACAATTCTGCGCATCCAGGAATTGAAGATGTATTTGGGTTAAAACAAAGGATTGGAGAGAGTCAGAAGCACTTAACATTAAGGTGGAAAACAATGTGCAGTGAAATGGCTGGTAGAGTAGATGAGAGATACCTCATATTATCTTTCATTAATGCTATGTTCGCAGCCAATCTACTATATGTTCAAGTTTTCAGAGTCAAAAATACCATTACAATGACTGAGCTGCGAGAACTACAAGAAGAATACATTGCTTTGGAGGAGAAACAAAATGAGATGGAATCATATCCAGTCACAAACACCAGCTCAATAGCGGCAAACGGAAGTTTACTTCCTAAAATGATTAATAATGTGGCGAGCACCTCGCAGTCACAACAAGAGAAAGTGATTATTGAAAACCAGCAGAAGTTAGTAGCCATGGGAAGTCGAGATCAAGAGGAATATTAAAGAGAAAGGATTTATTACAATCGCGGTGGAAATAATAAAATTCAAAGACTTGATAAGCCGTAAGAGACTTATGGCGGTCAGAGGCAAAATAATTTTAGAGGGCAAGGGAATCAGAGAATAATATGGGAAGAAATTAAGATGCCACCCCTGAATGCTAGCATAGAAAAAATTTGGGAGGCTATCATTTTAATGGAAAATATACCATCACCCTGGAATATGGGAAAAGAGCCACATCAAAATAATCGAAATCAAGAATTTTGTCCTTACCATCATTTTCATGGTCACTCAATAAATGATTGCAGGAATGTAAAAAGAATAATTTTGAGGATGATTGATCAGGGAAAGTTAAATCATTTTTTAGTAGGACATCCGCAATATTAGAAGTTACCACCAGCACCAGATATTCGCAGAGTGAATACTGTAAAAGGAGCAGAAACATTTGTGATAGAGGTTGGAGCCAAGGAGAAGAATTTGTTCTGTAATTCCATCATACATTCATACAAGACTATTGAGGATTTCCACGACAACGTTCTGAGCAGAGTTTTTGCGAGAGACGTAGATGGAAGAGAGATAATGAATATTGCGAGAGTCTCGCCATTAAAAGAATGGCAAAAGCAAACTATTTCTTTCACTGCACAAGAGGTACTAGAGCCTGGCGAGATGCATGACAACCCATTGGTGGTAAGATTAGAAATAAATCCAAAATAAATAGAAGAAGAAGATGAAGAAAATGAGGATGATGGAGTTGAAGATTCTTGGGCAATTAACAGGGTTCTAATTGACACTAGAAGTTCAGTGGATATCTTGCCTTATCATGCCTACAAGACCATGGGAGGGAGATACGAGGATTTGATACCATCAACATATAAAATCTATGGTTTTAACGGTACTGCCAACAAGCCCAAATGGGAAATTACAATGCGTATTCCATTAAAGGGGCTATCTTCTAAGATCATATTCCGTGTTGTGGATATTAAATCACCTTATAATTCCCTGATTGGATGACCTTGGCTACATGGGATATTAGGTGTGGCGTAAACTTTCCACCAAAGTATTAAATTTCCTCATACTAATGGCGTTGGAGTAATAAAGGGAGACTGGGTTGATGGGAATAAATGCTATGAAATTGATATGGAATCTTGCGAGGAAAGGGCAGCAAAGAGCAGAAACTGGAAACGAAACATCAAGCAAAAACAAAGAGGTGATAAGTTGATGGTTGATACAATAGAGCGTCAAGAGGAAGGAACATTGCAAAATCAACATGAGCTGCAAACAATAGATGTCGAGCGTCTCGTAGATGGAGAGAAAATAACAAAACGTAACAAAAGGGTAGAAGCAGAAATTAGTAAGTAAAAAGGTAAAATGATGAAATTTAAGAAAATATCTCAAAAGAATATTTCGTTTGAATGAAAAAGATAAAGTTGAAAAATTATACAAGAGTTGAAATGCAAATACAGAGAAGATCAAAGAAAATAAATTTCATCAGATTTGCGATACTCGCAAGAGAAATATAAGAACATGACGAACCTTTATGGCATACACCCTAGTTCGAGAATAAAATTTCGTAAGAGGCAAATGTAAAACCTAAAGTGCATCATATAAGGAGGTACATCTTTGCATGGCTCAGGGATAAGGTTATAGCGCTTCTGGAACCTGAGTCATGGAGATTGGGGTTATTGAAAACCCATCCAGGAGAGGTACCTTAGATTTCCAACTATATAAGGTTATACCCTGGTTGGATGACCTAGGATCTCTCCTAAGGAGTTCAGAGTATGATCAAGGCGTCGAGGTACACGGTTGAGCCAAGAGTTTCCCGGGCGTACAAAACTACCCTGGACATTCTTGGAAAGTCTTGGATATGATACACTCGGCCCGAATAAAAACCCACTTAGGGTGCAGTCTCGTAACTATAAGCCATATAGGCATAAAGGATAAGAGGCTACGAAAACAACTGGTTGTTGTTAAGACCGGATGTGAGGAGCTAGTCTTGTATGGCCGATGTGCTCTCCTTAAAGGGGAAACCATGGGGAAGATAAGGGCGGCACCCTCCATTAGGGAGATGATAAGTGTCTAAAGACGGCAATGTCATGGGGCTTTATGCTCACAAGAGCATCTAGGCCTATCATATTGTCGCGTGACAAATATTATACAGAGGCAACAAGCCAAGAGAAAAAGTTAAGATGAGATCAATGGGTTTTTACATGAAAGTGTAAAGACATCTTGCGATTTCATCGCAAGACGGCAATGTCATGAGGCTTTGTTCTCGCAAGAGAGCTTAGGCTTGTCATATTGTCGCAGAGAAAGTGACAAAACGCAGATAAGGCAAGATCAATGGGTTTTTACATGCAAATGTAAGGACGTCCTGCGATTTTGTCTCCAATAAAAAATGTGGCAAGATAAGACCTTTAACTAGGAAGGCATAATAATACCACAAGAAATCAAGATTGAATGACTGTGATATTGATGCAGAGATAATGAGACTTGCGATATTAATACAGAAATCATGAGATTTGCGATATTTACACAGAGATCATAAAACTATGCAACTGTTACTCGCGATGTTATCGCAAAGATTGAGGCAAAAATAATTAAATAGATTTTATTCACAACTAATATCTAAACTCTACTCAATTTTTTCATATTGCAGATGAATAACATAGGCAAATATGGGAATGAACAGAATGATAGAATTGTTATTCATCATTATATGATAAATTTACGTAGACATTATCATATTATACATTTACACAAGATTAATAATCATGTTGATTAACTATATTGCAGAAAAGAATTGTTTTCTGATTTATACAGATAGAAGCAAAAGAAATTTATACACTAAAGAATGTTAGAAGCTGGAGAAACTCGCAACAGTATATTACAAGGAGAAAGAGATAAATGAACAAATATTACAGAGGGATTAAAAGGGAAATACAAAACTAATTAGACCCATCATCATCCTCGCCATATTTTTCTCCTGCTTTACCATCATCTTCACTATGTCCTTCATCTTCGCCAGATTCTTCCGCCTTACTATCAGAGATAACAAGGTTTGGAGTATTCTTTGGAACTTCCTCAGCGAGGCAAGGATACAAAGAGTGAGAAATGTTATGATCGTCACAAACCCTCTTGACGGAGTCATTGCGAACACCAACAAGGATATTACTAAAATTTGAAGTAGTGATCTTTAATTGGTCCTTCAATCTTGAGTATTTTCATTGCGATAAGCAAGAGTCTTTGTAAGTTGACCTTTATCGTCTTCAAGTTCTCCAATTCTTTCAGAATATCTCTTCTCAGCTCCTGCTAGTATATAACAACAAATTAGAAAGTTTGCGGAAATCTATGAAAGACAAGAAATTAACAAGGAAGGATAGTTAATAACCTTCTCTTTCAGAAATCATGTCACTTGTTCAACATAAAGACTAACATCTACACCTAATTTAGCTCTGTCATTGTCAAGAATATTTGTAGCCCAGGAAAATTAGTCATCATTATTAATAAGAAGACGGGAACGAATTTGGTTTTCTCTTTCAACAAGATCCTCTCCCTCGCGGATAAGTTTATCTCTTTCAATTTGGACTTCAAGAAGGGTTTTATGAAAATCCGCTAAAGTTTGAGCTCCTTGCCAAGAGATGCGATCTTTTTCATCTATAAGATCACTTTTTTTGGCTCTTATAATCTTGATTTCTTCTTTAGAATTAAAATATTGATGCTTGGATGTATTAGCCGCTTTCAAACTAGATCTGTGATCAATTTCTAAAAGATAAAATTTGGATCTAAGATCATCTACAGAAAGGGAATTAATCTGTTCATTTGAATAGTTACTTAAGGATTCATTAAGGCGATTGAGAAGAGTATCATCGTCTATTGGGTTTGGAAAAGAACGAAGGAATACAACTTCCTCAGAAAGGCCGTAAACATATGCGAAGAATAAAAATAAGAAAAAATGCAAAGGAATACAAGGGTAAAGAAAGAGAGCGAGATTTTTTACCATAAAGTTGATTGTTCGAAGCTTGGAGGCTTGCGACCTTATCTTTTTATAAAGAAAGTTCAGTTTCCAACCGCTTGATCTTTTCTTGAAGGTCAGCAGATCCAGATTCCAATTTCCCACGAAGACTAGCGGACTCAGATTCCAACTCCACATTCTTCTTGCAAAGAACATTATTCTTCTTGTGAAAAGATGCGCACCTCTTCTCCAAGTCTGAGGCAACAACAAAGGAAGCTCTTCCAGTCTGCGAGGGAACAATGTAAATTAAAACACAGAGAGGAGATGAATACATAAATGTGGTGAATAAATGAAAACATACCAGAATATCAAGAGAATTTAAGAGACTGGGAGTTATTGATCTTGAGATCCCTCGGATAGAATCATTATCAACCAATATGGGAGCATCGCAGATCTTATCAAGAGCCTGGGATACCCCGTTAAAAGCTTCATTTCCATAATCATTTGCGATACCATGTGTAAGATCACCAAAAATGTTAGATAGCTAGGCCATGGAAGATTCAGATTGGGAGAATTCCATTGGGGAGGGGATATCAGCATCAAAAATTCAGTTGAAAACCCACGGTTGATATTCTGCGAGATTCGCAGGTAATGCATGAGGACCAAAGATGTAAGGACCCTCTAGGCATAATGGAAAAATGAACCATTTGTCATCACTGGAATGGAGAGGGCCTTGATTATTACCCGTATTCCAATCGATGTCTAACATAAGAACTTTATCTTCAGCGACGTCTTCTTTCTTTTGTAAGCGGACACCCCAACAAGTGCTATTCTTCTTCATATGGATTATATCATAATTTGCGAAGAAGTTTTACAGTATACTTCG
Organism: Papaver bracteatum; assembly: GCA_023529315.1. Taxonomy (NCBI): domain Eukaryota; kingdom Viridiplantae; phylum Streptophyta; class Magnoliopsida; order Ranunculales; family Papaveraceae; genus Papaver; species Papaver bracteatum. The sequence goes on from JAJJWX010002873.1 coordinate 759,738, forward strand.
CCGGAATAATTGGAACATCTTTAAATTTAGGATTCTTCGCAGTATTAAGGTAGCGAGATTCTTTACCAACACCGTGAGTAGCATACTCAAGCATTAAGCGAATACAATCCCCACTCAACTGATATACCGCCCGCAAGAACTTCTTGTGAGAGAGTATCGCATAGAATAAAGGAAGTTCGAGGTTATAGAGAGGAATAGGAAGACCATCCTCAAGCTGGACTAGCGAGACTACGATCTTCTCATGATTACATGGAAAATTAGAAAATAATGGAACAAAAAGTTCAGACTTAGGGTTTTGATTGGGAATGGTGGATAAAGTAAAACCTTTGTCTTGAAATTCTTTTTGGATCTTCTCGAAAGCGATCATATATTTGTGACCAGCTGCAACCATTTTTAGTATGGGAATGAAGATTGAAAGAGTAAAAGATCGAAAGAAAAATTGTAACAATAGCGGATCCGAAATTTACGGAAGAACAATGAATTTGCAGAGAAATTACAGAGACAAGGAAGAAAGAAGTAAAAAGAAGAAAAGAGAAGAGTGAAGAAGATATATATAGAAGGTAAAAAATCTCGAGAAAATAAGTGCAATTAATATAAGGAAGAGACGTGAATTGTTGGAATGCAGCGGTTAAAAGGGACGTTTCAGAAGTTGAACGGAAGAAAAAACATGTATAATAAATCTGGAAATAGATGCAGAAAATGTGTCAGAACAATAAAAAGCGAAGAGATGAACAACTGTGGCATTCTAATTCTCATGATCTTTTCTCCTTCGCAGAAAATACATGAGAAGAGGCAAGATATAGGACCAGAATATCGCCATGATATTACTCTTGCGAGATTAACAACACTTTTGCGAACACCACCGCGAGTTCTTCAACAATACTTTGCGAGTATCACAAGATAATTTAAAGAGTGACGAAATAGCTGACGAATGAAGAAATACGAAAAGAGCATGATTGTTCTGCGATGATTACAACGCTTGTGAGAAGTGACATTATAACTACTGCGATAATATCGCGAGTCAGATCCGAAATTAAAGGACATCTTAGATGTCATCCACTATGTAACCACCATATATAAGGAGACCCAGTAGATTCAGAGAGGGGATGATGTATTTTTTTTGAGTGTTGAGAAAGTCTTGAGGAGAGAGAAAATTCAAGAGAACGGTTGTATTCTTGATTTCTTCCATTTCTGGTAAACATTTCTGAGAATCAAGTAATAAAGTGTTGTTTTTAATCTTCAAATATGTGTTAATTACTTTAAATTCTTATCAAGGGTGTAGTGTAGGATTTCTTACAACTACAGATACTTTGATCATAGTATAAGGACCAAGTCATCAATACTAAAGTCATTGTAAAAAATCTTAACTTCGTATGTTATGTTTTCAATGTCTACAGACTTGAAAAAAAAAGATAAAAAATGAATTAAGTCAAGTATATATGGTAACCTCGAACTGAAGGATGATGTAGTTGTTTTCTTCGATACATCATCAAAACTTCATGAGTAACTAGAGCAATTCTCAATATTTCTATGTTCCTAGTCTAACCCAACAAAGTTGACTTTAGTAATCAAATCAAGCGACTCTGAGTTTTGGAACTAAACTTACATATCAATGCTTGGTAGGTTCAAACGAGTGACGCTCTAGCATTATATTACTAAACATTATTATTTTTTTTGTGAAAATATAGGTCACTTTCAAAATAATTTCAGATTTCGCAAAAGAAATGAGATTTCAGAAAAAGAAATGAGAAAACCAAAAGGAAAGAAAGAGGGGGCTAGGCCTTACCTCCTTGAGGTCTACATATTAATAAAACGAATAAATGGTTAAACTCACATCAAATTATCAAGTTGTTTCTATTGATTATTCAGGTTGTATACGTCATACTGTTATTAGAGGTATTATCGTAATGATAAACCAAGTTTTGTACATAAATGCTTTACAAAGTTTTTTTTTTTTTTTTTTTATAATCGTCGAAATTATAGAATGACAAGAAACTTTGTAGAAGCAAAGATAGGATATGGTGTTCCCAACTGGATAAAGGATGACTTGCAAAAACACATAATCAATCCTATTATCATCCAAAAGATCTTGAAGAGAATAATTGGGACAAAAGGTCAATTTTTTCCAAACCCATTCAAAAGTACATAAAAATTAAAGAACGTCCATTAAGCAACAGAAGCCAAGAAAAAAGATTTCCCAAAAAATTCAAGGTAAAAAACAAGAATTAGAAAGGAAGAAGAAACAAGCCAAGTAAAAACCTATTCAAGGTGAAAAATCCATTAATGCAGTTTCAATTACATGTGATGAATAAAATAACATTCACCTCAACACAACTTGATTGTGTTTAAAGTGCAACCTCACTAAGAATGCCCAAGTCTTAAAAATGGTGAGGAAAGCACAAAATCTGTTAAATATACGTTGAATAATTTATGAGGTGAAATATTGGTGAACAGGTGAGAATCATGGAGAGTTTTCTAAAAGGTATATTTGGATCTAAATAATCTTGGTTAATATCATTGTTCATGAACTATTTTTGTTTTAAGTTGATCATTTGGAAATTGAAGCAATGATAGTTACTATTTATGACGATTGGGAATGTTTCCATTTTTAAGAGAGTTTTGAAAACTTATTGAAATTATGGACACAACGTACGTACACGTACTAGCTAGTGATCTAAGTTTTGAAAAAAGGGTACACATACCCGGATTGTGTACCCCAACAACATGAGTTTATGAATTGACTCATAGATATGTGTACCCCCTACATATACCTACTCAATACAGAATTAAGCAGATGCTCATAAACTATTTTCACAAATATGTTTGGTGTGACGCCCCACTAAGACACTTGCTTAGTTAATACGATTATAACCTAAATGTGAAGCATCAAATCTATATCATCAATTTTAATAATAATAATTATATAAAGTAAAGCAAAACAAAACAAATCCAGTTCTCTGATATTTTATTTAATGAAAATCTATCGAGTAATATAAATATCAAAAAAGCCTAACGTACCGAGAGAGAAAACTCCCCCAAAACCGGGGTGAGACACAAATGTGGGTTCCACATACCTTTAAAGGACCCCTTGTTAACTCCCCTGTGCGCGGGCCCCAAGGGCTCCCCTCACACCACGGTTTCTGCTATGTTTTTTCTCCGGTTCGTGTAACAGAGCTGTATAAATATATTAATGTGTTGTCTTACAAATAAACAAGGAATACATAAACTATTGTAATAACCAAACATAATTTCACAAAATGTGTTTCATAGAATTACTTGAGTAGTATGAATATATTATTAGCCATTCACAAACTCAGATATAAGGGGTACGTGTAGTGGGTATGTGTACCTCCCTTATGTTCACGAACTTATGACCATATGGTACGCGTACCTACCCTTAATGTGTTGTTTTACAGATAAACAAGGAAGACATATATAAAAGATACATAAAATATTATAATAACTAAATACATGAGAACAAAGTTTGATTCCTTTATCTTTAAAACAACAGATTAATATATTCATAAACTATTGTAAACACATTATATTCATACATTAATATGTGCACAAAGTGTTCGTATTTCATATCAGTAGTCACTTTTGCGATATTATCAGTTTCCCCTATAAAAACTATTGTAAAAATCAAGGCTGGTGAAATCATAAATAAATAAGGCTTATCGAAGATGAAGATACTCTCTCTTTGAGAAAAACAAATTTTTTGTTGTAATGGTTTTAAAAATTAAATAATAAATTAGTTAATAAAATAATTCTCACCCATCCACCCTATGTCACATGTCTGGTAGGCCGACAAAGCGCCTAACATCTTGGTCGGTGAAGTGTGCCCCTAGTTAAGGTGACCATCCCTCATAATAAGGTCGTAGCATTAAAAGAGAAACAAAAATAATCAATACCTCATCGAAGTACCATCCAAATATGAAGAAGTATTTTACAAATGATTTCAACAACCTAATGGGTTGATTCCCCTTGATTTCGGATAAACTCCCTTTTATACTTGTCACTTCACCTCGAACATCTATTTTTTCTTTATTATAAAATTTCATGCTTTTGTGCTTCTCCGTGTCTACCAATTTCAAGTTCCTTTTCTTATTATTGTAGTCAAAAATAGTGTAAATATGAGCTAATGCACCGGTTAAAACATTTGCGCAACTGCAGTAAACCTGATCTATTTCTGGTACCCGTTACCATCAAATGTACTTTCTTGAAATTCAGAATTGACTAAACTCAAAATATCACGAGTCTGAACCTTTTTTGCATGTGAAATCAGGATAACAACTAGCATTTCAATTGGATTGAGATGAATATGTTTATCTTTTTATTTCTTCATACTTCGGTAAGAACTGGAGAAAGATTTTACTGAATGAAAAGTTTCTCTTAAACATCGTTTAATTTGGTAGGTTTGGTGTATAAGATTTTACCCCAAAATCAAGGGTTTAGATATGAGATTTATAGACCTCTAAATGAAATTGTTTAGGGATGGTGAAGCTAAAAATTTATTTTCCTAGTTTTCCTTTCCCTTTTAACATTATTTATTAGTAGAAGTATGAATTCACCTCCAATTTTATGTTTTCATCAGTCTTCCTTTTAACAATAGAGGGTCGGGGTTCATGGTTGAAATATACAACAATATGGAGAATGGAAAATCTCATGATATGTTTAGGGGGACGGTGGAGACGGCGCCAAGGAGAAAAGCCAGAGCAATAAGGATCACCCCAGAGGGAATCAAGTAACATCCACAAAAAAGTTGACCAACATGATGGTGGATAAAATGGTGGTGTTCCAGTTCGACTTATTTAACGAGGCCAAGGTGCTCGTGGTTGTCATGTGGTAGTCCTGGTGATGTTAATGTCTAAATATACTGATTGTATGTCTTTAACTATGGATAATTAGTGATTCAAACTTATGTCTTTAACTTTGTGTTTGGCTAAGATGCGACGAAAGAAGTACAATTCGTGCTAAAAATGCAGGGCAGTTTTTGAAGCTATAATTGGTCGATACGTACATAAATAACGACCACAAGTTTCAATCTTGACATAACTGTGATGATGAAGTTTCAGTTGACGCCGCCTGTAGTTTTTAATCTTCAAGATCAATTGGGTAATTTCGATACCCAACTACAATACTCTATTCCTAGTCCGAGACTGATTTTTGTAGATTATGAAAAGACGAGGGTACCCAAATACACCAAAATATTTTTTTTATCAACTTATAAGTCCTCTACCGAATGTGATCGTCTATGGATAGAGTCGAGACAATACGACAATTTGGTTCACACTTAGTCTGATCATCTATGGATACAAGATTGAGACAATAAAACAACAAGATAACTTGTGTGATTACTATGGATACACGATCGAGATGATACAACAACAAAGTGTGTTCTTGATAATAGGTTTAGTAAAAACCAAACTTTATAGGATTACTATCAAGTACTATGGAGTTAACATAAAGTGAAATTTATTTTAATTATAATAAAACAATTATATTGCTGAAAAGTAAAGTAAATGGCACAACAATATTTTGTTAATAAGGAAACCGCAAATCCAGAAAAAGCACGGGACGTAGTCCAGTTTCGAATACTCTCATAATTAAGCCCTTATACAAAATCTAATACCAACTTCGTATAGTTGAGACCAAGAAGACTACCCTTAGCCACTTAGTTCCCTCAGTATCCCTCCGCCTTCGACTTCTAGAGTTACGCACATGAATAACAAGTGGTTTTGGGAGGCAACCCATTGGTTTTGTATTTCTTGTCCTTTTGCTTTTTATTATCTTTTTTTTTCGTTTGTTTATTTTTCTTGTTCCATATCATATTAGGATTTTCCACCTTGACTTTACTAGGACGATTCAATTACATTGAGGACAATGTAAGGTTTAAGTGTGGGGAAAGAAATTACATAAAACCTCTGTTGATGGTGGATTTTAGTTCATGGATAAAATGGTAAAACCAATTTTAACGTGTTGACATCCTGCAAAGGGTAAAGCCGTTTGATGAGTGATGAATACTTCTTCGCTTTATTTATTCGAAGCAATTCAATAAATACACAAAATTCACCCAGAATGGTGCATGTATCAACAATCCCAAATATTCTGTGAGTTTTAGCATTATTAATTAATGAACGGTTAGCCCAGTGTTTCTAGCTAAGCTCTCATTATTAGCATGAGATGACGACTGAGTGTTCACTCTTAGAAGAGTAACATAAATCTCTAAGTACCAATTTTGAGACATGCACGAAATACCTGTATAGGTTACTCTCTGACAAAGAGAATTTCAAGTCGATGCACTCTTAGATCGATCGAACGCATTTAATTTCCTTAAGGAAAATCTGGACTGTCCATATCAGTCTTAGAAACGATCACAGCCACACAATTTGATCGCGCAATTTAACAAGCCTAGCCGAACCATGGCAAGAGTAGGCGATCATTGTGATAACCGCTTGTGGGCTCGCTTATGCCCTAGCCGGTCGAACCCCACACTGCACTTCCCTGCATGTCAAAACGCTAGCCCTAAAATAGTATGGTTACGCTGCTTTCGAAAAAACCCGACGAGATTAGACTGTTCAAGGAAGTCTCAAAATCATCATGACCGTCCAACTTCACTAGGCTGGTTGGACGGCTTAGATCTTCCCACGAATGATCAGTGAGGCGTTAATGCACACGTTGGCGGGCCCACTCTGTCTCTACCTGATCGGCTTGCTCACGGCATGGGCATAGATCCATGAACATTTGCCTAAAACATGAGGGACGTGAAGCTTTTTCAAGGGTCACGGAAATTCCACTAGCGTCTTAAAATTGATCTCAACCCTCCAACTTATCCACCGCATTAGGATGGCTTATATAACGCCTAGAGCCATCATGGAAGTGGACAAATGTTCACCATTAGCCCAATATGGGCCCCGCATGATCGACCTCTCCAAAGGAGAAGTGTAGCTTGCCAAACCGTTTGGCCAAAGTCATGCATGCGCGATCGTTTAAAAAACCCTAATTGGGGTTTGCGGCGATACATATTTGTCGTAGTTCGATTGCGTCCATCCATCTTCGCCAGCCTAGACAGAATGTGTAGATATATACTTAAGAGGAACCAAGAGTATCAACTTAATCACCGTGGGCCCACCTATGTGTGTGACCGATCGGCCTAGGCCAACCATGGCCGAGCGCCTCGAAACGCATGCCCAAAGAAGGCATGTCACGCGGTTCCCAAATCCTTTGCGGCAAATGATTTCCATCGCAAATCGATCTCGACCACTCATCTTTGCCAGTCAACTTGAGTGGCCTAAATCAATCCTTCATGGGACAGAGATGTATAGACGTGCACAACAATGGGCCATCTTCATGCGTGACCAATCGGTCCCACCAAAATTGGCACCCATGCTTGAATTCGGTCAAGCCAAATAGTGATGCTTGCACCTCTTAAAAACCCTAAAATTCTATCAACTGTCGCAGATTTATGCCGTAAACCATCTCGTCCGTCCAACCTTGCCAGCTTGGTCGGACAACCTAGGTTGAAAGCTATACAACCAATGAAGCACCTCGGTGATCACCGTCCTCCACTTTTCCATAGGGAGTGATCGACCAACGAATGGCCCACCCATACGGCCTCCAAACGATCACTCGAAGATGGTTGGACGTGATGCTATTTTAAGACACTTAATATGTGACTCATTTGGTTAAGCTTTAAAACAACGATGCTTCGTACGTATTGATTGTTTTCAATGCATTACATGCATTGAGTATACATGATATTTCATGAATATCAATTTCTTAAACAACTTAGTTATTTAACTTAGCACCGTATGATATTTCTCATGGCGGGTCCCATGACTTGACCCACTCATTCGAGACATCAATCATGTCACAAACTGGGGGATACTCACTGGGTATTGGTCTGGAGGTTTACAGCGTGCAGCGTGCAACGCGCCATTACAAGAACATGTCGGGAAGAGTGGACGGTTAACAGTGATGAGGGAAGTGGGAAAAGGTGTGATCTTGTAACAATCAACACTCCTACATGACCCTACTACTCCATTACTTCACCTCCTCCACTTCCTATGAGATGAGGGTTGCGCTCAATGACTTGTATAAATAGGTTCTTCGACCTATCTCCAAACAACACATAAAAACCAAGTGTTGTCATGTATCCAGAAAATACCCTGAACTGATAGCTTTCATTGTGCAAGCCAGTTCAACATTCTAATACAAGTCATAAACAGCCAACACCTTCACAATCTCAACACCTTCTTCGCTTCCCTCCCTAAGATCAACCCCGTCTCCTTCACTTTGTGACCGAAACAAGTCTGGAATGTCCATTTCTTGGTTTAGGACATAATTGTACAGATTGATATCTTGAATCAAAATCACTCCCGTGCAGTGTATTTGTTTAGGGTTTAGATTCATTTCTCATCCACACACCTAAAATTACCAAAATCAGCATAAATAGTTTTCACCTATAAACAATTGGCGACCACAGTGGGAGATTAATCTCTCGGTTGCAATATCAATTTGCAAATTCCCAATTTCATTCCTTCAATACCGGATTCAATTTCTTTTTCGAAGGGGTAGATCTTAAATCCGTTTCAATCATTAACCTATTCGTTTCTTTTAATCATTGAGTCCAACTTTCATTCTATAATGTATCCTCACCATCCAAATTATCCGGAGGCCATGAATAATCCAAACCTCATGGAAAGTGTGTCCAAGATACTAGAGGATGTCCTAGTAAACCAAGTTGGTATCGCCATAAGGCAGAGTGATACATTTCATCTTTTAAATGATATAGATGTTCGATTATAATAAGGCTCGACAAGTGTTTACCCGGGGAGTATCACAAACAACGACGTAAATAATGTTGAATCTTTGTCTTGGAGTCGTGTCTTTACCAGCAAATATGCAAAAAGAATGCATGGCTACACCAGGGGACCAAGGAGGGACGATTAACATGATTCGGCTAACGAAGGAGGCCCAAAAAAATTTCACGGGGAAAAGGACTTTTCAGGAATGCCACAACCTTTATCGGATAAAGGAAAAGAGCCAGCTTATGAAACCTTGTTGGAAGATTTGTATCTCAAAACCCTTGCTGAAATACAGAAAGCAGTCCAATCTTCCGCGACATTTTAGCCAAACGAAGAATTGCCTGAAGAAGGAGAAATCAGCCAAGAATCACATAACTACATGGGCTGTGAATACTCGACTTAACCTCCTAATAGTAATACCATCACCGATACCAGGACCTCGAGAACAACATTATCCCAACAAAGATGACTAACCAAGCGGGCTGCATATATGTTGACACAGGCTTGCGCTTCGACTCCAAAACATCCTTCATATCGAGGTCAACAGGAGATATCACAACAATATCCGTCAATACAAGAAAATCCTGGCTCGAGATACCCGTATTTCCCATTCTCGATAAAGAAAGTCTTAGAATTATTATAAGTATGGGTACAAGACGGAGAAGTCCAGCTGCCTCATGTGTGGCGACAAACGACTGATCAGGAGATGTTAGATACGAGATATTGTCACTATCACCGCTTTCTTCACCACCCTACCAGTGAATGCAACGCCCTGAAGCACATTGTCTAGAAGAAGCTTAATTCATAAGATTTGCCTCCTCCCTCTACAAATTAACGCGTGCAATTTCTTGAAGTGAGTACTAGGGAAGATCCAATATCATGCAGATGGAATTTCAAAGAACAAGTAAGTCCTATTAAATACATTTACGAGAAACATAGTTTTAGAGCCTACTGGGGACTTGGTGTCACGCACTAAGAAATAGATCCAATGATGCAAATCACCATGAACATCATGTTTTGTTTTCCCCTTAGACGTGTTCCTTTTCACACGATATTTACAACTTTACATATCATGTATGATATCGCTAGAATAGTCACGTTATTTATAATCAGAATGCAAATTCCTTTTAATACAAATCTCTTTCAAAAAAAAAAAATATTCACACAAAACTATCTCAAAACAAACCAATTCAAAATTCAACCACATGTCAGTTCAAAACCTAAAACCAAACCATAAAAAGAATTCCTCACGTCAATCAAAGATACTTAAAAATAAAAGAAAAACATGAATTATTCAAGAGAAGTCGTCCAGTAACAACTTAGTCTTTTTGGAAAAAGCATCTTTCATATTTTGGAGAACATCATGCTTCATCTTCAACTCCTGGGAAATTTTCTTGACTTTTGCCTCTTGTTGAGTAATGAAGTCCATAGATGGGACATCAACCATTTCGCCTTACAACTTATGGATTTCAGCGAATCCTTCATAGAACCAGGAGGCGTTAAACTCATACTTCACGAATACATCTCGGTAGAACTCCCAGTTTGTAACTACCTCTTTAGAAACGGTACGCCCAGTCACGATGCTCATGCCATAGATAGTAGATAAAGCTTCTTGAACACGTTTGAATAATGCAAAGCGATTTTTAAGCTTCTTGGAGGTGGCGATGTGACAGTGATTCTTCCATATCTTGGTGTATAACTCTTCATACTTAGATGGCATGCTGAACCCTCTAACCATCACATGATCTAGGAAAGGAGCGTCAAAGAAGATACCAGCAGTGGCAGAATGCACAACTAGTGCCTTAGAAGACACGAGAAGATCTTTAGAATGAAGCACGTCTACAGCCGCTGACGAGGTATCGAACTCGCAAAAATAAATTCCTTACTTCTCTTACACTAACTAGTAGTACAATGACAAGCAGGTTTGTTCCTAATGGAGAGTTGAGCTAAAGTTGTTAATTCAATTTCTGAATAATGCAAAACAAATGAATGAAAACAATGAGGATGAGAATGATCAAGGACTCTTTCTCAGTCACAAAACATGAATCTTATCAATATAGCTATGTTTATGCAAAGTACCTATTACTAATAACACTAGAATAGTTAGTACGCTCAAATACTCCGCAATCTCTTAATTCACCGGACACAGAAGCGCTCGACTACCGGATTCTACTTGCCAAGTTTCCTAGAAGTACGCTCTCTAGGTGTGACTTAAACAAATGCATTAAATTCCGTGATATAGGTTATTCCTAGAGAAAAATACATAAGCTCGACTCATCTACTAGTGTCATTCAATACATATGATTACTTAACAAAATCCCATCGTCAATAACCACATATTACTACTTGTATTAAGACTCTCTAGACAATTACGGGTCGAAGAGGTCTCAACTAGCGTTAGAATCATCCATAAACCAATTTAATTTGCAACTTAAATGATTTAAGAATAATTCATAACCAATATTAGCACAGTAGAGAATGAACAATAACAATATAATTGCAAGAAAAAGGATTTTTAAATATCAATATGAGTTCATGCCCGGACGTCGAAATCGTCACTAATCAAGATGCTTAGATACTAGAGTTCATAATGAATAACAAGAAACAGAACAAAACAAGCAAACCAAACAGCAGGTAAAGTGAATGATGTGAAGGTGGACTGTCGTGGCTCTGGAAGAACTGGAAGTAGCGGGATCTCGCTAGCAGGATGGTAGACAGAATGGTACTGGCGACGTGGAAATGTTGTGGATCTGTAGTTGCATGTAGTCTGCTTCTTTGTTGTGGATGTACAGGCTCCTCAAGGTGTTGTTGTAGCTTAATATAGAACTGGTGGTATGATGTATGCTGGTGGATGGAGATGAGGTGGTATGGACTGGTGGTGATGGATATACAGGTGCAGATGAGATGTTGGTGGATATATGCACTGGTGGTATATGATATGCAGATGGAGATGCAGGTGGTAATGGATTGGAGGGGATCAGAGATCTCCTCTCTGTTGAAGATGCAAAACAGGCGTGAATGAGGAGGGGGGGGGGGTATGAGATATGAGATTCCTGTAGGTTTAGGTCTTATTTATATAGATCAATTCTCGCTGCGAACTTACATCCCACGCAAACCCAAAACTTCATATCCTGTGACCAATCAACAGCAGTAGTTCATATTATTTTCAGCTGACTTCTCGCTCAAACTAAACTCCAAATCTTCCACCCTTGTCGGTGTCGAAACATCTCACATCCAATACCAAATGTCCCTTGTTCAATCCACCTGACCCATGGCTATCTATGGCAAGAGATAGTGTAGTCGAACAACCACAACTGGAGGCTTCATTGCTGATTTCTCGTTTCCAAAAAAAACTCAGAACCTCCTCAAACTTGTACACTCCTTTCACTGACTTTTCGGCACAATCTTCATTCCAATATTCTAACGAGATCGAACTCAATTGATCTTTCCTTTTCTTAAACTCATAAATAAGCCTTGACCCATTGAAAACAATCCTCCATAGCACAATTGTCTATGGCTAGACTTGGAAAATCACCTGGTTTAGTGACAAAACATGGCAGTAGAACTAGGTCTTGTCCCTAATTTCTTGGCTTGAAACAAAACACAAAACAGTCTTTACAACATCCTTGCTGGCCTTCAACTTCGGAAACATGTTCTCATTCTTTATATACTACCCACAGACTCATGGAAATCTAATGGAAAAGAGAAGAGACTTTAACTGCTGCTGCAAGACACGGCTTGTGGTTCATGCATTCTATCGAGCACTAAATGTGCATTATGATGATGCATCAGAGATGAATGCTCAGCTGACTTAGAAATCATTTAATCTCATTCCCTGCAAACACGAGTTCATACATTCATTCAATCATTTGAACCTGCTTTCAATCTTCTATGTTCATCATCTAATTCGATGGTAGTAAACTTTGTTGTTCAATTATACTTCCGGTTCCATCTAAACCCAAAAACTCAACCTTCATTATAACCTCCGTGTACGTCCATCTTGCCTTTGTACCCTTGTTGTAACCCAACTCTGACTGATCTTGCCGGCATGAAGAACTTGCTGCAGAGGCATCTTCTCGGCTTAGGCTCAGTGAGGAGAAAATTAAACTTGGTGCACTCGACCTAGCTTTTAGTAGTTATAAAAGAGGAAGTGCCCTTAACGATCTGCAGTCTGTCCACAGTATATCACTCAGCTGGTTTCCCCTTATCCTCAGTTGGGCTACAAATAACACTTGCCTATGAAATATCTGTTTCGACCCTTTTGCACCTATTTCTTCTTCTTTTACTCCGATGACTCCAAAATGCCTACAAAATGTAAACCAAGCATAATATACAAAAATACAAGAGAAATAACTAAGAAAAGCATAAGAAATTGATACTCAAAAGATGTATTTTAGGCACGTATCAGCCTCCACAGGTGTGGTATCTCTAGTAGGACTTGTATTATCATTCACCGAGGTTGGCATTTATCATAGACTCTCCTGGTTCGCTGGAATGATCAAGATCCTCATTACACCTGGAGACGCTTCTTTTATTGTGAAACGATCCACCATCATCCTCGTCATCACCTTCAGGAGTTTCGGTATCACTAGATTTCTCTAAAGCTGAGCTACAACCATGTGCCATCCTTGTAAAAGCGTTTTCTTTCGAAAGCCCCTGATTTCGAATAAGAATCACCCTTAGTGAAAATCATTCAAGATGAATAAAATTAGAGGATTGAAGGGAAGAAGTCTAAAGTACCTGCATATGAGAAGAACTGAAGATCACGGGACCACACGCCTGATTCTTGGACCTAGCTCCTGCATCCTGGGGACTGCAGTTATCAATAATGTTAGCTCTGGTTCATTTACCCGGAAGTGGCTTTAATAGTCTGTGCTGCTTCAGAATCTCAGAAGATGGCTCGCCACGGGGAGCTGTCGCAACTTCTTCAGAGAACGTCTGAAAAGTTAACAGTTGCTCCCTTCAAAAATCCTTGTACCTACTAGTTACCACTGGATTTCTTCTGATGGGCAAGAATGGAAGGCTCTGCTCTTGTGTGAAGATTTCATCATTGAGAATGTATCATGGCATACAACTTCGTAAGAAAATAACTTCTCCAAGGCTCATATATTTTCCTTTCGTGTGCAACACGATGTCAGAGGCGACAATAGAGCTTTCCGGTTGAATTACTGAAGAATGGACTGGCCCCCACGGACGGAAATCTATGGCATGCACATTATCAAGGAACTCAATAAGTCTTGACCCGGGTTTTGGACGCCTATTGGAGTATCCTTGAACCGCCATACAAACTTGAGAGCGAAGTTACATGGATAGGGGTGTAACCTTTGAAATGTTCCCACAAACACGCTTGGAAAAAATCAATGTGGATATGCGACTCCACTTTCTTATACCCGTTGGAAGCATACATGTCCATCGCCAAAGCATCCATATGAGAATACAATTATCCAAGGAATAAGGCGCCCAAAGGGAGAACCACACCTTTCGCCAATTTTATAGCGAATATGACGAGGTCATATCTTATGGTATTCTTCCCATAACCGTCGACAAAGATGTCTCTAGACAGCCACAAGGACAGAAACGCAACTACGCTGAGTTCATCATCCAGTTTTTGACCCGGCATTGGCTTTGCAGGAGACCACTCAGACACCCACCAAGTATAAAAGCATTTCACATCATTTTTCTGTTAGTCATACTCTCCCGCCTTTTGAAGTATAGCATCGAGGATTGCGTTTTCCGCGTCAGATATCTTATAGTGAAAACTTCCATCAATATGGATATTCATCAACACGGCTACGCTTTCCAGGGTAATGGTTATTTCTCCTCATCTATAAATGGTCGTATGTGTGGAGGGACGCCATTGATAAATAAAAGTGATCAAACCTGCACTGTCTTTCTTAATGTGAATAGTTGCGGATTCCATAACATCCTCAATGATCAACACTTTGGTCAAATTATCTTTGATACACTCATTACTCATCATGCGCCTCATCCATCCTTCATAAGAGCTTAGTGGAGTGTGACAAACCTTGAAATCGATAGGAGAAGGCGGATACTCATTTTTCCGGAGATAGAGTCTCATCACATATGATGGAGAAGATGATGGAGCAACCTCTTCATTTTCTGAGCCCGAAAGTAGTGTTATCTTATGGCCAGGATGCTTCCTAACATTCGAAAATTCCACGCTGAACAGCTCATCATCTATATTCGGCATGTCTCTAGAGTTGTCAACACCTCCTGATTTGGTAGCAGCATTATCTCCAGGTGACATCTTAGAAGGATCCTCTTTGTTCATTTTCAAACAACTACAATGAGACAAAGTGGAAAAAGAGTCACTACTTCGTAGGGAGAAATCACACAACATGGGTGTTGATTGTCAGAGCCAATATATATATATATATATATAAACCTCTCTTTCATGAGATATTTACTCATGGAAGGTGAAGCATATTTCCCCGGCCATGGAAGAGCATGAGCATAGCGGGGACCACATTGGCGGCACGTGGCGGGCCCATGTTCGAGCAAAGCAGGCACATCATGGACGACGTTTGATCGAAGCATAGAGTGGGGCCCATATTCATTTAGGTTTGCATGGCACGGTTTTTTATGGGCAAAGGAGCAGACGATTTCTATACATGGAGTCATGACTATGAAGCCTGAGCCAGGGTTTTATCAAATTATAACCTAAGGCTAGGTTTTGCATGCAACAATGAAAAAAGAGCAAAAACAATATGTTCATGGCTTGTTCTACTAAGCAATGCTAGAAATATCGATGGTTTTGCTACCAAATTTATTAGTGGAATTAATCATGGAAAGGCTTGAAAATAAGTTTCATCTACCTCGTTGGCAGACAGATGACGACAGCCGCAACAAGGTCCGACGGCGTCGGCAGTGGTGGCAGCGTCGGCGATACTCGACAGCAGCAGCGGAAGTTGCGGACAAGAAAAGAAAGCCGAGCGAAAGAAAAATAAAAAAAAGGGTTAAGTCCCCTTTTATACATGAGAAATTGAGGTATTCTAATAGAAGAAGGATTCCCTTTCCGGCTCAAGTGCTCAAAGGAGGAATCCGGTCCCACCAAGGCTCCATGGTCACGCATGACATGCTTACATGAACGATAGCCGGTCGGTGGGATCTCCTCAGGTAAACTTCCTTTATCTTGACTTCTTACGTTGTATATCGTCACCATTTTATGCCTACCCCACAATAATGCAACCATTATGTGCTAGACAGGGGACTTAATGTTGATGGTGGATTTTAGTTCAGGGCTAAAATTGTAAAACCAATTTTAACCTGTTGACATCCTGCAAAAGGTAAAGCCGTTTGATGAGTGATAAATATTTCTTCGCTTTATTTATTCAAAGCAATTAAATAAATACACAAAATTCACCCAGAATGGTGCATCTTGAAAAAATCCCAAATATTCTGTGAGTTTTAGCATTATTAATTAATGCACGGTTAGCCTAGTGTTTCCTGTGATGTTCCTAGATGAGCTCTCATTATTAGCATGACATGAAGACTGAGTGTTCACTTTCAGCAGAGTAACATGAATCACCAAGTGCCAATTTTGAGACATGCACGAAATACCCGTACTCACTACTCTCTGACAAAGAGAATTTTGATTCGATGCACTCTCAGCTCGATCGAACGCATTTAATTTCCTTAAGAAAAATCTGGATTGTCCATATCAGTCTCAGAAACGATCACAGCCACACAAGTTCACCGCACAATTTAACAAGCCTAGCCGAACCCTGGCAAGAGTAGGCAATCATTGTGATGACCTCCTGCGGGCCCGCTTATGCCCTAGCCGGTCGAACACCACACTAAACTTCCCAGCACGTCAAAACGCCAGACCTAAAAATAATATGGTTGCGCTGCTTTGGAAAAAACCCGACGAGCTTAGACTGTTCAAGGCAGTTTTAAAATCATCACGACCGTCCAACTTCACCAGCCTGGTTGGATGGCTTAGATCATCCCGCGAATGATCAGTGAGGCTCTAATGCACACATTGGAGGGCCCACTCTGTCTCTACCTAATCGGCTTGCTCACGGCATGGCCATAGAGCCATGAACGTTTTCCTAAAACATGATGGACGTGAAGCTTTTTCAAGGGTCATGGATATTCCACTAGCGTTTTAAAATTGATCTCAACCCTCCAACTTATCCAGCGCATTTGGATGGCTTAGATCGCGCCTAGATCAGGGAAGTGCACACATGTTCACCATCAGCCCAACGTGGGCCTCGTATGATCGACCTTTCCAACGAAGAAGCGTAGCTTGCCAAACCGTTTGGCCAAAGTCATACATGCGCGATCGTTTAAAAAACCCTAATTGGGGTTTGCGGCGATACATATCTGTCGTAGTTCGATCGCGTCCATCCATCTTCGCCAGCCTAGACAGAATGTGTAGATATAAACTTAAGAGGTACCAAGAGTATCAACGTGATCATTGTGGGCCCACCTATGCATGTGACCGACCGGCCTAGGCCAACCATGGCCGAGCGCCTCAAAACACACGCCCAAAGAAGGCATGTCACGCGGTTCCCAAATCCTTTGCGACAAAGGATTTATATCGCAAATCGATCACGACCACTCATCTTTGCCAGTCAACTTGAGTGGCCTAGATCAAGCCTTCATGGGACAGAGAGGTATAGATGTGGGTAGGATCAAAATATCTCTATAACGATATTCCTACGATATTTACAACAACGTTTCTACGAGCTTCTCAACAACACTCTACAAGCGTCGCAGAATAATTCAAAGAATGACGTAACGGATAACGATAGCACAAACACGAAAACAACATGACGATTCTGCGAAGAATACAACGTCTGTGAGAGTTAGCACTACAACTACCGCGAGAGCATCGCGAGCCAGATCCGAAATTAAAGGATACCTTCCCTATATAAAGAAAACCAATAGATTGAGAAGGGGGAGATCAATTTTTAGAGTGTTGAGAAAGTCTTGAGGAGAGAGAAAGTTCTTGTGAGCGGTTGTATTCTTAATTCCTTTCATTTCTTGTAACATTTTTGATAATTAATCAATAAAAGTGTTGTTCTTAATCTTCAAATATATGTTGATAATGGTAAATTCTTGTATGGGGTGTAGTGTAGGAATTCTTGCAACTACATAATGGCGCTAGAAATAGGGATTGATTAGAATAAGAAAGGATTTACAGTGATAATTTGAAGAAATTGGAAAAGATTTTTATGTGATTTACAACAATATCTCAAAATTGAAGGAATGGCTAGAAGAAGAAACACATCAGAACAACTAACAACAGTAAGGAGGAGTAGGTGAATTGATGAGGAAGAGACAAGTGAAATAGGAGAATCTTCAAGATTGAGAAAAAGGAGCAATAGAACAAGGAATAATGAAGGAAATCAAATTTAATAACCAAATCAGCAAACACCAATACAAAATAGAGTTATGGATTATGATAGAGTGAGCGTGAATACTTGGCGATCGGATTCAATGGAAGAAGCGGAAGATCGAAAATTAAGAAATGAAAGGAAATATGAAAGAAATCAAGAAGTGGTTGAAGGATTAATTCATGGAGAAGGCGAAAATGAAGCAGTAGATGATTTAAGACAAATAATACAAGAGGAAAGAATATTAGAAGCGGAAGAATGTGCGAATCTAACAAGGCAGAATCACGAGTTAAGAATGGAGAATTTGAGATTACAAAGTAGGAGATCAAGAAGTACTGCTAGATCAAGTTCAAGATCATTTAGAGAAGAACTAAGGCGAAATTCCCCTATGAGAAATGCTGGAGCAAATATCCGAGAGGAAATGCAAAATCCAAATGAAAAGCAGCAACATAGAGAAGAAGAGATGATTAATGATCGCTACATTCCACGCGGTGAAACTGTGAATGGTAGACGTAATAATAGAAATCAAGAGGGTGGAAATAACCAAGATGGTGAAGAAAATCGAGAAGAAGGTAGAAGAATATTACATATGCAATAAATCCAAAGAAATCAAAGAATAATTGAGGACGCAATTGAGAGGCATTATGCTGAACAAGAACGTCTAGCTTGCGAAAGAGAAAGATTAAGAGCAAAAATGGAAGAACAAGAGTTTCAAGAAGCAATACGGCAGAATAATCATGACAATCGAGAAAGGAGACGTACACAAAATCGCCATAACAATAATATCAATGAGGAATATGATAGAATACAAAGGAGAATAGAAAGACATCGAAGAGAAATGAAGAAATTCACAGAGAAGAAATTGGAAGGCATAATCAGTTGCGAATTCAAGAAGGAGGTGAAGATGAAAATCGCAGAAGAAGGCAGAATGAAGATGCAGATGAAGATACACAAAATCTCGCAAGACAAGAAAGACATGAACGCAGAAGAAGAGAAGCTGCACTGAAAAGACCAATGGAGCAAAATTCAGCTGGGAATGAACAAATTTTAAGAGAGTTAGCAGAAATGAGGGGAATGTTGAATAACAGAAGAGAAGGAGGCAGAAGATAACTTGATGAAGCCATTGAAGAAGCTGCGAGAACTCCATTCACTCAAGAAGTACAATTAGGAGGAATACCCCCAAAATGCAATTTACCAATGTTAACCAGTATCTTTCATGGGACCACTTGTGCTGTTCAGCATGTCAAGGCTTATGTTAGGTGTATGCTACAATGGGAAAACCATGATGCTATATTATGCAAATATTTTGCCTCCAGCTTAACTGGCGAGGCGCTAAAATGGTTCGAAGGCTTACCCAAAAATACTATAACTTCTTTCGACCATTTGCAAGCTACATTTCTGGGAGCATATATAAGCAACAATTCTTCGCGGCCTGGTATTGAAGATGTATTTGGGTTAAAACAGAGGATTGGCGAGAGTCTGGAACACCTAACCATAAGATGGAAGACAATGTGCAGTGAAATGGCAGGAAGGGTGGATGAGAGATACCTCATTTTATCTTCCATTAATGCAATGTTTGCAACCAATCTGTTGTACATACAAATTTTAAGAATCAAAAATACAATCACCATGAAGGAGCTGCGAGAATTACAAGAGGAATACATTTCATTGGAGGAGAGGGAAAACGAGTTGGAATCATATCCCATCGCGAACACCAGTTCAGTTGCAGCAAACGCAAGTCTACTTCCAAGGTTAATAAATACAGTGGCGAGCACTTCGCAGGTGAAGCAAGAAAATAATGGTAATGATAATCAACAAAAATTAATAGCTATGGGAAGCAGAGACCAAGAAGAGTTTGAAAGGGAAAGAAATTTCTTCAGTAGAGGTGGAAATAATAAGGTTCAGAGACTTGATCAGCCACATGAGACTTATGGTGGTCAAAGGAAAAATCATTATAGAGGACAAGGAAGTCCGAAGATAATATGGGAAGAAATTAAGATGCCACCTCTAAATTCTAGCATAGAGAAAATTTGGGAGGCTGTAATTCTGATGGAAGACATACCTATACCATGGAATATGGGAAAAGAGCCACACCCAAATAATTGAAGTTTAGAATTTTGCACTTATCATCAGTTTCATGGTCATTCAATAAATGAATGCAGGAATGTAAAAAGAATTATCTTAAAGATGATAGATCAGGGAAAATTAAACCATTTTTTAATAAGACATCCACAACCTCAGCAACTACCCCCAGCTCCAGATATTCGCAGAGTGAATAAAATTAAGGAAGGAGAAACGTTTGTGATAGAAGTGGGAGAAAAAGCAAAGAATTTGTTCTGCAACTCCATCATACATTCGTACAAGACTATAGAGGATTTCCACGACAATGTTCTAAGTAGAGTTTTCGCGAGAGACATATATGGAAGAGAGATAATAAATATTGCGAAAGCTTCGCCCTTAGAAGAGTGGAAAAAGCAGACTATTTCTTTCACTGCACAAGAAGTACCTGAACCTGGAGAGATGCATGATAATCCACTTGTGGTAAGATTAGAAATAAATCCAAAGCGAATAGAAGAAGATGATGAAGAAAATGAGGATGATGGAGTTGAAGATTCTTGGACAATTAACATGGTTCTAATTGACACTGGAAGTTCAGTGGATATCTTGTTTTATCATTCCTATAAGACCATGGGAGGGAGAGACGGGGATTTGATACCATCAAAATATAATATCTATGGTTTTAACGGTACTGCCAACAAGCCCAAAGGGGAAATTACAATGCAAATTCCATTAAAGGGGTTATCTTTTAAGATCCTATTCTACGTTGTGGATATTGAATCACCTTATAATGGTGTTGGAGTTATAAAGGGAGACTGGGTTGACGGGAAGAAATGCTATGAAATTGATATGGAATCTTGCGAGGAAAGGGCTGCAAAGAGTAGAAACTGGAAATATAACATCAAGCAAAAACAAAGAGGTGATAAGATGATGGTTGATACAATAGAGCGGCGAGAGGGAGGAACACTGCGAAATCAACATGAGCTGCAAACAATAGATGGAGAGCGTCTCGCAAAGGGTGAAAATATAGCAAAGCATGGCAAAAAATAAGAAGCATAAGATAGTAAGTAGAAAAGGTAGAGTTTCTAAATTGTGAAATACAAGAGATGTATGAATGATTCGTCAAAGAAAAAAAAAATTACAAAAAATATGTGCTTTGATTCAATGAAGAAGATGAAATTCAAAAATTATTCAAGAGTTGAAATGCAAAAAGAGACAGTCAAATAAAAAAGAAATGGCGATATTCGCAAGAAATCTATAAGAATGGGACGAACCTTTATGGCGTACACCCTAGTTCGCGGATAAAATTTCGCAAGAGGCAAATGTAAGACCTAAAGTACGTCATATAAGGGGGTATCTGTTTGCATGGCTCGGGGATAAGGTTATACCGATGCTAGAATCTGAGTCATGGAGAGCTGGGGTCCATCTCCATGAGAGATACCTATCCAGGAGAGGTACCTTGGATTTCCAATTATATAAGGTTATACCCTGGTTGGGAGAATGAGGATATCTCCTAAGGAGTGCAGAGTATGACCAAGGAACCGAGGTACACGGTTGAGCCAAGGGTTCCTGAGGCGTATGAAACTACCCTGGCCATCATTGGAAAGTCTTGGATATGATGCACTCGGCCCGAAGAAAACCCCACTTAGGGTGCAGTCCCGTAACTAATCCATATAGGCATAAAGGATAAGAGGCTGCGAAAACAACTGGTTGTTGTTGATACCGGATGGGAGGAGATAGTATTGTATGGAAGATGTGCCCTCCTTGAAGGGGAAACCAGGGGGAAGATAAGGGAGGCACCCTCCATTAGGGAGCTGTTAAGTGTCTTAAGAATACAATTATACAGAGGCAAAAATCCATGAGAAAAAGATAAGATGAGATCAATGGGTTTTTACATGAAAAATGTAAAGACGTCCTGCGATTTCATTTTAATACGGCAATGTCATGGGGCTTTATTTTCGCAAGAAAACTTAGGTCTATCATATTGTCGCAGAGAAATTGACAAAACACGGATAAGGCAAGATCAATGGGTCTTTACATACTAATGTATAGACGTCCTGCGATTTTGTCGCCAAAACAAAATGTGGCTAAATAAGACCTTTAACTAGGAAGGCATAATAAGACCACAAGAGTTCATGAAACTATGCAGAAATGATCTGCAACATTTACGCAGATATCATGAAATTATGCAGAAATGATCTGTTAAGTGTCTTAAGAATACAATTATACAGAGGCAAAAATTTATAAACAGATCTTATTAAAAATTAATTTGCTCAATCTTTCATATTACAGATGAAAAACAGAGGCAAGTATGGGAATCAATAGAATGATGAAATTGTTATTTATCTTTATATGACAGATTTATGCAGATTAAAAATTAATAAGCATTTTGATTAACCATATTGCAAAAAGGAATTGTTTTTTAATATTTGCAGATAGAAGCAAAATAAACATATATATCAAAGAACTTGAGAAACTAGAGAGATTCGCAACAATGTGTTACAAGGGGAAAGAGATAAAATAAATGTACAAATATTACAAAGATATTCCAAGAAAAGATAAATCTATTTAGATCCTTCATTATCTTCACCAGAGTTTCCCTCTTCATCTTCATCTTCTTCAGCCTCACTATTAGAGATGACAAGATTGAGAACATTCTTTGGTATTTGATTCGCGAGATAAGGATACACAGAATAATGAATCTTATGATCATCGCAGACCATTTTAATAGAATCATTGCGAACACCAACAAGAGTATTACTAAAGTTCGCCAGCGTAATCTGAAGTTGCTCTTTGAACTTGGAGCATTTTTCGTTGCGAGAGGATAGGAGCTCTGCGAGTTGTCCTTTTTATTCTTCTAATTCTCCAATTCTTTGGCGAAAATTCTTTTCAGATAATGCGAGCAAATGACAACGTGTTAAATAAAATAATGGAAATTTAGTTAAGAAATGGATTAGCAGAAAAATAAGAAGAACAACCTTCTCTGTCAGAGATCATATCTTTAATCAAGGCAGAATGATCAGCTTGAAGACTAACATTTACACCTAAGTTATTCCTGGTGTTATCAAGAACCTTTGCGGCCCAAGCAAACTCATCTTCACTACTAATGAGGAAGCGAGAGCAAACTTGATTTTCCCTTTCAACAAGAGCTCTATTCTCGTAGATAAGTCTATCTCTTTCAATTTGAACATCAAGAAGAGTCTTATGGAAATTTTCTAAAGCTTGAGCATTATTTTTAGTAATGAGATCTTTTTCGTCAATAAGATCACTGTACTTGGTTCTTAATTTATTATTTTCTTCTTTTGAGTCAAAATAAAGGCGTTTAAACTTATTGGTTAAACTCAAGTTGAATCTATGTTCAATTCTTAAGAGATGAATTTTGGATCTAAGTTCATCTATGGAAAGAGATTCAATTTCATCATTTAAAAAGTTGCTCAAGGAATCATTAAGGCGATTGAGGAGGGTATCATTATCTATTGGATTTGGAAAAGAACGAAGGAATACAACTTCATCAGAGAGGCCGTAAATATCTGCGAAGAGGACTGATTAAATAAGAAAACACAAAGGAATACATGGATGAAAGGAAAAGAGAAAATTTTCTTACCATAAAGTTGATCATTCGCAGCTTGAAGACTAGCAACCTTATCCTGCGAAGAAGAGAGCTCGGTTTCCAATCGCTTGATTTTGTTATGAAGCTCAGCAGATCCAGATTCCAATTGTCCGCAAAGATTAGAAGATTCAGATTTTAATTCTTCATTTTCTTGGCAAAGATTAGCATTCCAACTTTTCATTATTCTGGCAAAGAATGGCATTCTTCTTTTCAAAGATTTTACGTCTCCTCTCCAAGTCTGAGGCAACACAAAAAGAAGCTCTTCCAATCTGCGAAAGAAAATTATCAAGATAAATACAAATTAAGATTTTGCGAGGAAATAAGAATACGCATACGTGGCGAAGAAATAAAAACATAACAGAGAACCAAGTGAATGTAAGAAACTTGGAGATATGGATCTGGAAACCACGTGGAGAGATTTATTATTCTCCAAGAGAGAGGCATCACAAATAGCTGCCATGGATTTACAAGCATCAACAAGGGGAGTATCTCCAATCCCTAACATAGTATCAGAGAATATACTGGAAGGCTGAGACATAGAAGACTCAGACTGGGAGGATTCCTTCGCAGAAGTGAAATCAACATCACCATTATCGCCATCATCATCATTGTTGTCATCGCTATAATTCTCGCCAGATTAAAAAGTTGAAAAAGGAGAAGATTATACTTTTCTTTTCTTTAAAGGAGGAACACCAGATTTCTCCTTATGGGAAACATCAGGTTTATCCTTGCGAGAAGCACCTTTTCCTTTCCCCTTGGTCCTCACAACCTCAACAGGTTCTATTTCTTCAATAACCTTCAAACAAAGATAAAGATAAGAAATAAAGGCAACAATATATTGTTAAAGAATCAAAAAGGAATATTTCTAACTTCATCTGTGATTGCCCGAAGAGCTAATAAAGTACTTCGTTTCCCTAATTTTTGGTAGCTAGCTTTCAATCTTTTAATCTGGAAAAATTGGAGGGATCAACGAGAGTATATATAAAAACATGAGGAAAATAACAATACAAACTTAAAGTTGCAAGGATATACCTCTCCCTCTCTTTCAGGCCATCTGAACACCCATGGTTGATATACTGCGAGGTTCGCAGATACAGCATGAGAACCAAAGATGTATGTACCTTCCCGAAATAATGGGAAGACACACCATCTATTATCATTAGAGTAGCGAGGAGATGTATTGTTGCCCGGATGCCATTCAATATCCAACATAAGAGCCTTATCTTCAGCAACGTCATCTTTTTTCTCTAAACGGACACCCCAACAAGTGATATCCTTCCTCATGGGAATAACGTCATAATTCGCGAAGAAATTCTCTATAGTATACTTCACAGGAACAATAGGAACATCTTTGAACTTAGGGTTCTTTGCCTCAGGAGGGTAGAGTAGCAAACTCAAGCAACAGACGAATGCAATCTCCACTCAGCTGATATATAGCCCGCGAGAACTTCGCATAAGAAAGAATTTCATAGAATAAAGGAAGTTCAGGATTATAAAGAGGAATGAGCAGGCCAGCTTCAAGTTGACCTAATGAGACTATGATTTTCTCGCCATTACATGGATGATCAGAAAATAATTTAATGGAGAGTTCAGCCTTAGGGATTTGATCAGGAATAGTGGATAAGGTAAAACCTTTACCTTTAAGTTTCTTTTGCATGTTCTCAAAGGCAAGTACATTTTTATGACCAGGAGGAGGCATCCTTAGTATGGGAATGAAGAAAAGATCGAAAGAAGAAGAAAGAAATTATAGCAGTAGCAGATGCGGAAGTTGCGGAAGAACTGTAAAATTGTAGAGAGAGAGAAGAAGAAAGTAAAAATAAAAAAAGAGAGAACTAAAGAAGATATATATAGGGGATAAAAGTTCTCGAGAGAATAAGTGCAATTAATGCAGAGAAAAGACGTGAACGGTTGGATCGCAGCGGTTGAAAAGGACGTGTCAGAAGTTAAATGAATAAAAAGATACGTGTAGTAAATCTGGCGAGTGATGAAGATACGTGTCAGAACAAAAGAATATGAAAAGATAGACAGCTGCGGCATTTCAAGAAATTTCAATTTCTCATGATCTTTTCCCCTTCACAGAAAAGACATGAGAACAGGAAAGATGTAGGATCAGAATATCGCTACAACAATATTCCTGCGAGATTTACAACAACGTTTCTATGAGCTTCTCAACAACACTCTGCGAGCATCGCATAATAATTCAAATAATGACGTAACGGATGACGATAGCAGAAACACGAAAAGAGCATGACGATTCTGCGAAGAATACAACGTCTGCAAGAGTTAGCATTACAAATACCGCAAGAGCATCGCGATCCAGATCCGAAATTAAAGGATAACTTAGCTATCATCCACTATGTACTTACCATATATAAAGAGAACCAATAGATTGAGAAGGGGGAGATCAATTTTTAGAGTCTTGAGAAAGTCTTGAGGATAGAGAAAATTCTTGTGAGCGGTTGTATTCTTAATTCCTTTCATTTCTTGTAACATTTCTGAGAATTAATCAATAAAAGTGTTGTTATTAATCTTCAAATATGTGTTGATAATGGTAAATTATTGTATGGGGTGTAGTGTAGGAATTCCTGCAACAACAACGGGCCGTCTTCATGCGTGACCAATCGGTCCCACCAAAATTGGCACCCATGCTTGAATTCAGTCAAGCCAAAGAGTGATGATTGCACCTCTTAACAACCCTAAAATTCCATCAACGGTCGCAGATTTATGCAGTAAACCATCTCGTCCGTCCAACCTTGCTAGCTTTGTTGGACAACCTAGGTTGAAAGCTAGACAACCAATGAAGCGCCTCAGTGATCACCGTCCGCCACTCTTCCACAAGGAGTGATCAGACAATGGATGGCCCGCCCATACAGACTCCAAACGATCACTCGAAGATGGTTCGACGTGATTTTATTTTAAGACGCTTAATCCACGACTCATTTGGTTAAGCTTTAAAACAGCGATGCTTCATACGTATTGATTGTTTTCGATGCATTACATGCATTGAGTATACACGATATTTCATGAATATCAATTTATTAAATAACTTATTTATTTAATTTAGCACTGTACGCTATTTCCCATGGCGGGTCCCACGACTCAACCCACTCATTCGAGACATCAAGCATGTCACAAACTGGGGGATACTTACTGGGGTATTGGTCTGACGATTTACAGAGTGCAGTGTGCAACGCGCCATTACACAAACGTGTCGGGAAGAGTGGACGGTTAACAGTGATGAGGGAAGTGGGCAAAGGTGTGATCGTATAACAATCAACACTCCTACACGACCCCAATACTCCATCTCTTCACCTCCTCCACTTCCTTTGAGATGAGGGTTGCGCTCAATGACTTGTATAAATATCACAAACTGAAATTAAATTAATTTGCGACGGCTTCAGATTGTACTTTTGATGATGACTTCGCAAGGGTGTTGTTGTTGCGATATTCTGATCCTATATCTTTCCTCTTCTCATGTTATCTCTGCGAAGGGGAGAATGTCATGAGAAAATGTATTTCCAAAATGCCGCAACTGTTCGTAATGTCATATTCTTCTATACTGACACGATTCTGTATCTTACGCAGTATTTATTACACGTATTTCTTCTTCACTTAATTTCTTGACACGTCCTTTTCAACCGTCATTCTCAACCGTACACATCCACTCTTCGCATTAATGAGTTTATTTTCTCGATAACTCTTCTCTCTATATATATTCTTCTTATTCTTATTTTTTTTCTCTTTTTACTTTCTTCTATTCTTCTCTGCAATTTTACTGTTTCTCCGCAAATTCCGTTTCTGCTGCTGTAAATTTTCATCCTTCTTTTTCTTTTGATCTTCATTCCTTCATTCCCATACTCAGATATGCCTCCAAGCGGTCATAAAGCTAAAACTTCTTTTGAGGGAATTCAGAAACTTCTCAAAGAGAGAGGTTTTACACTATCCACTATTCCCAATCAAGAAGCTACCTCCATTCTTTCTGCTAAACTATTTTATGATCATCATTGTGATGATAAAGAAATCATAGTTTCACTCGATCAAATTCTCGCTGGCCTTCCTATCCCTCTTTATGATCCTAACCTTCCTTTATTTTATGAGATACTCTCTCATGCGAAGTTCTCGCGAGTAATATATCAATTAAGTAGGGATTGCATTCGCTTGATGCTTGAATTCTCCAACCGCGGTGCTGGCAAGGTATCTTTTTATTCAGAAAATATTAGGGATCCTGAATTTAAGGATCTAGAAATTCTCGCCGAAAAATGCACCGCAGAGAGCTTCTTTGAAAATTATGAATTAATACCTATGAAGAATGTCAAAACTCGCTGAGGTATTCGCTTGAAGAGGAAAGAAAATATT
Source organism: Papaver bracteatum (assembly GCA_023529315.1). Lineage (NCBI taxonomy): Eukaryota > Viridiplantae > Streptophyta > Magnoliopsida > Ranunculales > Papaveraceae > Papaver > Papaver bracteatum. Next base: position 787,931 of record JAJJWX010002873.1, read on the forward strand.
GACGACGATAAAAAACTTATGCATGACATTGATTGGCATTCTAGCAAGAATATCATTCCTCTCCAATCTAAAGATGAGAAATGGTGTATCTTTCCACTGATTCTGAGGGGTCCTTATATTTCTGGTTCAAACGTGTTTCCTACGAATCTCGTTACTTACCAACCTTGGGTATTTAATTGGCCTGAGAAAGATAAGGAGGTACGTTTCTTTCATTCAGTTTATTGTCTTCACTTTTCTCCATATTTATTAATCTTGCGAAAATTTCAGATAGACAAATTAAGAAGAAGCTACAAAAGAACTGCAAATCAAGCACCCTAGCAGCACTTCGTTCGATCACGGATGAAGTAAGAAATACTTTGTTTTATTATTTTTAACAATATTATTGCCTTTGTTTCTTATCTTCATTCGTGTGCTAAGATTGGTGTTGTAGTTGTTGAAGAGGAAGGATCTAAAGCTGCGAAGACCAAAGGCAAAGGTAAAAGTGCTCTTCGCAAGGAGAAATTGGTTGCATCATCTTCAAGAAAAGAAAGATTCGCTCTCCTTCTCCCTCAAGCTCCCATTCTGATGAGAGTACAGATGACAATGATGTATTCGCAAAAGAAGGTACCTCTTCTGAATCTTGAATGGCACAACTATCCAACATCTTCTCTGATTCTATGCAAGGAATTGGTGATACTCTTCTAACTAATGCCTGCAAGTCCATAGTTGTTATCTGTGATGCCCCTCTTAGAGAATAATGAGTCTCTTCGTGAAGTTTCCTAGCTTGGTAAATTTTCATACTTGTATTTTTCTTCTTTTACTTTTTGATTCGAAATTGTAGTTTATTTTGAAAACTCGCCTTATTCTTTCGCAGGATGGAAAAGCTTCCAATGCAGTCAATTCTGACTTAGTTAGGAGATGTGAGAATTTTGAGAAGAAAAATCTTCAGCTTCGCAAAAAGAATGAAGAATTGGAGGTTAGGCTATCAGTCTTCGTGAGAAGAATAAACAATTAGAATCCGAGACTTCTGTTTAGGAGAATAAATTTATATCCTTCAGAATGCAAATCAACAACTCTATGGTATGAATTTTTCATTCTTCCCCTTGATTCCTTTATCCCATTGTTTTATCTTATTAGATCAACCATTTTTGCAGACATTTATGGTCTTTCTGATGAAGCTACACTCCTTCGTTCTTTTCCCGACCCTATAGATGATAATACCCTTCTCGAGCATCTTAATAATTCTTTAAATAGTTTTTCCAATGATAAGATTGAATCTTTTTCCATAAATGAACTCAGATCCAAACTTCGCCTCTTAAAAATTGACCATAGATCCAGTTTGGGTTTAGCCAAAAAATTTAAGCGTTTTTACCATAACTCTAAAGAGGAAATCAATACCTTAAGGACCAAGAACAGTGATCTCATAGATGATAAAGATCGCATTGCTAACCAAGGCGCTCAAGCCTTAGTGAAATTTCATGAAACTCTTCCTGGGGTTCAAATTGAACGAGATGAACTTAAACGCAAAAATGTTGTGCTTAGCGAGAGAGAGAGTCAAATTCATTCCCGTCTTCTCATAACTAATGATGATGAATTCGCTTGGGCTGCTAAAATTTTAGATGACGCCAGAAATAGTCTAGGTGTAGACGTTAGCCTCCACACTGAGCACACGGCCTTGGTTAGAGATATGATTTCTGACAGAGAAGGTTGTTAACTGTTCTTTCTTATTTAATCATCTAATTTTCATAAATTTTCATCAAGTTATTGACTCAATGTTATATGTTCACAGAGGCTGAAGAAATATTTCGCAAAAGAGTTGAAGAACTTGAGAATGAAAAAGAACAGCTCACAAAGAATCTTTCTTCTCGCAATGATAAGTGTTCGAGATTGAAAAATCAGTTAAGGATTACTGTGGCGAATTTTAAGAATGATGCGATTCTTTTCCGCAACCAAACTATTAAGATGGTTTGTGATGATAATAACATTCTTCATTCCACATATCCCTGCCTCTCGAAAGAAATTCCAAAAAACGTTCATAATCTGGTCATCTCTGATAGTGATGCTAGCGAAGAAGAATCTAATGAAGATGAATAAGAAGAATCTGATGATGACGAAGAAGAAGAATCCGGTGAAGATGATGAAGAATCAAACAAGAAATAATTTTTGCTTCCTTCATCAATTTTTTGTAATATCTGTATATTTGTTCTTTGATCTTCTGTTCTTGTAATCTATCACTTCGAATTTCGCCATCTTCCAATATAAATTTTATCTCTTTTGCGTCTTTCGACTCGTGTAAATCTTTGATATGGAGACAAATAACATTTTCTCATTATATGCATTCCCATACTTTCCTCTGTTATTTTTATTCAAATGAAAGATAAAGAAAATTATTTTTGAATATTAAGAGTGTTGCGTAATCTTTTGGTAAATTTATGCCTCAGTTTCGCATATATCTCTGCATAATCTCGCAATCATGTATTTTGAGAGATAATTCTTGATTTTTTCATTCTTATGTGGTCTTATTTTCTCTTCCTAAGTTAAGGTCTTATTTTGCCACCTTTTGTCATGGAGAAAAAATCGCAGGACGTCTTTGCACTCTCATGCATAAACCCATTGATCTTGTCTTAACTTTTCTCTTTTGTCATTTTTGTTGCGACAATATGACAGGCCTAAATATTCTTGCGAAAATAAAGCCCCATGACATTGCCGTCTTGCGATGAAATCGCAGGACATCCTTACACTTTCATGTAATGACCCATAGACCTCGTCTTATCTTTATCTCTTGTATTATTGCCTCTTCAGGATTGTCACAAAAATATGACAAGCCTTGATACTCTCGTGAGTAAAAAGCCTCATGACATTTGTGTCTTAAGACACTTATCATCTCCCTAATGGAGGGTGCTGCCCTTATCCCCCCCCGGTTGCCCCTTCAAGGAGACGTACCTCTACCATACAAGGTTGGCTCCTCCCATCCGGTCTTAACAACAACTAGTTTTTTTCGTAGCCTATTATCCATTTTGCCTATATGGTTTATGGTTACGAGACTGCACCCTAAGTGGGGTTTTCTTCAGGCCGAGTGCATCATAATCAAGACTTTCCAAGAATGGACAGGTACGTTCCAGACGCCCCAGGCACTCTTGGATCAACCGTGTACCTCGACGCCTTGATCATATTCTGCACTTCTTAGAAGAGACCCTCAGTCGTCCAACCTAAGTCATAAGCTTAGGTTGAAAATCCAAGGTACCTCTCCTGGATGGGCTTTATTGACCCCAAATCTCCATGTCTTAGGTTCCAGGGGCGGTGTAACATTTTTCCTGAGCCATGCAATAGGTACCCCTTCTATGACGTACTTTAGGTCTTACATTTACCTCTTGCAAAATTTTGATTTCGCGAACTAGGGTGTACACCATAGTAAGCTCGCCCCTTTCTGATGATTATTTTGTTTCTTCTTTTATATTTCAGCTTTGTTGTAATTTCTCAATCTCATCTTTGTCATTAAGTAAAATATTTTTTCTGAAATTTTTTGCAACGAATCAGCCATACATATCTCTTTCTTTTCTCATTTCACAGTTTAAATATTTTACCTTTTCTTTATGCCTATGCATTGTTGTTGTTTTTTGTAACTTTCTTACCTTCTGCGAGATTTTCGCCACTTCTTATTTTCAGCAAGCATTGGCTTCGCAAAATTTCTTCTTCTCCCTGCTCTGTTGCATCTACCATTAATCTCTCACTTTTTTGTCTTTCTTTGACGTTATATTTCCAATTCTCCTTCTTTGCAGTTCTTTCTTCGCATGATTTTATATTAATTTCATAACGCTTCTTTCCTTCAATCCAATCTCCTTTTATAATGCCAATTTCATTTGGATGAGGGAATTTGATGCATTGATGAAATGTTGACGCTACGCCTAGAATCCCATGTAACCAAGGTCAGCCAATCAAAGCATTATATGGAGACTCTACATCGACAACACATAATAGAATCTCAGAAGATAATCCTTTCAATGGAATTCGCATAGCAACCTCTCCTTTTGGCTTATTTTCAGTACCGTTAAAGCCATATATTTTATAGGTTGAGGGTATTAAATCTTCATCTTTCCCTCCCATAGTTTTATATGCATGATAGAACATGATGTCCACGGAACTTCCAGTGTCAATTAAAAATCTATTGATTGCCCATGAATCCTCCGCTTCATCATCTTCATAATCTCTTGGTCTTGGGTTGATCTCTAGTCTTACCACTAATGGGTTTTCATGCATTTCTCCAGCCTCAGGTACTTCTTATGCAGTGAAAGAGATGGTTTTCTTTTTCCATTCTTTAAACGGCGAAGTCTTCGCAATATTCATTATTTCTCTCCCATAAGTATCTCTTGCGAAAACTCTACTCAGAACGCTATCATGAAAGTCCTTAATAGTTTTGTACGAGTGCACAATAGAGTTACAAAACAAATTTTTTGCCTTCGCTCCAACTTCTATTACAAATGTTTCTCTTTCCTTTGTTGTATTAGCCCTGCGAATTTCTGGTGGAGGTGATAATGGTTGAGATTGTGGTTGCCCTATTAGAAAATGATTTAGCTTTCCATGATCGATCATTCTGAGGATGATTCTCTTTATATTTCTGCAATCATTTGTCGAATGTCCATGGAAATGGTGATAAGAACAAAATTCATGACTTCTGTGGTTTGGAGGTGGTTCACTCCTCATGTTCCATTGGGCTGGTATGTTTTCCATAAAGATTAAAGCTTCCCATATTTTCTCCACACTAGCATTCAAAGGTGGCATTTTGATTTCTTCCCATATTATCTTATGACTTCCCTGTCCCCTATGATTATTTTGCCTCTGACCTCCATAAATTTCTTGTGGTTGATCAAGTCTTTAAATTTTTTTGTTTCCACCTCGGCTATAGAAGTTTCTTTCTCTTTCGAATTCTTCTTGGTCACGACTTCCCATAGATACTATTTTATGTTGACTATTCTCCATTATCCTCTCTTGTTGTCCTTGCGAAGTGCTTGCCACTGTGTTTATCAACTTGGGTAACAAGCTTGCGTTCGCTGCTTTTGAACTTGTATTCGCAATTGGGTATGATTCCATCTCATTTTGTTTTTCTTCAAGAGCAATATACTCCTCCTGCAGCTCTCGCAACTCAGTCATCGTGATTGTATTCTTGATTCTGAAAATTTGAATGTACAGCAGATTGGTTGCGAACATTGCATTAATGAATGATAAAATAAGGTATCTCTCATCTACTCATCCAGCCATATCGCTACACATTGTCTTCCACGTCATGGTTAAATGCTTCGAGCTTTCTCCAACTCTTTTTTTAACTCAAATACATCTTCAATGCCAGGTCGCGAAGAATTATTACTTATATACGCCTCTAAGAACGTAGTCTGCAAATGATTAAAAGATGTTATAGAGTTATTTTGTAAACCCTCATACGATTTCAATGCCTCTCCTATTAAGCTGGATGCAAAATACTTGCACAATACAGCATCATGGTTTTCCAACTGTAGCATACATCTCACATACTCTTTGATGTGTTGAACTGCACAAGTTGTTCCGTCAAATATACTTGTTAATGCAGGCAGATTGCACTTTGGGGGTATTCCTCTCAGTTGCACTTCTTGTGTGAATGGAGTTTTCACAGCTTCTTCTATGGCTTCGTCTAATTATCTCCTGCCTCCCTCTCTTCTGTTATTTAGCATTCCTCTCATCTCCGCCAATTCTCTTAAGATTTGTTCATTTACACCAGGTGCTGATTCCATTGGTCTTTTTAATTCTGCTTCTCTTCTCCTGCATTCTTGCCTATTTTGTCTTGTGAAATTTTGATTTTCCTCTTCATCATCTTCTTCTTGTCTTTCCCTGCGATCTCTTCTTTCATCTCTTTCATGAATTCTCACATGATTATACCTCTCATTTTCTCCTCTGCAATTTTTTTCATTCCTCCTCAATTCTCTTTGTTGCCTTTCAGCTCTCATTTGTACTCTATCATATTCTTCATTGATATTAACATTATTGTGATTGTGTTCGCGTCTTGTTTCTCGATTGTCATGATTGTTCTGACGTATTGCCTCTTGGGGCTCTCTTTCCTCCATTTCTTCTCTCAGTCTTTCCCTTTCGCACGCTATACATGCTTGTTCATTATAATGTCTCTCAATTTCGTCTTCAATCACTTGTTGATTTCTTTAAATTTCTCTCCCATGTAATATTCTTCTTCCTTCTTCTTGATTTTCTTCACCATCTTGATTATTTCGTTCCTGACGTTTCATATTCCCCTGATTCCCGTTATCTTGTTCGTTTTGGGGAATTCCGCCATGTGGAATGTAACGATCTTCAATCATTTCTCTTCTTTCACGACGTTCTTCATCCGGGTTTTGTAATTTCTCTGGAATATCTCCATTAATACTTACTATAGGTGAATTTCGCCTTCTTTCTCCTCTAATTGATCTTGAACTTGATCTTGTAGTACTTCTTGACCTCATATTCTGTAGTCTTATGTTTTCCATCCTTAATTCATGATTTTGCCTTGTCAGATTTGCACGTTCTTCCGCTTCTAATCTCCTTTCTTCATGTATCCTTGCCTCAATGCTCTAGTGCTTCAATCTCTCCATTTTCATGAATTACTCCTCCAACCGCTTCTCGGATTCTCGTCTATGATTCTTTAATTGTTGTTCTTCTTCTGCTTCGTCTGCCGAATCTGACCGCCAAGTGTGTACACTCACTCTACCATAATCTATAGTTCTATTTTGTGCTAGTGTACGCTAAACTGGTTGTTGAATTTGATTTTCTCCATTGTTTCTTTCGTTCATTCTTGAAGATTCCTCAATTTCATTTCTCCTTTCTCTAGCAAGCCTCTTACTCCTTCTAACAGTTGTTGGTTGTCTTGAAGTATTTCTTCTTCTAACCATCTCTTCAATCTCAATGAATTGTTGAAAATTATATGAAACTCTTCACCAACTACTCCAAATTATTTCAAATCACAATACCAATCTTCACGCTAAAACCACATCACCCCTCCCTATTTCTAGCGCCATTATGTAGTTGCAGGAAATCCTACAATACATCCCTCACAAGAATTCATAATAACCAACACATCTTTATGATCAAAGACTACACTATTTATTAATAGATTCCAGAAATATTACAAGAAGGAAATGAAATCACGAATACAACATTGTTTTGGACTTTCTCTCTCTTCAAAATTTTCTCAACACTCCAAAAAGATCTCTTTTCCTTACGCCTATTCAACTCTTTATATAGGGTATTACATAGTGGATGACAGCTAATCTGTCCTTTATTTTAGAACCTGGCTTGCGATATTCTCGCGTGCAATCAAGTGTTAAGTTCGCAACATTCTTAAATATCGCTAGGTCTTCACATCTTTCTCGTGTTTAAGCTGTCGTCATCTGTTATGTCATTTCTGTACTTAATTTGCGACGGCTTCGCAATGTACTTTTGATGATGACTTCGCAAGGTTGTTGCTATTGCGATATTCTGATCCTATAGGTTCTTCGACCTATCTCCAAACAACACATAAAAACCAAGTGTTGTCATGTATCCAGAAAATACCCAGAACTGATAGCTTTCAATGTGCAAGCTAGTTCAACATTCTAATACAAGTCATAAATAGCTAACCCCTTCACAATCTCAACACCTTCTTTACTTCCCTCCCTAAGATCAAACCCATCTTCTCACTTTGTGACCGAAGCAAGTCTGGAACGACCATTTCTTGATTTATGCCAGAATTGTACAGATTGATCTCTCGAATCAAAATCACTCATATGAAGTGCATTTGTTTAGGGTTTAGATTCATTTCTCATTCACACACCCAAAATTACCAAAACCAGCAGAAATAGTTTTCACTCATAAACAAACTCCAACTTGTAGAGATTTTAGAGTTACTAGTATACTTCTATCTATGTTTACCTACAAAATTCTCATCGAAATAATGAAACTTAGAATTGCTAGAGAATACTACAGATTAGGTGTTATCAATCTTTGGGAGAAGTCATTACTGTTTGTGGATCAACTTAACCATGTCGGTGGAAAATTAGAAGCAGAGAGAATTTTAGTATTAGAGTTGTTGATCAATCATTAGTGGAGACTACCCATATTTACATCAAGTGAGGCACCGAACTTTAACTCTTCGTAGATGGCTGGAAAAAAAAAACTTTTTAGAGTGTGTGTGTCACCGTACGCTAATTCAGGGTAGAATGGTGAGCTACCACACTTCGCACCAATGTCAGCACTATTTTTATCTCTTGAGTGCTAATTTTATCAATCGTGAGGGTGACGTCTATAGATGAAAATGTCCTTCTGATAGTTTAATTTGCAGTTAGAACCATTCTCTCGACAACAACAGGTCCATAGAAACACCACCATCATCAACAAATGGAGCATCACAAGTTTGAAGGAAATTTGAAGACGTTCATGGTTTCCAAGTAACAAAACAAGAAAAGAGCTAAATTTCATATTCAAGTAAAGCAACAAGACAAGGAGTAGATTAACCATCAGGGGTTAGCCCAATTGGCCAGGAGCCTGACTCTCAAGTAGGAGGTAAGCGGATCGAGTCTCCGCACATGAGTTTGAAGATCTCATGAAATACTCCTCTTATGTAAAAAACTTATATCTTTGTTGTGGGAATGGGTTGAGTCTGCTCGGGGGAGTAGGCTTGGTGGTTACGCTTCCAGGGGGCAGGACGGGTCTATGCCAAGTTTTTTTTTTAAAAAAAAAAAAAAAAAACAAGGAGTAGAATTTTACCTACATGTTGAAGACTTACAATGTAATGAGCATAATTTTATATCCAAGTATGAAGATTTATTTACAATTGCGGAGAAAATTAAAAGGTGAGAGTTCTTGGAATTTATGATTTCGAAACAATACAAGTTATGAAGAATCAAGCAGTAAAGTACTTCACCTATGGCTATTTTCATTGTTATTTTTATACTCCCTCCGTTCCATTTTAGATGACGTTTTTGTAGTTTTCACCCAAATTAAGAAATGAAGAGAGATGTGAAGATCTTCCATTTATACCCTTGAGAAAAGTCTTCAAAAATTAAATGTTATTAGTGCATTTAAAAATAAATTTATAGTTCCAAGACAAAATGTAAGGGTGTTCTTGGTAGTTTTATGGAAAAATATGAAAACTTTCAAGGAGTATTTTGGAACAAAAAAATAACCCTAAAACATCATCTAAAATGGAATGGAGGGAGTATCATTTTTCTTGTCTTGGTTTAAAAAAAATGGGGAAAAAAAAAGACAAGACAAGACAAGAAAAATTTGTTATTTTGTTTTTAATTTTGTTTTACAAAGCCGTGGGGAAGGAGAATTTATGAGGAAGTTTCAAGCAACAAGGATTTGAATAAAAAGAGTTACAAATTGTCAAAGATCTACAAAGTTCAAGCATTTATCATCAAAAGTTGAAGCCGAAGACTAAGACCAAGAATATGAAGACGACGAGCCGAAGACGTTTCTATTGGATGTTGTGAGAGTGGTGTTATCATTATTGTTGATCGATTGTGAAGGTGAGTAAGTAATCCCATCCTTGGATAAGTGGTTGATTTCCTTTCTTAGAGATCATCAGAAAAAGATTTTATTTCCCACGATTTTGTGGGGTGTCCAAAAATTATTCGGAAGGTTTCCTTCCCACTATTCAACGTGTTGCATGATTTCTCTCTTCATGCCTACCTGCACAAATGTGAGAACCATAAAAATGCGTATTTTGAGTGCAATTTAATAAAATATTTTTGGTGAGGAAAAAGTCAAGGCAAAATGCTTATTGGTCGCTCTCGAACATTATTTATTTCATTAAGGCATAGGTTGACCGGTCACACTTTCTTCGATTAATCGCACTTTACATTTTAATTTTCTCTTGTAGTACAGATTTCTTGACATTATATTGAAAACCTTTATGTCCTTATAGCTCTTTGGATGCTTGCGGCGCTGGAAGATTTGAAGTTGGAGTAGGTTTTGTGGGTATATCTTTCGTAAATCCTCACGAGACTATAACTCGTCCACTATGGACACCTAGGGGTTTAAAGGCTTGTTATACATGCTAAGTGTAACCGTATTCTCGACGAAAATGAGTTGTGTGTTTTAGTTTAATTTGCTCGAGGACTAGCAAAGTCTAAGTGTGGGATAATTTGATAGGTGTAGAATACACCTTGATTTAATATCTACAAGTTGAGAGCACGTGCGTTGCACGTCATGTGTTATAACATGTTCTTGGGGAAAATCAAAGTCTTTTTTTTTTTAACTCAAAATTTGATACCCTTATTTATGTTCTTTGCGTAGGGAATTTAAAAATCTTTCCGGTGATATAAAATTTACGAAAATCCGACATATGGTTCGAAAGATATGGAGGTTTAAATTTTTGAACTTATTTTTTATAAAAATGGCATGTTTTGTAATTATATAAAATTTTAATTTATTATAGATAAGCCCCTATATTTGACATATATTACCCGTAAACCCAAATGCAGACACCAAAAATTCACGGAGATCCAACGACTGAATTTTACACCTATAAGATCTAACGAACGTGATTTAAATTGGACCGAAAAACTTAAAAACACATATACACTTTGGTTTTCCTCTGCTGCTATTAAAGAGGGGGGAGATTGGTTATGCTTTTTTTTGCTATTTTTTTCTTGTAAATTATGTATTTTACGTGTCTTTTTGAGTTATAAGGTACTTTGGAGTCATATGGAGGCAAAGAATAAGAAATCATCCCATTTAAGCCGAAAAGGTAAAAAGGTCATTCACAAGTGAACACTGTTAGGAGCCTAGCCACGGTTAAAGGGATCGAGAGATATCCTCTCATTCATATAGAAAAGCAGCAGCAAGTGATGTTATTGCCGAGAAACATACTGTTAGGATCCGACATCGATACTAAAGGATCTTAACGCTAAAAATAAATAAATTGATCAGATGATTGGAGATCAGCCACCATAATCCTTTGAGTTGGGGATTAGCCACCAAATAAGCAAAGCTTAATAATATTAATCGTATTGATTTATGTTTGTACCATAAGTAAAAATACCACTTAATGGGCTAAATTGTTACTTGAATCATCTTTTGGTCCTCATCTAAGCCCGCTAACCAGTCAACCAAAGAAGTCCACTCGCCTGCATAGACCAGTCAATGGTCAAAGCCAGTCAATGGTCAAAGTCGGTCAACTATCAAAGTTAACATCCGGCCAAGGTCAATGGTCAAAGTCAACCGACGGTCAACTATCAAAGTCAGTCGCACCCTTAGCCAATTTTATGTCTTGCATCCAGCAACGCGTATAACCAATTCCCAGCCAATTTCCACTCTGCCAGCCAGTTATGCCGCTGACCAGTCCATCTAGCTTTGCTAGCTGACGGTTGTCTTGCATCCACTCACATGATCCATCCATTATGCGTAATTAATACATGGAGACATGAATGTGCAGTTCCATGCAACATTCATTCCAGCAGATTTCAGCCATAAATCATCATGAAGGCATGCAGAATTGAATTCAAAGAAGTTTTCAGCCATGCAACACTAATTGCAGTTAGTTTAGATCATGCAAGCACTAATTGTAGCAGTTTCGGACATGCAGAATTAATTCCATCCGTTTCATATAGAATTGAATATGGAGGCATGAATGGGGCAGTTAATGCGATTTATTCTTATGTTGAAATTAGTTACTGCATTGTATAAATAGGGAGAGAAGAAATGAAAAGAGGGGGTAGCTAATAGGAGCGAAAAGAGAGAATGTAATTTCATGATCAATAAGAATATTACACCCCAAGGGGATTCGTCCGTGGATGTAGGCAAACAGTGCCGAACCACGTTAAACTTGTGTCTGCATCCTTTCCTTTCAATTATCTCCAAACCCTAAAAACACACCAAAATCACTTATTTATTGTGTTTCGTGCCAAAAAGTAATTTAGGGAACAAACATTGGCGCCGACTAAGGGGACATACGGGAAAAGAAATCGTGTTTTCCCATTGAGAAAAGTTGTAGAAAATGCTCCAAATCATGTTCGACAAAAAGCATTTTGAACGGCTTGAAAATCACTGCTGCAGTGCAGTTGAACGTAACTGATGCGGTCCAGTATGTTCTCAATTGGTGCAGTCCAGCTGATCGCAGCTGCTGCTGACCATGTAATCGCAAATACTACAGTCAAGTTGATCGCAACTGCTGCTGTCCAGATTCGAGGTTCGTGTTTTGATGAAACTGTTACCTTCTGAAGCCACAGAAAATCGCATCACTGCAAAATCTGATGATATTGCTGCTGGATGGTCGATCTGCAACATGGCTTGATCCATTTTCGTTTTCAATCGTTGCAGTCCAGCTGATCGTAGCTGCTGCAAACCAGCCAATTACCGTTACTGCATTCCAACTGATCGCAACTGCTGCAATCCAGCATCGCAATCGGGAGACACCACAGTTGGTTCGCTGAGAAAATCACCTAGATTGTTGTCAGGATGGTCGGTACTGGACATGTTCAAGTCCAAAGTTCAGAAAAAAATTTCTTCTCAAATAACGCATTATCCACCTGCTCGAGTTTGCCGCATGACAAAATCGTTACTATCATCATCGCAAGGTTGCCAAGTTGCTTACATCTCTAGGTGCTTGAATACCCAAGAGAAAACCTCCGGAAAAGCGTGTCAGAAAAGTCCGCTAAGGTGCAGCAAAATCATGGGGAAAGGTCCATAAAGAAACATCAACGGTTCTAGAAGAAAAGTCAAGTTTCTTAAACTGTTACAACATCCATTACAAGGAAGAAATCAATTGAAAAGATCACATTTCGGGAAGCCGTTGCAAGAAGCCTTCATAGCAAAGACCACATTTTTCGAAAAAGTGTCACCAAACGTAAGGTGAAACATCATAGTTCGTGTACAATGTGTCAAAAAAAAAAAAACCCGGCGGCCCTAGCCGGCGGCAACTCAACTCCATATCCGTTCACCCACTTCTTGTTTTTCTTCACCCACTTTAATTTGCATCACCCACGTCAATGGTGTCCATCACCCACGTCAGGATCCTTCGATGCTCTTAGTAACATCAAAGTTCGATGCCCAGCTCATGACAACCGTGGATTTTTCGAGGTTCATCAAGCATCGATGCTCCGTGACACATCAAAATTCTAGTCTAAGCAATAGGTCGGTGCAGACATTGTACATCAATCTTCGATGCCTGGATACTCGGACCGTTGATTCTGTGTGGAACATCAAACTTCGATGTTCCGAGCTACATCAAAACTAAATTTTCAGGAAAACTTCAGTGCTTATGGTCTCATCAAAACTTTGATGAAACGCGTATACTGACCGTCGATTAACATCACGACAACCAGCCGACGGAAATACCCGGCGGTTAAGGCTGGCGGCCAGACCCGGCGGCTAGAGCGAGCGGCGGAGGAGATCGGCGACAGCAAATGGCGGCGAATGGCTAGCAGCAGCAGAGCCGGCGGCCAGACCCGGCGGCCAAGCCGAGCGGCAATCGGCGATTGGTCGGCGAGTAATATGGGATTAATCGTATCCGGCGATTAATTGTAAAAGATTAATTGGGAAGGCTGATTCGGTACGCTGCGGAGCATGATAACTCCATACTCCCGATTCTGCGAAACGCGACGTAACTTAATATCATGGCCCTGATCACATGTAGCGCGGCTCAACTTAATCCCATGCCCCTTGGATGATTCCACCCCATTTCTCTTGGCTTGCGGATATGTACGCCCCACGTGGTTTTAGCCAAAAGAAAATTTGTTTCGGTGATATCTTCTTCGTCCTAAGTCCGAATTAAGTGATTTTTGGCTCGTTGGAGTCGCTTCTCAATATCCTACAAAGTGAAGGTAAAATATTACAATTGGAAAATTATATTTTTTGGGTGGAATCACGACATCAACATATTTGGAGCAAAGCGCAAACCAACCAATTCTTTGGTAACTTCTTCTTCGTACATCCAAACTAAGTGATTTTCGGCCCGCGGAGATCGTATGTTAATTCCCAATATCGTGAAGGAGAAATTTTAATTTTCGGAGAAAATTAAATTTTTAGAGATCTAAAATGACAGTACCAGAAACGGTCACATTCACACCGAAAATACTGCAGTCCAGTTGATCGAACTACTGCAGTCCTTTTCCACATAACTATTGCAGTCAGTTGATCGAACTACTATAATCCAGTTTCACAGCAACAGCTGCTGGCATGTTGATCGAACAGCCGCAGCCCCTTTTTATTCCTACAGTCCAGTTGGTCGAACTGATGTAGTCCAATTTTCCCCAAAACTGTTTCAATACAGTTTTCCTCACTACTCCTCCATTCCAGTTTTATGCATAACTGTTACAGAATAGCTAATCAAAGCTGCTAAAATACAGTTCCATGGAAATTGTCTTCAATCCAGTTTAGGACTTAACTGGTGCATTCCAGTCCCACAGAAAAATCAATTACTAAGTCGAGACGAAATGCTAAGGAAACTATACTAATCGTCGTCGTTGGAAAACAACGTCATAGCCAGTAGGCATCCTAATCACTTCATAAACGAAGTCGCAGTAACATTTTCAATATGGAAAGTATATGGTAAGTACACAATTTACATACCTGTTCTTTTCATATATTCATACATATTTTTGTGCAATAAGACACCTTTAATGTGGTGAGCATTTTTCTCAACGAGGGGATGCACACATTTCAATTCTGCGCGCATCTAGAATAGTGGGATTGGACCCCCGCGCGAATTCCAGATAGCAGACATCTTCAAAATTCCATGCGCAAGAAAAATGCAGCAAGGCAGTGCGCCCTTGTGCGAGCATTGAGCAGCATGACAATCACTATCTACTGGGGGCGAGTTGCATATCACTTCAACGTGACTGACTATCACTTGGGGGCGAGATATGTGACACCTCATGGTTTGAAATGACTCCTTTGGGACAGGTTGCGTAAACACTCTATATGATTTGGGGCAAGTTACATAGCACCTAAATGCAATGCGAAGTTCATCTTCCGAAAATCGGAACTTTAGGTAACCCGAACTTCTTAATCCTCCAACGAATTACAGGATTAAGAGGGGGCGAGCATACACCATAATATTTTTACGCTTAATTTTGTTACACAATTATTAAATTCAGTAATGTTAAACTTCCATAGTTATATTGATTAAATTATTGTACTCTAGTTCAAAGGCAACTGCTGCACTCGGTTGGACGCAACCGATGCAGTCCAGTTGCCTGCGAATTCTGTACTCAGTTGGACGCAACTGATGCAGTCTGGTGACACTCAGTTGGACGCAACTAATGTTGTCTAGTTTTATTTATAACTTTTACACCTATGTTTATCTAACTATTTGAGTCCAGTCCCTTAGCAGCTGCTGCAGTTCATCTAAATCGTTACTGCTGCAGTGTAGCTTTATTTGTTGCTGCTGCAATCCAGCTGATCACAGCTGATGCAGTCCAGATATGCTCTAATTTCCTGCAGTCCAGCTGAACGCATCTGCTGTAGTGGAACTTTGTCCGTTGCTGTTGCATTCCAGCTGATCGCAGCTGATGCAGTTCATCCTTGCTCGCAGTTCCTGCAGTCCAGCTGAACGCAGCTGCTGCAGTGGAACTTTGTCCGTTGCTGCTGCATTCCAGCTGATCGCAGCTGATGCAATTCATCCTTGCTCGCAGTTCCTGCAGTCCAGCTGAATGCAGCTGCTGCAGTGGAACTTTGTTCGATGCTGCTGCATCCCAGCTGAACGCAGCTGATGCAGTCCATCTATGCTCGCAGTTCCTGCAGTCCAGCTGAACGCAGCTGCTGCAGTGGAACTTTGTTCGGTGCTGCTGCATCCCAGCTGAACGCAGCTGATGCAGTCCAGCTGAATGCAGCTGCTACAGTAGAACTTTGTTCGTTGTTGCTGCATTCCAGCTGAACGCAGCTAATGCAGTCTAGCTATACTCATTGTTACCGAAGTCCAGCTGATTACAGCTGTTGCAGGCCAACTTCACTCAATGATGTTATCGCTCATTTACAACATCACTCCGTTCCAGCATCACGCTGTCGTTTCAGTCTTGTTCATCATTCACGGTTTATGCCCAATTTCTTCCCCCCATTCTCTCAATCACAATAACCTCACTTGGAGGCGTCTTGATTGTGATTTCCGCAAACAACCAAGGGAGTTCACCAATCACCCTAACTTCAATAATCCACACTTGGGGGCGAGTTTTATCATTGACTAAGGAAAATGGAATTTTCTTAACCCCCAACAAGTTGTAGGTTAAGAGGGGGCGATGTTTGTACCATAAGTAAAAATACCACTTAATGGGCCAAATTGTTACTTGAATCATCTTTTGGTCCTCATCCAAGCCCGCTAACCAGTCAACCAAAGCAGTCCACTCGCCTGCACAGACCGGTCAATGGTCAAAGCCAGTCAATGGTCAAAGTCGATCAACTGTCAAAGTTAACATCCGGTCAAGGTCAATGGTCAAAGTCAATCGACTGTCAACTATCGAAGTCAGTCGGACCCTTAGATAATTTTATGTCTTGCATCCAGCAACGCGGATAACCGATTCCCATCCAATTTCCAGTCTGCCAGCCAGTTATACCGCCAGCCAGTCCATCTAGCCTACCATCCAGTTGTGCTGCCCGCCAGTCCATCCAGCCTGCCAGTCCATCCAGCCTGCCAGTCCATCCATTATGCATAATTAATACATGGAGACATGAATGTGCAGTTCCATGCAACATTCATGCTAGCAGTTTCAGCCATAAATCATCATGAAGGCATGCAGAATTGAATTCCAGCAGTTTCATCCATGCAACACTAATTGCAGCAGTTTCAGTCATGCATCACTAATTGTAGCAGTTTCGGACATGCAGAATTAATTCCATTCGTTTCATATAGAATTGAATATGGAGGCATGAATGGGGAAGTTAATGCGATTTATTTTTATGTTGAAATTAGTTACTGCATTGTATAAATAGGGAGAGCAGAAATGAAAAGAGGGGGTAGCCAATAGGAGAGAAAAGAGAGAATGTAATTTCATGATCAATAAAAATATTACTCCCCAAGGGGATTCGTCCGTGGACGTAGGCAAACAGTGTCGAACCACGTTAAACTTGTGTATGTATCCTTTCCTTTCAATTATCTTCAAACCCTAAAAACACACCAAAATCACTTATTTATTATGTTTCGTGCCCAAAAGTAATTTTGGGAACAAACAATTGATATCCAAAAGCCTAGAACAAACTATGATTATATAAAGAACATAACTTGAGTCCTAAGCTAATAACTAATAAGGAAACATATATCAATTCCTAAAATAACTAGACTCACCTAATATGTGTTGGGTACCGAACATCCCCAAACCCTTGATAATAACTTGTACTCAAGTTGGATCAGAAAACTGAACTTAAACATTGATATTACGGATAAATAAATTACTAAAATATATCTAGCCTAAAAATATAATCTGCATCCTAACACATACAAAGAAATCGAGAGATGAAATTGTTACTGCCATTGATGAAATTGAAGCATACAAGAATACTTAATTCGACAAATTTTGGTATTGATTGACTCACAGAGATGATGAAGTTAGGGTTTGAGAAGAAACAAAGGGGATCTGGATTTAAAGATGAACTTGGAGAAGGAGAAGAATCTGAGATGGGTTTGTGGATGGTTGTGAAAGAATTATGGTTTCAGTGATGTTGTTGTGATAAACATGGTGATCTGATTGATTGATGAGAACTGGAGGTGCTGTTGAATTGAGAAGAATGAATCCCAGATGAAGCTGGGAAGTTAAGAGACAAAATGGGTTATGTTCCTGTTGAAGCAATAGACGATTACAATGAGATAGAGAAGGATAAACATGGTACGCTCGTGGTTGAAAAGATTGAGTGAAGACTTATCCTTTGGAAATGAAGTAATAGGTTGTCTGAAGCATCAATTGTGTTGATTGATAAACTAGATGAATGTTAGGATTGTCACAGGAGAAGACCAAAAATAAAGGACTAAATTTGTCCGGAAATGCCCAGAACTCTGTCGGATATTCTACTCCGACAAGTCAAATCGGTACTGGCGATTACCCAATTTCAGGTAAGCCGATGACCGATCCAGTCCTATAACTCAGATGAGTAAAACCGAGTCAGATAGCTAACTCAGCTGACTTCTCCTCCCCTTGATCCGTGGACTAACATTTGACCACTAATTTTGACGGTACTGTAACGGAATATTCCGCCAAAAGAGAAGAATATTCAGACACCGGCAGGGAGATTTTTTGCCGGATTTTGGTGGCACCATGGACTTTTCAGGAGACCCAAAATTATAGATTTTTGTGTGAGTTTCTATCATGGGTGTGAAGACTTGTATTTGGAGTTGGATGTGGAATTTGACTTGAAATTGAATTTAAAAGAGAAGAGGAGGAAATTTAGAAAGACAAGGACTTGGAAATTGAATGGGAAAGGGTAATCCTAAGAGGATTGCAAGCAAATTGAATCCTATAAATAAAGAAATTATCTACTTTTTTCTACAGCTGAGTAAGCGTTATACTTAATAGTCGAATTCCTTAATACTATGATCATACTATTATGATCATGTCACATCATTAGAGTATTATATACAATATGAACAGTATATACAGTTTCACAATTATGTTTTCAATATAGCACGACTTGAAAGATACGTTAGGAATAAAATAGTTCAAATCAATATTATTAACCACAAGCGGAAGGATGATGTCGTCAATGTAGTTACTTACTTTTTCACATTCTCCGGGTCTTCGAAGTAATACTTGTATGTCTCAACATTCTTGGTCTTTCTAGTCTAACTTAAACGAAGTTGACTCTAGTATTTAATCAAGCGACTGTAGATGATTCTTGATACTAAAATGTGACAACCAAACTTGACATACTAACGTTTGGTGAGTTCCACCAAGCTATGCTCTAACAGTCTCCCCCTTTGTCAATTTTAGTGACAAAACTCTTATTACATATGGAGTTAAATGAATTACAATATAACTCATTCTTCATACGCTTGATTCCAATTTTCAACTGCACAATAAACTGTATATATTCAATCAATAAATGCCGTTGTTGACATTTGAATAACAAAATCTTTTACTCCCGCTAAAGGTAAGATATGTAGATTTTCAATTCGAACATCTTTGTTATTCTCCTTTTGTAGTAAAGATAACTACAATAGCAATATGATATGTTTCCCCCCCCCTTAGTCAATGCTTTACTCTTTCATTAGATATAACGTTTAAGCAAAATTGTCCTTTTCTTAGTGATTACAAATCACTTGTTTACTTTATATATTTCTCTCCCTTTCTGTCACAAAATGACAAAGTTTCGAACAAATAAAGGTCAAACCGAAAGGATCTTACAAATCTAAAAGACTTGTATAACCTATAAGAGTCAAGCACGAAGGTTTCACATACTACTTTAGATAACCAATATAAAAACCGAAACTACAAGTAATTTAGTTTCAATATGTTATCAAGGAAACAATTTCCCGATGTCATTTTCCCTAATAGTCCAATAATTCGACTAAGATACTCAATTTACTTGTTGAACCAATTGCGTATGCACAATCGCTTGTTTTGATACGACCAAAATAAAGATTAGAACAAACTTTATTTTTCTCATCAATATCTAATTGGGCCGACCGAGCGAAGAGAGGGAGGACCTTATATATGGTGACTTTGTGTCAATGTGAAGCGTGACATTTTTTTCAATTTACACAAAAAGATTGGATTTGGTTCAACGATGAAAGGACGACACTGCCCCTCTAAATCAAATTCTATTTTTTTTTCTTTAGACATTTTCGTAAATAAACCAAAGAGGAAGGGGAATAAGGTATTGGGCATTTTCATAAATAAACCAAAAAGGAAGGGCACAAAAGTAAATATATTTTTTATATATTTAAAAACCTCGTATATTTCAAACCACAAGTCGTATTTTTATAAATTTTATATATTTGGAAAGACCTTTAAATTAGCTACGCAATGAGCACAAACAATGATATCAAATTTTTGTTTTTCAATTTTTTTTATTATTCTCCAAATTTTGTATATTTTCTCCTTAAAAATTAGGCATAGCTTAAAATTAGACATATCTTAAAAAAAAATTGAAAAAGACTACAAGAAAAATAAAATGATTGACTAAGTATAAAAAAACTACTAATTTTAAAATGAAAAGCACAATATATGGTGTTGAAATACCACCAAATTATTTGCAAAGTAAAAATATACCATGGCCTACATGTCGGGAGAAATGATACTTTCGCGTCGTGTTTGAAAAAATTATACCTTCGTGCCGTCTCAGGAAAAATGAAATATTTTCACCTACGACAGAACTAAATTGTGAACATAAAATTTAGTTTTCTTCAATTTTTTCGGTCGGCCATCCCACCGTGGTAGCGGTCATCTAGTTATTTAGAAAATAACTTAGACCATTTCCTTTAGACAAGACAAACACTAGGTTAATTAACTAGTTTTTCTTGTCAAGGCATTCAATTAGACTTGAATAACCGAATCCTCCAATTGATAAGTCTAACTAAGATCAGAATTAACTTAGTTTCTCTTATCCGGAATCATTTGGACTAAACAAATCATCTTGTATTTTGTTAAGCCTTAAGCAATAAATACAAACCAAAATAATTAACTTGTACAATTATTTTCTTAACCGGAAGCAACTGAAACAAATATAAACATTACAACACCGAATTTTGTTAAGCAAAAACACTTGATGCCTAATAATAAAGATGTTAGAGCATTGCTCGGTCGAACTCGCAAGCATTGATATATTCATTTGCTTTAACGACTTGAAGACTTTATTTGGGATTCGTGAAGCCAGACCCAACTATTTTCTCTGTAGTTGGGTGTTCTGATCTTACTTGTTCTATCGTATTGGGTTTTTTCTTCTCTAAGATTTACTCGAGATTTGTCTCCACTTTTTGATTCATCTCGCCAAATCTCGTGGAGGAAAGTTTGCTCGCTTACGCATCCAGCCGATCCCTTTACTTCCATGGATGCCCATACAATTCTACCCAACCTACTTTGTTCCCACAGCAATGTAGTCTCTTCTGATTAAATCTGCTAAGAAGAACTGTTTCCGCTCATTTTTTGATACCAGCCAGAGCTTCACCACAACATCAATCACTACAAAGGTAACCCGTACTCCTCCATATTTTAGTTTTACGTGGAAGAAGCAATAAAAACATTTTACGAGGCCGCGACGGATCCCAAGCCTGCTCAGAGGAAAACAACTTCAATAACATTGACAACAATCTCGAAACTTGACTTCGTAGACTAGAAATCAAGATATTGTTTTGATCACCTAACATGGACAACAATCTTGAGATACCAAAACTTTTGGGTTCAACCAAGTAATGCTCTAACACTAAAGTATTGGATCAAATATCCTCGACTTCATACATAAATGAATATTTAAAGTCATAGGAATTGTTGCATAGAGTGAACAATTGTTAGAAAGACTAGAAAGGTAGAGTTGAACAAGAATTCCAAATGAAATCAGTTACCACATAACTTTGTTGATTAAGTCTTCGTTGATGTCTTTGTTTGATATTCAGTCTTTAATCTTCAAGGATTTTTCAGTGATATCTGATACTCAATTACACACTTCTAATCCTAGTCCGGGACTTGATTTTAGTAGACTAGAAATCAAGATATAGTTTTGAATATATAAGATTGACAACAAGCTAGAGATAGCAAAACTATATCTTGTTTTGCTCTTGTCCGTCACCATGAATATAAAACAAGATATATTCATACTAGCTCTTGTCAATGTTATAAAACATCAGCTCGTTGTTGCGTTGAGACCAAGCCGCTATACGAACATGATATAGTTTCATTCATACCATCTCATTGTGATTACTTCGGATCGGTTACACCAATTAACAAATCATAAGTCTAGGTATTATTATAGGTTATACCAATATGCATAGCCTGAGTTAAATCGGTTCTATTAACTCACACATATTGGTCATCCAAAGATATGCAATGAATAGCCGGACCAATAAGCCTATTGATTTCACTTTCGATTCACGAAACAAGTTCATGAATGTACTTCCTTTAAACAAATTTAAAACATTGTTTCCTAGGATGAAATAATCATTATAACCCATTGTCATAATCATAACACTATATACAAGATTATTTCGATGTCATATCTACGAAGTTCAAAAGATAAGCGTTATACTTCATGAGGACGGATCCGGTCACATGTTTTATCTTACGTGTAGGATCAGAATATTGTCACAACAATATTCCTGTGAAATAAATAATTGTTCTGCGATACATAAATAATAAACAACTGTTCTGCGATATATCAATGATATTCTGCGACACATCTCAAAATGACGTAAGGAATGACATGTTGGATGAAAACGACAGAAACATGAGAAGAGCGTGACATTTTTTCGATGAATCTATAAAGCCTGCGAAATATTAAGGCGGTGCTACCTGCGATTTATCGCAGGAACCTAGATCCGAAATTAAAGAGAATCTTAGCTGTAAATGAGTTGTCATGAGCTGTAATCCACTATGTAAATACCTATATAAAGGAAATGAATAGTTCCAGAGAGAGAGATGAAATTTTGAGTGCTAGGAAAGTTTTGAGGAGAGAGAAAATCTTTATCAAGGGTTTTGTGTTCTTGATTTCTGTAACTCCTTAAAGATCATATTAATGAAAAAATGTCTTTAATCTTCAAATTATGTCATAAATATTGATAAGTTCTTGAATAGGGTGTAGTGTGGGAATTCCTGCAACTACATTTTGGCGCCCAGAAACAGGGATTAAAGAATTGAAAATCATAGTAAAAGTTAGGTATAAGAAAGAAATTATTCAAGAGTTAGAAGAATATCAAGAAAATTGGTGGAAGAAAAGATGATTGAAGTCAAAGATAATCAAAAGAAATTGGAGTGTGATGTAATAACAAAGATGATGATAGATAAATTCCATGAAGATATTAGAGGAAGGATACACAAGCGAGATTTTGAAGGAAAGAAAATCATGACGGTAGATGAGGCATCACCGTTAAAAGATTGGGAAAAACAGAAGATCACATTCACGGCAGCAGAAATTCCGAAAGAAAATTTAAGTCATACATCTCCATTGGTGATCACAGTGTCTATTGTACCAACAAGAAAAGAGAAATCAATAAGATCTACAGAAGAGTGGGCTGTGAATAGGAATCTGGTGGATGCAGGAAGTTCTGTGGATATAATGTTTTACCACACATTCAAGAAAATGGGATACAAAGATGAAGAAATGCTTAGTCCATCATATCATATTCATGGATTTGGAAAATCTCTAACAAAACCTAAAGGTGAAATTGTAGTGCGAATTCCACTGGGGGAAATAGAGACGCAGGTAACTTTGTGCGTGGTGGATGTGAAATCACCTTATAACATGTTGTTGGGAAGGCCATGGATACATGCAATCAAGGCTGTGTCATCAACTCTACATCAGTGTTTAAAGTTCCCTATGCCTAGTGGAATTGGCGAAATTAGAGGAGATGCAGATTATGCAGCATTATGTTTTCAAAATGAAGTAAGGAATTGTGAAAATCAAATTCAGTTGCGAAAACAGCGCAGAAAAGTGAGGAGAGAAGAAAAGAAAGAAGAAGAATTTAAGATTTACATGATAAAATTAGAAGAAGGAAAAGGAATATTTGGAGATATATCGCAAGAAAATGATGAACCAGCGGAGATAATAAAGACACCAACACCAATGGGAGAACATGAAGCTAGTTATACTGCAGCATAACCAACAAAAGAAGTAAATGTTGGAAGTGAAGAAGACCCAAAGATGCTGAAAATTGGAACTAAGATGGATGTGGAGGAAGAAGAGCAAACTGTAAACCTTTTGCGAGAATACAGAGATATTTTTGCGTGGAATATGGATGAGATGCCTGGAATAGATCCATCTGTTGCGTGCCATATGTTGGAAATTAACAAAAATGTGAGACCATTCAAACAAAGAATAATAAAGATTGCAACCACTTATCATGCCAAGATAGAAGAAGAATTGCAGAAGATGCTTGATGCAGGAATTATAAGACAAGCGAAATATCCATAATGGATCGCCAATATGGTAGTAGTTCCCAAGAAGAACAAGGGGATAAGAATTTGCATCGATTTTACTGATTTAAATAAAGCATGTCCCAAAGATAGTTTTCCCTTGCCAGATATCCCGCAGATGGTGGAATCTGCCGCAGGAAATGATCGAATATCTTCGTTAGATGGATACAAGGGCTATAATCAAATCCCGCTGGCGGAAGAAGATCAAGAACATACTGCATTCTTTGCTCCCAGAGGATTATATTGCTACACAAAGATGACTTTTGGGTTACGAAATGCAGGAGCAACATACCAAAGAATAGTGGAAAAAGTGTTCGCAAAATGGATACATAAAACTTTAGAGGTATATGTGGATGATATGTTGGTAAAAAGCAAAGAAGCTAAAAATCATGTGCAGGACTTAAGGGAAATTTTTGATCAAATGCGGCTTTTTAATATCAAAGTAAATCCTAAGAAATGTACTTTCGGAGTATCATCTGGTAAATTCTTGGGATATATTGTATCAAAAGAAGGAATACAAGTTGACCCAGAAAAGGTGCAAGCAGTTTGAGATATGCCAACTCCATCAACAGTAAAAGATGTGCAAAAATTGAATGGACTTTTAGCCTCACTATGAAGATTTATTTCGCGGTCATCAGATAAATGCAAGCATTTCTTCAACATACTAAAGAAGGGAACAAAATTTAAATGGACAGATGAATGTGAGAAAGCTTTTCAAGGTATTAAGGAATATTTGATGAATATATCCATTTTACAGAAGGCTGAACCAGGAGAAGAATTGCTGATATATCTTGCGACAACTCCACATGCTTTAAGCGCAGTACTTTTGCGAAATGACGCAGGAGTTGAAAAATCTATTTACTACATCAGCAAAACATTTAATGTTGCGGAGAAAAATTATTCGAAGATTGAAAATCTAATTTTGGCATTAGTTTATGCGGCTTCTAAACTTCGCATATATTTCCAAGCGCATAAAATCAAAGTACTAACAAAAGTACCAATCAAGTCAGTAATGACAAATTCAAAAAGATCAGGCAGAGTCAAAAGATGGAATGCACAAGTGGGGCATTTTGAGATCCAATATGAAATTTTATCTTCGCCAAAATCTCAAATTGTCGCAGATTTTCTCGCAGAATTTCCTTTGGAGGATGATGAAGCTGTAGAAGACATGATGGATATAGAAGAAGAATATGGGGATCCTAGAGATCTTTTAACATAACCAAATAGGTGGGAGATATTAGTAGATGGATCATCCAATGGAGAAGGAAATGGAGTGGGAGTCGTTTTTATTTAGCCAGAAGGTGCAAAAATTGCATTTGCATTTCGAATGGAATTCGAATCTACCAATAATGAGACAGAATATGAGGCTATAGTACATGCTCTAAGATTTGAGATAAAAATGAAGGTAGAGAATGCAAGAGTTACCAGTGATTCACAGTTGATTATTCGCCAAATTGAAGGGGAATATGCAACTAATGATATATCTTTGAAAAAATATAAGAAACTTGTTGAAGAATTATCTGCGAAAATTTCAAAACTCAAATGGAGGCATATTTCAAGAAGAGATAATAGGCTTGCAGATGCTTTTGCGTTTATATCAAGTATGATGGTAGATCCGATTGCAAGAAATATAAAAATACAAACACTCATAGCACCATCAATTAATAAAGAAGAAGAAGAGGAATCTGAGGCAATGGTAGTAGAAAATAATGGCGAAGAATCAAGTCGAATTATCGTAGATTGGAGTGCGGAAATTCATGCATATCTATCAAGGGGGGAGATACCAAGGAACAGATTAGAAGCACATAAATTAAAAAGTAAAGCAACAAATTATGAGTTAAGAGATGGGGTATTATATTGAAAATCTTTAGATGGGCCTTCCCTCAGATGTTTGACACAAGAAGAAGGAAAGCAAATATTAAAAATGTTACATAGTGGGGATGCTGGTAATCACAGCGGCGAACGATCTTTAGCATACATAACTAAAATGCAAGGTTATTATTGGCCATATATGCATGAAGATGCAAAGAATTTATCAAGAAGTTGCGAAGAATGTCAGCGATTTGCAAAAATAATACATGCACCAGGTGAAACATTAACATCCTCAAAAAATGTTTGGCCATTTGGAAAGTGGGGTTTAGATATTGTGGGACCATTTGTACCAGGAACAGGGCAAAAGAGATACTTAATTGTCGCAACAGATTACTTCACAAAATGGGCGGAAGTTAAAGTAGTATAGCATATTCGTGATAAGGACATTTTCACATTTATATTTGAAAATATCATTTGCAGATTCGGAATTCCATCGCAGTTGGTGTCAGATAATGGAAAACAATTTGAAGGACAAAATATAGAGATGTTACTTAATGCATTCAAGATAAAGTGCGGAAAATCGACTCCTTTATACCCACAAGCCAATGGACAAGCTGAAGCAACTAACAAAACAATCGCAGATATTCTCAAAAAGAAGTTAGAAGGGCATCATAGAACGTGGTGTCAACAAGTTCATAATGCAGTTTGGGATTATAATACAACACGAAGAGAAGAAACTGGGGTATCACCTTTTTGTTTAACATATGGGGTTAAGGCAGTATTACCAACAGAAGTTGCTATTCCTACAACAAAAAGAGAAGCTTGGGAAAAGAATCTTAGTGCTTGTATGATTCTAGGCAAACTTGATGAGGTAGAAGAGAAGAGAGAAAAGGCACTACAACATATGGAATACTACCATCGCAGATTAGCTCGTGAATATAATAAACGAGTAAAGAAGCGTGAATTCCAAGTTGGAGATTTAGTTCTGCGAGAAACACCTGAATATCAGCGAGAAAATGGAGGAAAATTAGCGAAAAAATGGGATGGGTCATATATAATCAAAGAAATAGTTGGAACTGGAGCATATAAATTAATGGATCCAGAAGGAAGAGACATGGGTCAAAGACTTGGCATACCATGGAATAGACAATATCTAAGAAAATATTATCAATAAAGATTTGAAAGACTAGAATGAATGGATTACACGCAAGAAATTGCGAGAGAATAAAAGAGATGTTATGCAAGAACAAAGTTGGCTGAATATAAAAGCTATTTTCCGCAATAAATTGCGAGATAATTAAAGTTTCTAATACAAATGCATAAGATGGGCGCAAATCGCCTAAAAATATATAAGAACGGGACGAACTTTTATGGCGTACACCTTAGTTCGCGGATTCTATTCCGTAAGAGGCAATGTCCTTAAAGTGCGTCATAAGGGGGGTATCTCTTTGCATGGATATGGGAAAGGCTATACCGCTGCTGGAACCTAGTCATGGAGATTTGGGATTATAGAAAATCCATCCGGGAGAGGTAGCTTGGATTCCCAACTATATAAGGTTATACCCTGGTTGGGCGCCCGAGAGTTTCTCCTAAGGAATGCAACGTATGATCAAGGCGCCGAGGTACACGGTTGAGCTGTGGGAGCCCGGGATGGATGAACCTACCATGTCCATCCATGGAAAGTCTTGGCTTACGATGTGTTCGGCCTGAAGAAAACCCCACTTAGGGTGCAGTCTTGTAACTATAAGCCATATAAGGCATAAAGGACAAGGCTGCGAAAACAACTGGTTGTTGGCAGAACCGGATGGGAAAGTGCTAGTCTTGTGTGGCCGATGTATAATCCTTGAAGGGGCAACCAGTGGGAGAGATAAGGGCGATACCCTCCATTAGGGAGCTGTGTATCAAAAAATACGGCAATGTCATGGGGCTTTATATTCGCAAGAATATTTAGGCCCGTCATATTGTCGCGTGACAGAGACAGCAATGTCATGGGACTTTATATTCACAAGAATATTTAGGTCCGTCATATTGCCGCGTCACTGGACAAAAAGCCTAAAGAGAAATGTTAAGATGAGATCAATGGGTTTTTGCGATAAGATCAAAAGATGAGATAAATGAAATTAATAATAAGAGGATATAAATCGCAAAGACGTCCTGCGATTTCATCGCAAAGACGGCAATGTCATAAGTCTTAAAAAGCAAAGAGAGATTAATCTCACAAGATGGCTTAGATTTATCATATTGTCGCAGAGATTAAAATTAAATGATAAGGCAAGATCAATGGATTATTACATGTAAAAGTAAGAATGTCCTGCGATCTTGTCGCATAAAAGTGGCATAATAAGACCTTTAACTAGGAAGGCGAAATAAGACCACAAGAGAGGTTATATATGCAAAACATATAATAGATTTTTTACAGCGTTGTTTGCGATAATTCATTTATCATATTGCAGATTGATAACAAGAGGCAAGTATGGGATTTCTTACAAGGGTAACAAATAAAATACTTCACAAGGAAGATTATGAGGGGAAAATATGGGGATTATTCCAATATTTCATTATCTTCCTTGAGAAGAATCAAAATAATAAAAAGAAGAAGGATAATCAAGTTACAAGAATTTATGAAGATTGGATTCAGATTAATAAAAATATATAAATCAGAAAAAGATGATTGAGTTACAAAAATTTCAATGTATCGCAAAAGAAGCAAGAAGAAGAAAGATTCAGAAATTACAATCATTCGCAGGATAGGGAGAAGAATAAGATATTTCGCAGAAATACATGATACTTTAAAGAGTATTCTTATCTAATTTCATCATTCTTGTTCACCACTATTATCTTCACCAGTATCATCTTTTTCAGTTTGAGTTTCTCCATCACCAGCGATTGTTTCATAAGGAGGATTTTGTTCTTCATGAGGAGGATTTTGTTCTTCTGCTTCATTAAGAGGATTTTCTTCATCTTCAGGTGGATTTTGTTCATCTTAAGAAAAATTTTCTTCATTACTTGAATAATTTAGATCTTCATATATGGGATGAGGAACTTCGTTATTATCTATCTCCAAGGGTTTGATCTTCATAGGAGGTAAAGAATGAGAGAATAGAACATTGTTTATGAAAACTTCAGCGCCTAAATGAGCCTTGCGGAGGCAATTCTTTTCCCGGTTTCTGATCTCTATATCTTTGAAATATTCAAGATAATCAAACCTTCTCAATGCTCTGTTGTGAGAGTTGGAAAGCGTGGTATTTTTTTTGCGAATTTTGGCTAACTTCATAGACAGATCAGAGATAGAAGCTTGAAGATGTTTCTCAGATTCTGCGAAAGAAAAATTGCATATTAGATGGAATTCTCACAAAAAATAAGATGGGAAAATACAATGAAGTAATTAGTAGATGAGGCAGTCAAAATGACTACCTTCCTTTTGTGAAGATAAAGTATGAATTATGTTAAAGAAGCAACTCTTCCATCGATTCATAGCGTCATCAAAATTATCCCCAAGCTTACCTTTCAAACGAGATTTTATACTTTTTTCACAATTGCGAAGATAAGCATTTTCTTCCTTCAGTCGAGTAAAATCATCTTTGAGATTGTTGACTTTTACACTTAGAGCTAATCTACCCTTTATAAGTTTCTCTTGTTCAGCAGCAGATGATTCAGTTATCTTTTTAAGTTCATCTTTCAATGCACGAAGGGATTGCTCTTGCTCCTTACACAACTTTTGAATATTGCCTAATTGCTGCGAATAAATCCTTGTTGTATCCACAAAGATACGTTTATCTTGGGATAAAGTTTTGTTTTCGTATGATAAAGATTCCACCTTCAAATTAGTCTGATTTAGCGAATATAAAAGTTGAGTGGCTTCATTATTTAGATAATATCGTTCACGAATTAGTTGGTTATTCTCATTCTTAAGATTATTTATCTCGTCAATTGAATATGTGTGAAGAACATTCAATTTATCAAATTGATTCTTCCAAGATTCTTTCCCAATGCGGGCCTCATCAGCGATCGTTTCCCACTCAAGTATCTTCATTAATTGGTTATGTTTTGAAGCTAAATAAAGCATCAACAAATAAATAAAGAAAAATTGAGTACATAGAAAACAAAGATTTACAGAAGAAAAAGCAGAGGCAAGAAAGTTATACCTTTTAGATCATCGTTTCTGCTGCGAAGAATTTCGCAGTCTAATTCAGAATTGTGAAGTTTATGATCGATAAGTTCACACTCCAAAGTTTTTTATTGAAGATTCTTCTTCAAAGTTTCAACCTTACCTTCTAAGGCAGTTAGTGAAGATGAAGAACCGCAAGATCCAAGATGCTTGCTTAGAATCATATAAATATCCTGTTTCGCAGGATCTGAAGAAGATTTCATAGCATCGTTCAAAACTTCAGATAATATTTGAAAAGCAGCTTCAACCCCTGTTGCTATTTCTTGGGAAGAAGGAAGAGAAATAGATGAAGAAGTTTTGGCGATAGTCAATGGAAGATTAGGATCATTTGTGGTAGTAAGAGTGGAAGAAGGAATTTGATTAGGATCATTCACCGCAACATCATCCACTGTAGCTCCATTAATCGCAGCTTCATTTACCACAGTTTCACTATCTACGACTTTATTCACCGCAGCCTCATTAACTACCGTTTCATTTACCGCAGTTTCATTCACCGCGGTTTTATTCATCCCAGATTTGTTTCTAACTATCATAGATTCATCCATCTCAGCTTTTAAAACATTAGGATTATTAGGGATGGAAATATTAGCATCAATAACTTTACTTGGAGTTGATGAAGAAATAGTATGGGTATTAATATTGGAATTCACGCAAGGAGAAGAAGAAGCTTTATCTTGCGCCGGAACAGGGTCTGCAGGTAAAAATTCAAGAATATCCACCTCATCTGAAGGAGCTTTAACTTGGCGAGAACGCTTAAGAGGTTTAAAAATATTTTCTTCATCCTGAGAATAATAATGTAGATAAGAAACAGAGGCAACAATATTGTTATATTAAAGAAATAGATGTTTCTTACTACCTTATCATTCTCGGATCTTTTCGTCTTCCCAACATGCCTTTTCTGAGAACCCTTAGGGTTAGGGTTTTTGATAGTAATTTTAATCTGAGAAATGGTGTTACTGAAAAAGATGATAAAATATGGGGATTATGAAGAAAATGGGGCGATAAAGATAACATAACATGAACAAAATAAGATTCAAGATAAGAACATACCTTTGAGTCTCCATTAGAGCAGCAGCAGGGAGGATACCAGGAGAGAAAAAGTTGCAGACAAAAAAAGGGAAAAGTTGAAGAAAAAAGAGAAGGTGAAAGAAGAAAGAAATACTCTCGAGTGGAACATCTATTTATAGATGAAGGATGGGTAACCGGATTAATCGGTAAAAATTGACGCGTGTCAGCAGTAAAAGCGTAAAGTAGGGAACTTTGTCGGGTAAAAGATGAGGAGTTGCGGCAAATCAAAAAACTTAAATTCTCATGATCTTTATCTTCTTCGCAGAAAAGATATGAGAAGAGGCAAGATGTAGGATCAGAATATTGTCACAACAATATTCCTGTGAAATAAACAACTGTTCTGCGATACATCAATAATAAAAAACTGTTCTGCGATATATCAATGATATTCTGCGACACATCTCAAAATGACGTAAGGAATGACATATTGGATGAAAACGACAGAAACATGAGAAGAGCGTGACATTTTTGCGATGAATCTATAAAGCCTGCGAAATATTAAGGCGGTGCTACCTGCGATTTATCGCAGGAACCTAGATCCGAAATTAAAGGGAATCTTAGCTGTAAATGAGCTGTCATGAGATGTAATCCACTATGTAAATACCTATATAAAGGAAATGAATAGTTCCAGAGAGAGAGATGAAATTTTGAGTGCTAGGAAAGTTTTAAGGAGAGAGAAAATCTTTATCAAGGGTTTTGTGTTCTTGATTTCTGTAACTCCTTAAAGATCATATTAATGAAAAAGTGTCTTTAATCTTCAAATTATGTCATAAATATTGATAATTTCTTGAATAGGGTGTAGTGTGGGAATTCCTACAACTACATTACGCTATCGCACATGATGTTCTCCACCGTAAGATTTTAAAAAGTAAATGGTCCTAATTTTTCAGATTGTCACATTTTTGCTCCGGGTTTGATGGGTCTCCCGTGACTTTCTCTATTAAAATTTTAGTTTCTTCTCCCTCCGACATATCATCTCCCACCCACCTTCACTACGTTAAAACTGATTGACTGTAATTAGCATCTCGAAATCATTTCCTTAAAAAGAGATACAGAATATCTCAGCAACAAACCGGCATGTAAACTTCTTTTGAAATTAGTTTGGCTACAACCATCATGGCAAATCGAAGATTAAAGATATTGATTAACGATATTTCTGGATCTTTACATATAGAATATATGCGCAACTAAATCAATCATGATCTTCAAACCAATCACATAATATAAATCAATCATAAAATCTATACCAGAAAATCAAATAATGATACAATCAAACCTAATACAACACATAGAGAGAATGATCAGATAGAGCTAATACATAAATTTGCCATCATATCAGAAACTAATGCCCATGTGGGGAAATCTAATTAAGAAAATGCCCACGTTTTTTTGGAAATTAAGAAAATGCCCATGAATTGACCTTTTCCATCCCGTTTTTTTGAAAAAAATGGCTAACACCGTTAAGTGTCTAGGTGGCAATTATTCTACCATGTGAAAAGACATCTTAACCCCTGAATCTTTTGGATCAGACCTAGTTATATTGAGGATCGTCTGACTCAGACCAACATAAGCGAGTTCAAGAACATACCCGAGTTAATATCAAATTTTACTTAAATTTCTAACACATTTCAAAAAAATCACTTTAGCAATTGCTAATACATTGATGGTAGGCGTCTTAACATGCAAATTAAGAATACATATAGTTGATATTGATCATCCGTCTATTCGTGAAGCTGGATACAATGAAAGTTTCTTTCAAGAATTCCAGCAAACACTTTGGAGGCGTGAATCTGTTGAAAAGGGTATTTTGCACCTTCTTATATAGCCTTCTTCTCCTGCAATCTCGAGATGGATAACTATCCTACAATTATGAACAATCAAGAACATTAAATACCAGCAATCACAACCATTCATCTTTGTCAAAAACATCACAGTTTAATGTCTATCTAAAAGTGAAATAAATTAACACCCAAATCTCCACTTCATGTTGGCTTCTATGTCTGGTCCTGGCTGTTGCGCATACAACTTTCATACATACACACTAGACCATGTTTAGATGACCAGAAAATGGTGTAGCCGGCTGCAGCTGCACTGGTTGAGCAAATTTCATCCAATTCTCTGCCAGATTAAAATCACATGTTCCTCGTTGCATTCAAGTATTTCCAACACACGACGTACCATGAAATCGCAACACCAGTTGAGCAGAAACACTACTCTTCCATTCCAACATCAGCCAATTACCAATAATAGTTTCATTGCACCTTCATTTCCTCATTCTCAAGAACTCAACCAGAACAAGCATAATCTCATACAACAACATCTCAATTCCACCACTGCAAAACCACAAACACAGCTGCATCACCATATTTATCTCCTCTTGACCTTGTTCTTAACTAAACTATACGACATGACATCAATCACCACTGCACACAAACGCAACTGCAATGCAAACCAACTGTTTCTTCTTCGAGTTCACAACCATCTCAACCTGCAATTACACAGATTCAACAGCATCATCACCATCTTACAACAACACCACCTTCATTTTTATCCCATGCCACCTAAATTATCACCAGATCCTTCTGCAAGCACAACTGCTACCATATTCATCTCTGCACTATCATATCCACCAGTAAGATCAGCATCATTACCCATTAGATCACCAGACTTGACCCCATTTCATATCCCAACCACATGTAAATGCATATTTTTCAATTCAATTCCTAACTGAGGTCCTAACATACATTTAACCTGGCTATAGCACAAAACCATTTCAGCAACACCATCTCATCAACAAAATCCATCAGTTACAGCTTGGGACACCTACCCAACACCCGAAATTAACTCACGATTGCAACTCCATCTCAGTAGGGCCACCAATGGATGCCACCAGTTTTTTCTGCAGCATTACCATATTTTCTATATAGGATAATAATAACCCACAGTCCATCACCACTGTAACCATTACAATCACTAACAACCTGCGTTAGCTCCAGAACTGCATCTTTCTCTTCTGTAGCTTCAGCTTCAAGAATTATACTTCCACCATCTTCTTTCTGTGTTCAAGCCCTTATTCTTCTTAACCTTCACTTCCAATCGCTGCTTCATAACCAACAACTAAAACCCAATTCCTGCTTCAATTTCAGATCCACCAAACCCTAATTGATATTAATCTTTTCCGAATCTACCCAAATCTTCTCATATTCTACTGGAACTTCAAACCCAATACACCATTTCATCGCTTGATTTTTCTGCATCATGACCACCACCATAATCAAAACTTCTTCTATTTTGTTAACGATTCACACTAAAAAAATTTAGTAACCTAATTAATCAAAGTATAAAATTAAACCTACGAAATCACAAAAACGGAAAATCAAGTTAACCCTATTCTTAGCATGATCTAAATTGTATGAATTGAACCCAATTTTTGATAAAACCCCAAATTTTCTCCCAAAATTAACACTGGTTGAGATAACAGACCTTCTCAAGTTTTGTTAAAAACCCCATTTGATGCTACTTGACGAAGAGGAAGGCAGTAGTGACTATGTTGATGACGATGATGTCTTGTGATTTTTATTTAAAGGTGAATGAATCCGAGTGAGAAAGAAAGATAATTCATGTTCTACTTGTAAAACAAAAGAGAAAGAGACATAATGGAGACCGAGTGAGAAAGACGATGAGCGATAGTGTGATGTATTAGATTTGTGAGGGTAATCAAGTAAATTCATGTTAAAAATGGACCAAAGTAAATGCAAAAAGACTAATCAGTTGGGTTTGGACGGATTTCATAACGGCATGGGCATTTTCTTAATTTTCAAAAGAACGTGGGCATTTTCTTAATTAGATTTCCCCTCATGGGCATTCTCTATTTTACATCAAGTGATAAGAAATATATTGGGAATATAATCAGAATTGTAATAAAATAATTAGGCATCAGATCTCCAAGGTGTTAAGTGTTAACATCACTGAACTATTAAGATGTCAAATTACCCATTTGAGATATTGTTCCTCATTTCCCATAATCAATCAAGATTCAAGAATCCCAGTTTAAAAATTACAACTCGGTTTGAAGGGAAGAAAACAAAACTAGAAATAAAATAAAAAAATGAATTTGCTTGAAGTGCCGATGGCGGCTAGTTTCTAAGATCAGATGAAAAAGAGTTTGATTGTTTATATATCAATAGTGCCAAGGACTATTCACTAGTGTTTTGGTGAATTTTTCCAAACAAGGCGACCCATCAAACCCGGAATGAAAATGTGAGAGAGGATATGTCTGCTGGAGAAGAATATGAATAGAGAAAGTCACAAGGCGACCCATCAAACCCGGAATGAATATGTGAAAATCTAAGAAATCCGGACCATTTACTTTTTAAAATCTTACGGTGGAAAACATCATGTGCGATAACGTAAGATAAAGCATGTGACCGGATCCGTCCTCATACTTCATAGTCTAATTCCTTAATACTATGATCATGTAACATCACTAGAGTTTTATATACAATATGTAAATATATACAGCTTCGCAGTTATGTTTTCAATATGCACGACTTGAATGATATGTTAGGAATGAAACAGTTCAAGTCAATATTACTAACCTCAAGTAGAAGGATGATGTCGTCATTGTAGTTTGTTACTTCTTCACATTCTTCAGGTCTTCGGAGTAATATTTTTATGTCTCAACATTCGTAGACTTTTTAGTCTAACCTAAATGAAGTTGACTCCAGTGTTTAATCAAGCAACTCTAGATGAATTTTGATACTAAAATATGACATCCAAACTTGACATACCAACGCTTGGTGAGTTCAAGCGAGTTATGGTCTAACAGTGTTCCTATTGAAACTCATACGTGAAAAGTCATAATGTGTTGAATCAATGTGTGTTTACTTAAGTTATGTTTAGCATAACATATGTGTCTTGGGTTTTAAACTTTTACTATTGGCATACATTAGTTAAAACCGATTCAACCTTTCTCTGGTAAAGGTTGTTTTTGTTGTTGTTCTATTATTCTTACGAGAGGATGACAACACACTGGGGAGAGTTCTTATTTGAGCTTGTGCTTAATGATATATCTTTCTAGGGAGTAGTGGATGCGGAAATTTAGGTAACAAATTTGTTACTTAATCGTTTTCCTGTTTAAGAAAAGCCTGTTTATATTGCATATATTTTTATTTTTCTTAACAAAATTTCGGTACAATTGATAAGTTCCATTATGTTGTGTATGGATTGTTTATGTGATTCAGTTATTTTAGGTTAAGAATATATCACTTGGGAATGTTTCAAACATCAAAAGAGATAAATATAAACTTACTGAATTTGTAATCATGGAAGGTCGGCTAACTCAGTTTTGAAACCATAAATATATGAGATTTTGAAATACAAAAAGGTTGGCGAACCAGTTCGAAGACTAAAAGCTTAATTGGGAACAGTTCACAAACCTGAATGGATGTAGATTTGGATTTTCGACAAAGGATAAAATCGTAAAACCATAATTGTACATACTCCTGATCCAGCAATCAGATGAGCATTAAGGCTCATGTCTCTCATTGAAGCATGAAAGATCATGCCGCAAGAACCTCTGACTGAGAATATTGTCTCTCAAAGCATATGTAGATGTGTAGTCTCTCAACTGAGACAACGGCATATCTCATGAATACTGAGCAATTTCATTAACTACTGCTATATAGAATCGAACGATTGGAAGGCTCCTAGACAACTTGTCTGCTAGTATAGAGCAATAACATCTTCAGGATGCAACAACTTTTCCCTGATTATATAAAAAAAATATGGCACTTCAACAAGCTCATATCACTCAATTCTCAAATAATAAATGCTCCTAGACAGCATGCCTCCTAGTATAGAGCCATTAATTAATTATTTCTAATCGTTAAATTCATTAACTGAATATCCATAAATACTCTACGTTTTTCATAATATTTCATCACTTCAATTCATGGTTCTTCCCAGCAGAATTCCATGGGTTAGTGATAAATATTCAACGTACGGGCATCCGAGGTAAGTCCGACCAAAATGATGTAAGTATATTCAGCAATAATGCATTAACGAGCGCCTGAATGCACAAACGAGCATTTGAAAATGTGAAGGAACAATGAACCTATGCAAAATAGGAAGACAAATAATAATAATAAAATATTAGCTAAGGCGCTAGGGGACTGGGACCACCGGCCGGCCAGTCATGCTGTGGCGAGTCCCACGCCTAATTCTTTATTTTATTATATTTTTATTATTGTTCCTTGATATCATGAAAATCCTTTCATTTGAACAAAACTCCTTCCTTTGAGGAAATTCCTCAGTTTCATGGTGTTTACTTCACACCAAGGAAATAATATAAAATTAGGAAAGGTATCATAGAATCAGGTCTACTAGCCGGCCATCTATGCCCTAGTTGTGGCCGGTACCACACCTCATGCATCCTTATTATTTTATAATTATTTCTTCATTCTATGAAAACTCCTTGATATCATGATATTTCCTTCAAATCATGAAAATAATAATCCCTCCGTCCCTAATTAGATGAGCTACTTGTAGTTTGCAAAAAATTTAAGACAAGGAGGAAAGTTGAGTATATTTAAGTATTTTTTACAATTATAACCTTATGGGCAATAATTAGTAAAATTTAGAAACGATTTATCTCTTAAACTATACCACGGTTTTTTATAAACTTTATACCGTTGAAAAGCATTTTAAAACACCTACGCAACGAATATAAACATGACTATCAAATTATACATATTTCTTATAGAAAAAATAATCAATTAAAAGGGTAGTTTTAGAAATATCCCCTTGGTTAGTGAAATAGCTCATCTATTTGTGGACAAAACTAAAAACCAAAAACCAAATAGCTCATCTAATTAGGGACGGAGGGAGTATAAAATTAGGGAAGACTCAAGGGACCGGGCCACTATCCGGCCGACCATGCCCTAGCCATGGACGGTCCCACACACTCCTTATTTTATTATTATTATTATTATTATTATTATAGTTTCCTTCATCTCATGGAAACTCCTTCACTTCAAGGAAACTCCTTAGTTTCAACAAACTCCTTGATTTCATGATATTTCCTTCAAATCATGAAAATAATATAAAATTAGGAAAAGTGCCATGAGACCGGGCTTATTGGCCGGCTGGCCATGACTTATCCATAACCGGTCTCACACTTTATGATTCCTTATTTTATTGTTATTATTTCCTTCATCTTATGAAATTTCCTCAGTTTCATCAAAACCCCGATTTCTTCATATTTTCTCGAATAATTGCTCAAATGCAAACCAGAAACTATCAAAATTCTCAGGATTGAGGGACGGACACTATGGTGATGTGAGGGACGGACACTATGGTGATGAGATAATCTTACCTTGACCGACCAAGGAATTGGCTCTTTGTCTTGCAAGAGGCCGGTCCCACATATTTTCATCATTTGACCTAATTTGTTCACATTAGGTTCAAACTTTTCCAAACAACTTGGAACTTCATCAAACGATCGTCAGTCGGTCTCATGACCAACCAAGGTTGGATCCATGACCCCTTGGTCGGTCCCTCACTTCTTCATAATTAGGCTTTATTTCCTAACGCTCAAACGGGCATTACTTTAATAAATGATTTAACCAGCATTTAATCATCTTTTCACCAACTTGTCTTCATGAGACTTTGGTATTTGCTCACTCGAGCATCTGGGCGCCACATGGTCGACCCATCATCCCATGTATCCGGCCTCTCCTTCACTCTGGGGTTGATTTTCAATAAATCATCAATTGGTCAACAATTGATCAAAATTAGGGTTTCGAGTCCAAGGTTCATAATTCCAGATTCAAACACTAATAAATTTACATTGATTCCGTAATTAACACTTTAATTATTATACTCGGTTCAGTTGCCAGTATTTTAAATTAGGTTTTATTTGGTTCTGTTACCAATAATTCATCAAACGAGCAACATTCGCTCAGATGAGCAATATTTGCTCAGACTAAGGAATATTGGCTCAACTATCAATACTCAACAATTCATAAAATGAACAATATTTTTTCACCTTTACCATAAACATTTATTCGACAATTGCACCTTTGTCTCAACAAGCACGTTCAATTCATGAGTCTTAGAATATTTTCAAATCACGTTCAACTCAGCAATACAAAGACTCATTGTCTCATCAAGTTAACAACTGACTCATTAAAATCACAAGACATCAATCGTGTCACATCGGGAATATCAACTAGGGTTTTGGTCTGGCGGTCTACGGCACATGTGTTCATACACACAATGAGAATATGAGCAAGTTGTGCAAGCAGTTAGAGGAGTTAGCAAAGTAGTGGGTGGAAAATCAACCAAGTCTCTGCATGATGAGCAACTGGTTTTAACACGATTCCCACTTCCATACTCTTTGACTCCAGCAACTGTCACACTTCATGGGATCAAGTTGTTTATAATTTTTGCAATATAAATAAGTCTCTGAATCATGATTGAAACAAGATAATCTTTCGTCAAAAAGACAATCTTTTGTCAAATAGACAATATTTTGTCAAATAGACAACAAAAGAACCAAAACTCAATGTCTGAACAATTACTCTCAACAGAGCAAATTCAATCAATCAAAACTTATATTATTTCTTCACATTGAATGCACAACACACCTATAATTTCGATCACCATTGATCTCACACATTTCTCATGTTCCCTCCTATAGATCGACCCATCCTCTCTTGTGACCGAATTGATTCTAGAACGACCATTATCTTGGTTTAGGCCGGAGCTTACAGATTTATCTCTCGAATTTAAAGCACTCCCTCTTGCAGTACATCTGTGTGGGGTTAGACAGTTCAATAGGTTTAAGAAGTTTCCTCCGCACGGTCGTCTCCTCAATTCCTTAATTTCCTAGCAGTTGGCGAACCCAATTCACGAACTATGGTCAACAGAGTTCCGGAGTCTAGTAGGGTTAGTGAACTTGGTTCAAAAACCGTATCACCCTGACTCATGACAATCCTTATGGTTAGTGAACCATTGTACCAACTTTCCCAACAATGTTTAACAAATTCTCAAAGACTTATTATTTTAATATGTTTAGCATTTCTAGAATTCTCTTAAGACTTTATTGATTTATTAAACACTTGTTTTTAATCATGATTAATTTCTTAGGTGTTTTAAATGAACATCAAGTAGCTTTTAATTCTTTGGATAACTTTCCAAACTGAAAAGTCATTATACACGGTTCAGTCACCGAACCTATATGTATATTCTTCTATTTTAGTTTGAAGACCTTTTTTTTTTTTTGCTTGATTCGTAAGTTATCTTAGATTGAATTCTAAGATAATCTTGGTCTTTGAAAAATGTAAATAGAGCATCTCTATAAACTAGGAAAATCAATCCTTGACAATGTCCTAGTTAATTCTAGAGTCGTCTTTATTGACGTTTTAGGTTTACAACTAAAAAAACTTCACTTGCGGATTCATTAAGCCATGTCCGACTATCTTTACCTTGATAGTTTTGTGAATCCTTTCTTTTCTGTTATTGAGGTTTTCATAATCTATTTATGACAAGATAGATAGTAATCATAAAGTTCTCTTTGTCTCAGACTTTGTGATTCCTCAAGATAAATATCTAAATACTGATTTTAGTTGATCTTTCGACGATTTTTCTCGAGAGGTGGTTTAGAATCTAGGATGCTCTTTGGGAGTCGTAAGTGTTGGATTTATGAGGTTTTCTAGCTTGATATTACAAAAAAATCCCACCCCATGATTTTTGATATTAACGGGAATCAAATAGGCTTATATGTTAGAGGAAGTTTGGTATCAAAAGTTTTTACTTCAGCTGAAGCAACTCTTAGGATGTAAAGGACGCCAGCTAAGAGAATCAAGTGCATAGAACATTTTGAGGTTCAAGAGATGTGAGGAGAGTGATTGTAACTGAATTGCTTGGAGGGTGGTTTCAGTCTCAACTAAATTCCAGTTTGACAGTAATCTAATGTTTATAGAGGCTTAATACAATGCGGTATTCAATTTGGACGAGGTCCCGGGGTTTTTCTGCTATTGTGATTTCCTCGTTAATTTTTTTTATGGTTGAAAAGGCGGGGGTCTAACAACCACATCCAATATTTTTGATTAGAAATCTGTATGGATAACTCCATGTTACTTTCTAGAGAATCAACTAGACAGTCATACTCAATATAAAATATCTCAAGGAGTTATTATCTCAATCTCTCAATTTGATTTACTCAAGCAAATGCAATCTTCGAGTCTTAATCAAAGAGAGATAACTTGGATGGTACCAAAGACCAATATCCAAGTGTCAATCAATTTAAATCAACAACCAATAAGGTCGGATATTCTAATTGATTGACCCACGCACAACCTGTATTATTTCAATTATATAACAAAATATAATGTGGAAAAGAAATAACACAGACACTAAAATTTTGTTAACGAGGAAACCACAAATGCAGAAAAATCTCGGGACCTAGTCCAGATTAAACATACATTGTATTAAGCCGCTACAGACACTAGCCTACTCCAAGATAACTTCGGTCTGGACTATAGTTGAACCCCAACCAATCTCATATTGATCCAAGGTACAATTATGCTCCTACGCCTCTGATCCCATCAGGATATTGCACACTTTATTCCCTTAGTTGATCTCACCCACAACCAAGAGTTGCTACGACCTAAAGTCAAAGACTTTAATAAACAAATATGTATCACAAAGAAAAGTCTACAAGAATAGATAAATTCGTCTCCCACGAATAAACCTATGAGTTTTGTTCCGTATTTTGATAAATCAAGGTGAACATGAAACAATTCATAAAACCAGACTTATATTCCCGAAGAACAGCTCAGCTTTATCAATCACCTCAGAATAAAATTAACCGACACATCGAATAAGATTATTGAAGAATCACAAACGATGAGACAAAGTGTTTGTGACTACTTTTATATCTTGCCTATCACATATAGAAATCCCAAGCCAATTAATACAATTGTTCTCGTACGATAGAAACAGCAAGATCAGATCACACAACTACGATAAAAGTAGTATCGGCCTGGCTTCACAATACCAATGAAATATTTAAGTCGTTAACCTAGTTTTAGAAGAAGAAAACCAAAGGTTAAAGGAGAATTGATTCTAGATTAGCAAACTAG
This sequence comes from Papaver bracteatum, assembly GCA_023529315.1. Taxonomy (NCBI): domain Eukaryota; kingdom Viridiplantae; phylum Streptophyta; class Magnoliopsida; order Ranunculales; family Papaveraceae; genus Papaver; species Papaver bracteatum. Next base: position 830,146 of record JAJJWX010002873.1, read on the forward strand.
TATCACACAGAATGTGTGGGGATTAGGTTTCCCAGTTGCTAGAGTTTTCCCTTATATAGTCTTTCAAATCAGGGTTTGCAATCAATATTAGCTTAGTAACAAAGTATTTAATATTCATCATTAGATGAAAACCTGATTAGATACAAGCTAATATTTATAAACTATTAGATCGAAAACATAGCTTGTTATACACACATGTACTGCACGTTTGTAGGCTTGTAAAAACCGTACCCAAACTTGTACATTAGTTGGTTCAACACTAGTTAACCAAATGGTAACTTTCATATCAACCATATTCTTCTTCACCATAACTAGACCAAATGACTCAAATGAACTAGTTAGATAGTTGTTCAATTTCTTAAATCTTTATGTACTACACAAGACACAATTGAAGCAAAAACGATGTGATTCACTCGAATCTATTCATGAACTATAAAGCCACGGTTTGCAATAGAATTCCTTAGTTTATTAAAATAAGTTCACAAATATCATTTTTAGACATAACCAACTCAAGTTCGCGGACTGGTTTCTCGGAATTAAGTTCCCGGATGGAGTTCACAAACTCCAGCAGAAATTCTCGGTCGAGAACTTCCGCCAGTTCATGGACTAAATCTCACGCACTTCTCCGGTTTCACTTGATCAACAAAGTTCGCAAACTTCGCTTCAAGCACTAAGGACTTATACATATATGTGTTGCCACAACATTTCTTATATCCTCCAATGGTTATATTGTCTAAAATCTCATTTCAATCATTGAAACATTCTCAGAGGGCGTTATATAGTTGTTATTCACAAACTATTTTTCGTTAGAGCAATTTACAAAATGATTGAAACATAACATGACTTTCTTCACTAGGTAAAAGATGAACTTGGCTAAAGCGAAAGCTTTACCAACACATATTTCGAGAAATAGATAAGCGAGATATATTCAGCTCGAAATATCATATGTGTATATTCTTAGTCTATATAGTAATACGACTTTTGTCTCAAGATAAGAGATAGAATAGATAGACTTTTGAGTGGTAGATAAGTTCAAGTATCCACATACCTTTTAGCCGATAAATATCCACTGGTTCCTTGAGTAGTCATTCGTCTTGTATGATGATCGCCATGGAGTTCTTGAGCTCAAATACACTTTCTATCCTAGTCCGAGACCTTAGCTATAGTAGACTAGAAATCAAAGACTTTATAGTTTTGATCACTAATATTGACAAACATGCTTGAGATAACAATGCATGCGAGTTCGATCAAGCAATGCTCTAACAATCTCCCCCTTTTTCAATTTTAGTGGAAAAACTATTAATACACATGGAATACAAAAAATATATAAATAAACTTTGTAGCTCCTATTCCACATGTCGTCTAATCTTCAATAATACTAGAAATCTTCGTCACTTTCAAGTAATCCAATGATCCCAAAGGTTGTAAGTTTAGCATCATCGTTGTTGAAAATCCGTAGATATAACAATGATAAAAGCAATGGTTCTCAATCATTGTTATACAATGTCATAATATCATTACACAACGTCAAAGTCCAATTGCATCACAACTTTAACAACAATACTATGGTGATACTTCACTCCCCCTTAGTCAATACTCCATCTCACATGGAAACCACTCCCCCTTACATAATGATCTGAAAACCATATGTATTTGTAGTGTGAACTAAATATTAATTCTCCCATTTTTTGTCAATAAAAATGGCAAAGGTACAAGAAAGGGATTCTAATAAAATTTCCGTAAGATATATTTCATGACCAAAGGTAAATTTATATCATATTGTTTAGATGCAATCTGTTAGAGCATTGCTCGGTTGAACTCGCATGTTTGTCAATATTAGTGATCAAAACTATAAAGTCTTTGATTTATAGTCTACTATAACTAAGGCCTCGTACTAAGATAGAAAGTGTAGTTGAGCTCAAGAACTCCATGGCGATCATCATAGAAGATGAATGACTACTCAAGGAACCAGTGGATCTTCATCAACTAAAAGGTATATGGAGACTTGAACTTATATATCACTCAAAAGTCTATCTATTCTATCTCCTATCTTGAGACAAAAGTCATATTACTATATAGACTAAGAATATACACATATGATATTTCGAGATGAGTATATCTCGCTTATGTATTTCTCAAAATATGTGTTGGTAAAGCTTTTGCTTTAGCCAAGTTCATCTTTACCTAGTGACGAAAGTCATGTTATGTTTCAATCATTTTGGAAATTGCACTGACGAAAAATAGTTTGTGAATAACAACTATATAACTCCCTCTGAGAATGTTTCAATGATTGAAATGAGAGTTTAGATAATATAACCATTGGAGGATATAAGCATTGTTATGGCAACACATATATGTATAAGTCTTTAGTGCTTGAACCAAAGTTTGCGAACTTTGTTGATCAAGTAAAACCGGAAAATTGTGTGAGCTTCAGTCCGCGAACTTAGTACGTGAACTGGCGAAAGTTCTCGACTGACAATTTCTGCTGGAGTTTGTGAACTCCATCCGGGAACTTAAGTCCACGAACCCAGTCCGCAAACTTGAGTTGGTTATGTCTAAAAACTATGTTTGTGAATTTATCTTAATAAACTAAGGAATGTTATTGCAAACCGTGGATTTATAGTTCATGAATCGATTCGATTGAATCACATTGTTTTTGCTTCAATTGTGTCATGTGTAGTACATAAAGATCTAAGCAATTGAACAACTCTCTAACTAGTTTATTTGAGTCATTTGGACTAGTTATGGTGAAGAAGAATATGGTTGATATGAAAGTTATCATTTGGCTAACAATATGATTAACTAATTTTGAACCAACTAATGTACAAGTTTGGGTACGGTTTTCACAAGCCTACAAACGTGCAGTACATGTGTGTATAACAAGCTATGTTTTCGATCTAACGGTTGATAAATATTATCTTATATCTAATCAGGTTTTCAATGCTTTGTTACTAAGATAACATTGATTGCAAACCCTGATTTGAAATTAATGTAGGTTATGTGTTGTTGAATTAATCCAGGTTTTTAACAGCGGCATTTTAAGGATTGGATTAATGCAGGTTATGTGTTTTTGAATTCGGAAATCAAGCGTATGTGTAATGAATTATTGTAATTTGTTTATCCATATGATTGTAAGAGTTTTGTCACTAAAATTGACAAAGGGGGAGCTTGTTAGAGCATAGATCGGTTAAACCCACCAAGCGTTGGTATGTCAAGTTTGGTTGTCATATTTTAGTGAACCATAACTCATTTAAGAGTCGCTTGATTTAAATATACTAGAGTCAACTTCATATAGGTTATCTTGAAAGTATTAGGGTGATACATTACAAGTATTGCGAAGACTTGAAGAAGTACGGAGCTACAACGATAATATCATCCTTCCACTTGAGGTTAGTGATATTTGACTTGAACTGTTTCATTCCCAAATGTATTTTTCAAGTCATGCATATTGAAAACATAAAACTGCGAAGCATGAACACTCTAAATAGACATAGTATTAAGGAATACAATATGAAGTTTCTTGCTTAACCATTAAACTTTGTATATAAGACATCGAAATAATCGTATGAATGCTATTGTGATTATGTATGGGTATGAGGTGAGGATTTCATCCTAGGAAACAATGTTTTTACATGTGTTTTAAGGAAGGTAGTTCATGATATGTGTTGCGAACCGAAAAGGAAATCGCCAGGCGTTATTGGCGCTGTTCTTCATTGCATATCTTATGAACGACCAATATGTTTGATTAGTATAACCGATCATGACTTGTTTGTGTTCTTGATAAAACTATTCACATGAGACCTGACTTATGTATTGATATGACTTTTATTAGTGAAACCGATCTTAAGTAATCACCTGTGGTATGATCGGGTTATGAATTTCTGAACTTATTACTGGGAGAAGGGGAACCGATCCTAGTAAGAGGTGCAGTGCATCACAAGGGGAACCGATCCTTGTATGAGGTGCATAAAGGTTTATGAAAGAAAGAGGATCTGATCCTATGAACATGTGCAACACGTTTTGGGAAGGGGGAACCGATCCTATAGACATGTGCAGTGCATACAAGTTAGATACCAAATATATGTAGGAAACCGATCCTAGTACCTAGTCAGTCGTATCTTTGGTAATCTAGTGTAACTATGCAAAATACTCACATGAAGATAGAAACGAAACTTGTTTTGGTAGAATCGTAAACCCATGAGTTTTGATTGAGTGGTACTTGATCAATCACATAGTTCTTGAAATTCAGATGAACCAATTCTAAACTTGTTTGGAAGTGTGGTAAATCGGTTTCAAGTGAGCAAGCATGGAAAAGACTTGCAAGAGTAAGATGTCGACACACTTTGAACACGGTGCATTAATGCTTATTCTATATTGTTCAAAGATAATCCTTAATGGCTAAGAAGGAAGTAAATCCCAAGATCGAATTTAAATAAGTTAAGAATCTTTTTAATTAAGTTTTAATTATATATGGAAAATAAGAATTAAAGATTTTACAAGTTAAAGATTTTCCAAGGAGATTTCGATCATTATTTTTGGACAGTGCATTCACAGGAATTATGAAAACCGAATTTGGTGGAGTAATGAAAAATATCTTGAGTATATTTTCGGTTTTGGAAATTCCTTGGTGTCCAAACTTCCTTGTCTATAAATAATTTGAGTTTGCATTTCTAGCAAACTAATCCTGCGTAACATTAGACTTACTTTTTTGTCTTTGTTACTGGTGAAGCCGCCTATCGGAGAGGAGAGTAATCTAATTAGGTGAAATCTCTTACGACCGCTCAATTTAAAGTCTTCTTTGGGATTGAGAAGCTCTAGCGCGACCCGTTGGTGGGAAACTAGATATTGCGGTTTATCTTTAGTTTTTGTATTGATTTGATTGACTAATGGTGGTTGAACTTTGATTGCACCTAGTTTGTTTATGCTTGAGAATCTTCTCTTATGATATAAGATTCACTCAAACTAGTTCAAGGTTTCGACAGGGATCTTTAGACTGTTGTTAGATCTAAAGACGATCTTGTGATAATCCATTGTTAATAGACTCCGTTCTGTGTGTGATTGATCACAAAAGATTCAAGTAGTTGTGTGTAGGTGTTTATTGAAGATCTAAGAAGATTTGAAGACAAAGAAGATATTGAAGATTTCTGACTTGGTTTTTACAATTTTGGTGTACACAATTTTGTTTGGAAAAAGAGGATCCGACTATAATTGATTTATCCTTTTGGGTATTTTGATAGAATAGTTGAGGAACATTGGCATCAATACATTTCCTTGTGATTAAAGGTATTGATTGGCTTAATATTAACGATTGCCTTTGTGTGATTGAATATAAGATAGATCTTGGAACCTGGCAAAGGAGTTTATGTTAAGATAAACAAGGGAACCTTTGCACAACTCATATCACTTGGTTGAATTGAGTTGATACCAAACAGATTTGTTGTTCCTTTACTGTTTGGAATATGAACCAAAGGAATTGGTTCAAGTACGTGACTTGTTTACAGGTTAGAGGCATGGGAATACAGACAAAACTAGGTGAACTATAGGTTTAGTTGATTGGTCTCAACTATATGAAGTTGGTTTATTTTGTATAGCGGCTTAATCCCGAGAGTATTCAATTCTGGACTAGGTCCTAGGGTTTTTATGCATTTGCGATTTCCTCGTTAACAAAACCTTGCTGTGTCATTTACTTTATATTTCCGTATTATAATTGTTTTATTATACTTAAATTAAATTTCACAAACGTTAATTCCTATTTACTTGATACGTGAATCCTATTGAGTTTGGTTAAGTCCGAACCTTTGTATCAAGTAAACACACTTTGTTGTTGTATTGTCTCGATCTCGTATCCATAGATGATCACACAAAGTGTGAACCAATTTGTTGCATTGTCTCAACTCAGTCCATAGACAATCACTTTCGGGGAAAGGACTTATAAGAAGGAAAAGTAATAACTTGAGGTATATTTGGGGTACCCTCGCCTTTTCAGACTATATAAGGGAGAACTCTAGCAACTGGGAAACCTAATCCCCACACATTCTGTGTGATACTAGTTTGCTAAGATAGAGTCGATTCTCCTTTAACCTTTGGTTTTCTTCTTCTAAATCCAGGTTAACGACTTAAAGACTTCATTGGGATTGTGAAGCCAGACTGATACTACATTTATCACAGTTGTGTGATATGATCTTGCTGTTTCTATCGTACGAGTACAATTGTAATAATTGGCTTGATATTTCTATCTCCGATAGGAAAGATATAAAAGTAGTTACAAACATTTCGTCTCATCGTTTGTGATTCCTCAATAATCTTCTTTGCTGCGTGGATTAAGTTTATTGTGAGGTGATTAATAAAGCTGAGCTGTTCTTCGGGAATATAAGTATGGTTTTATTAATTGGTTCCTGTTCACCTTGATTTATCAAAAGAAGGAACAAAACTCATAGGTTTATTCATGGGAGACGAATTTATCTATCTTTGTATACTTTTTTGTGTGAGACAGATTTGTTTATTAAAGTCTTAGACTTTGGGTTGTAGCAACTCTTGGTTGTGGGTGAGATCATCTAAGAGAATCAAGTGCGCAGTATCCTGCTAGGATCAGAGGCGTAGGAGCATAACTATACCTTAGATCAGTGTGAGTTTGGTTGGGGTTCAACTACAGTCCAGAACGAAGTTAGCTTGGAGTAAGCTAGTGTATGTAGAGGCTTAATACAATGTATGTTTAATCTGGACTAGGTTCCGGGGTTTTTCTACATTTTTGGTTTCCTCGTTAACAAAATTATGGTGTCTGTGTTATTTATTTTCCGCATTATATTTTGTTATATAATTGAAATAATACAGGTTGTGCGTTGTTCAATCAATTAGAATATAAGACCTTATTGGTTGTTGATTTAAATTGATTGAAACTTGGATATTGGTCTTTGGTACCATCAAAGTTGTGTCTCTTTGATTAAGACTCGCAGATTGTATTTTCTTGAGTAAATCAAATTGAGAGATTGAGATAATAACTCCTTGAGATATTTTCTATTGATTGAGTCTGACTGTCTAGTTGATTCTCTAGAAAGTAACTCGGAATTTTCCATACATATTTCTAATCAAAATATTGGGTGTGGTTGTTAGACCCCCACTTTTTTAATTGGTATCAGAGCAGACAAACACGTTCAAGACCTTACAAGTTTGTGTTTGTGGCAATCTGAGTCTGAGGACAAGATCTCCTTTGCGCCTACCAAAATGTCTTCAAACGCTTTTGATTATGTTAAGTGTCCTAGAAACGCCTTAAAGGATTACTACTTAGTAGATTCTTCCGAATCCCGAGGTATAAAAAATGTTCTAATTGATAATGACATTTCTTCCTCTCATGAGGCATGTGACACTCTGGCAAAAGTTGAAAATGAGCTCACCAGAATTTCAAAAATTACAGCTGAGACTATTGATTTTAATGATCATGATCATCTTATTGATGAATTTGAAAAGTCTCTTGATCGAGAACGTGATCTCTATAACATTGTTGTGTCTTTATCTAAGAACATTGAGAAACTTCTACGAGAAACTACTCTACAACGTGAAAAGATTAGTGCTCTTGAGGAGGTTGTTAAGGAAAACTCAATAAGAGCAAAACATTTTCTCGAGACTCATTCATCAGATCTCAACAGACTTCCTGATGAAAAAAAGAAACTAAGTACATCTCTTACTCTAGCCCATGAACAGTGTAAATCCTTGGAAAAGGAAAACTCTGTCTTAAGGAGAAAACCTTATGTACAACACATGAAGAAATGTTCTCCAGAAGAAGATTGTGTCAAGAAAGGTTCACATAACTTGCAGTATTCTCATATGGCTATGAAGCAAAGACAGGTGCCAATTATTGCTTCTTCTCCATGAACCTGTACCTTTTGTGGGAAAAAGAATCACTATGTTATCCATTGTTTTTCAAGAAGGAAATAAATTTCTAAGTTTTATAATTTGATTCTCTTCAATGTCAATGGAACAATTAGTCAGTCGAATAATACAGTGAATCATATGCCCACAAGAAACCAGAAACCTTATAAGAATGATCTCTATTATAGAAATCATCACAGGGCTCAAGTGCGTTCTGGCATAAATTCTTGTGTTGCTAAAGAAAGCATTCCCTGTACTTATAAGAATGTTTCTGATAAATCTAAGTCTAGAAAATGGATGCTTATCTATTTTGATCCTCTTGAACCAATTGCAAGAGGTCCTAGACTTAGTCCTCACAGAAAGCCATCTGATGGATTTGTTAAGAACGCCATGTCGTATCCTTCAAGGATGAAAATCAACCTAAGAAAGGCGAAGAAAACAAAGATCAAACAGTCAGATGATATATACAACTCATTTCCCTATGATCACAGTGGAATTAATTTCCACTCCACTACCTGATTCCAGTATTTGTTTCCTTATTTCTAACTTGAGAGGTGCAAGGAAAATAATTGGGGAATACTCAAGTATGTTGTATATTATTTCTGTTTGATTTCTTTTGTTACTAGTCCAAAAACATCCGCGTCCTCCTCTTGTAAGTTTCTAAGGTTTTCAAAACCATAGTTGTCTATTCTCGTTGATGAACGCATATATACCTGTTCTATATTGTGTTCTACCTTACCTAAAACTCTATGGAAAACTCTGCAAGATCTCAAGAGATTGTGCATCTTGATATGGAGGTAGACAATCAGGAACGTAAGTCAATTTAGAGAAGGTTCTAAAGAAGATGCTTGAAAGAAAGGATCACAACTCCTGGATTGATGATTCTGTCAAGGATTTAATTCTTTTTCAAAACAATTCAAGGGCCGAGTTTGCAAATCTTCAATTGCAAAAAAAACCAAATTCTAGATGGTCAAACCAGAATTCTTGCTAATCAGAATATTCTAATACGGAATCAAAAAAAGCTTATCATGGACTGTGCCAAAGCTAGACAACTTGCTCGGTGGTTGATCGCAAAGTTACTGTTCTAAATCACAAACATGGTGTGTCTACGGTCAAGATAATAAATGAAATCAGTGATACATTCTTTGATGGTTTCATTGAAAGATACGAGGTTCTTAATGAACTCTGATTTCTATTTGTCTAGTAAATCTCCTATTTTTTCTTGTTTTATTTAGAAGAATAACTAGTGTTTTGGAATAGCCATTATTGTGATTACACATAGCTATATCCAAAGTTTTCATCTTCTTGTTTTTATATTTATTGGTTTAAAGTCTAAACTTGTTTGGAAGATGAATTTTGCAGTATTAATCTTTTGATTTTATATATTGCAATATTTTTATGGGATATGTGTGTTTACGTCCGTGAACTTGATTGTCCCATATTTTGTCAAAAGTAAAGTCATTCGTTAATTGATATGCAAGTATTGATAAAAGAATGAATAGACTTTTGACAAACACAAAAGTTAAGCCTATATTGTCAATTATTGATGTAAGATAGGTTAAAAACTTATGGGATTCAAGGATTATGTCTATTGTATGTCATTGTGCAAATGGTGACACAAACATAGAATGAATCCTTTCTTATTCCACGGTATAAGGTAAATTCTCCGATCCACAAATTTTGTGTAAATACTGTGTTGTTCCATGAAGTGTCTTATGTTGAGCACTAAAACAACAAAAGTTGATTTCTTTGTGATTAACTTAGTTTTTGTTCTGTAAGGTACTTTATGTTGAACATGATTGAACTAAATTAATCATCTTGTGTGATTATTTAGTTATCACTCCTTAAGTTTTCTTATGTTTGAGCAGTTCTTTGACTGGGTTGGTTATTCATGATTAACTTAGTCATTGCTCCATATATTTTTCTTATGTCGAGTGTGACCAATTAAATTGATTAATTTTGTAATTAGTTTGGTTGAGTATGACAATTAGATTATTTACGAGTTTTTTTTTATGATTAATCTAATTGATTTAAGTCTCCATAAGTTTACTTGTGTCGAGCATATTTAGTCAAATTAATCTTGGTTATCCTTGGTTAATATGATTGAATATTTCTTTTTGGATTCCAAATTCATACTTATATGTGATTTGTTGAGTCTAAATAAATCCTTCTTTTCTTTTTGAAATTATTAAGGTCGCTCTTGTTTTTCCCTTGGGAATGACATTTTATGGGGGACATTTCTTCTGAACTTGCACGTAATTTCCAAATCTTTGTGGGGAGTGCGGTTGTGGAATATTATAGGGGTTATCTTGTATCTTTATAGACTCGTTGATGAATGAATTTGGCTTCGTATTTATGATTGCATCTAAACAAGATGATATACATTTACCTTTGGTAATGAAATGTCTCTTACAGAAATTTCCTTAGGATCCCGTTCTTGTACCTTTGCCAATTTTATTGACAAAAAGGGGGAGAATTAATATGTAGTTCACACTACAAATACATATGGTTTTCAGATCATTATGTAAGGGGGAGTGGTTTCCATGTGAGATGGAGTGTTGTAAAAGTTGTGATGCAATTGGACTTTGACGATGTGTAATGACACTATGACACTGTATAACAATGATTCAGAACCATTTCTTTTCTCATTGTTATAGCTACGGATTTTCAACAATGATGATGCTAAACTTACAACCTTTGGGATCATTGGATTACTTGGAAGTGACGAAGATTTCAAGTATTGTTGAAGATTAGATGACATGTGGAATAGGATCTACAAAGTTTATTTATATATTTTTTGTATTCCATATGTATTAATAGTTTTGCCACTAAAATTGACAAAGGGTTAGATTGTTAGATCATTGCTCGGTCGAACTCGCATGCGTTGCTATCTCAAGCATGTTTGTTAATATTAGTGATCAAAACTATAAAGTCTTTCATTTCTAGTCTACTATATCTAAGGTCTCGGACTAGGATTGTAGTTGAAGGAAATCCTACACTACACGCTTGATAAGATCTTACAGTGATTAACACATATTTGAGTGATTAAAACGACACTTTATTATTTGATTCTCAGAAATGTTTACAAATAATGGAAGTAGATTAAAAATACAAATGCTCTTTTGTTTCTCTCTCCTCAAGAATTTCTCAACACTCAAAAAATACATCATCCCCTCTGTGGACATACTAGGTCTCTTTATATAGGGTGGTTACATAATGGATGACAGCTAAGTTGTCCTTTAATTTCGGGGTTGGCTTGCGATGTTATCGCGGTAGTTATAATGTCAATTCTCGCAAGCATTCTAACCATCGCAGATCAATCATGCTCTTCTCGTGTTTCTTCAATCGTCAGCTATTACGTCATTCTTTGAAGCATTCTTTAAGTTATTCTATGACGCTATCAAAGTGTTGTTGAAGAACTCGCGGGGATGATCGCAGGAGTGTTGTTAATCTTGCAAGAACACTGTCATGGCGATATTCTGGTCCTACAAGGATAGAAAATGTAGTTGAGCTCAAGAACTCTATGGAGATCATCATACAAGAAGAAGGACTACTCAAGGAACCAATGGATCTTCATCGACTAAAAGGTATGTGGAGACTTGAACTTATCTATCACTCAAAAGTCTATCTATTTTATCTCCTATCTTGAGACAAAAGTCGTATTACTATATAGACAAAGAATATACACATATGATATTTCTAGATGAGTATATCTCACTTATCTATTTCTCGAAATATATGCTAGTAAAGATTTTGCTTTAACCAAGTTCATCTTTACCTAGTGACAAAAGTCATGTTATGTTTCGATCATTTTGGAAATTGCTCTGACGAAAAATAGTTTGTGAATAACAACTATATAACACCCTCTGAGAATGTTTCAATGATTGAAATGAAAGTTTAGACAATATAACCATTGGAGGATATAAGCATTGTTGTGGCAACACATATATGTATAAGTCCTTAGTGCTTGAACCAAAGTTTGTGAACTTTGTTGATCAAGTGAAACCGGAGAAGTGCGTGAGCTTCAGTCCGCGAACTCAATTCGTGAACTGGCGAAAGTTCTCGACCAAGAATTTATGCTAGAGTTTGTGAACTCCATCCAGGAACTTAAGTCCGCGAACCCAGTCCGCAAACTTGAGTTGGTTATGTATAAAAACGATGTTTGTGAACTTATCTTAATAAACTAAGGAATGCTATAGCAAACCATGGCTTTATAGTTCATGAATCGATTCGATTGAATCACATTGTTTTTGCTTCAATTGTGTCTTGTGTAGTACATAAAGATCTAAGCAATTGAACAACTCTCTTACTAGATCATTTGAGTCATTTGGACTAGTTATAGTGAAGAAGAATATGGTTGATATGAAAGTTATCATTTGGCTAACCATTTGGTTAACTAATTTTGAACCAACTAATGTACAAGTTTAGTTACGGTTTTCACAAGCCTACAAACGTGCAACACATGAGTGTATAACAAGCTATGTTTTTGATCTAACGGTTGATAAATATTAGCTTGTATCTAATCAAGTTTTAATCTAACGGTGAATATTGAATGCTTTGTTACTAAGATAACATTGATTGAAAACCCTGATTTGAAAGACTATATAAGGGAGAACTCTAGCAACTGGGAAACATAATCCCCACACATTCTGTGTGATACTAGTTTTTTAAGCTAGAGTCGATTCTCCTTAAACCTTTGGTTTTCTTCTTCTAAAACTAGGTTAACGACTTAAATATTTCATTGGGATTGTGAATCCAGGCGATACTACTTTTATCGTAGTTGTGTGATCTGATCTTGATGTTTCTATCGTACGAGCACAATTGTATTAATTGGCTTAGGATTTTTATATGTGATAGGCAAGATATAAAAGTAGTCACAAACACTTCGTCTCATCGTTTGTGATTCCTCAATAATCTTCTTCGCTGCGTCGATTAAGTTTATTGTGAGGTGATTGATAAAGCTGAGTTGTTCTTCGGGAATATAAGTATGGTTTATCAATTGGTTCATGTTCACCTTGATTTATAAAAAGACGGAACAAAACTCATAGGTTTATTCGTGGGAGACGAATTTATCTATCCTTGTAGACTTTTCTGTGTGAGATAGATTTGTTTATTAAAGTCTTCGAATTTGGGTCGTAACAACTCTTGGTTGTGGGTAAGATCATCTAAGTGAATCAAGTGCGTAGTATCCTGCTGGGATCAGAGGCGTATGAGCATAATTGTACCTTGGATCAATGTGATATTGGTTGGGGTTCAACTACAGTCCAGACCGAAGTTAGATTGGAATAGGCTAGTGTCTGTAGCGGCTTAATACAGTGTATGTTTAATCTGGACTAGGTCCCAGGGTTTTTCTGCATTTGCGGTTTCCTCAATAACAAAATTCTGGTGTCTGTGTTATTTATTTTCCGCATTATATTTTTTTATATAATTGAAATAATACAGGTTTTGCATTGTTTAATCAATTAGAATATCTGACCTTATTGGTTGTTGATTTAAATTGATTGACACTTGGATATTGGTCTTTGGTACCATACAAGTTATCTCTCTTTTATTAAGACTCGCAGATTGTATTTGCTTGAGTAAATCAAATTGAGAGATTGAGATAATAACTCCTTGAAATATTTTCTATAGATTGAGTCTAACTGTCTAGGTTATTCTCTAGAAAGTAACTCGGAGTTGTCCATAGATTGCTAATCGAAATATTGGGTGTGGTTGTTAGACCCCCGATTTTTCAAAATCATTAAGTTGAAGCTAAATGCATTCATTAAGGAGTCTATAAAGATACAAGATAAACCCTATAATATTCCACATCCGCACTCCCCACAAAGATTTGGAAATTATTACGCGCAAGTTCAAAATAACTCTCCCCCATAAAATGTCATTCCCAAGGGAACAACAAGAGCGACCTTAATAATTTCAAAATGAAAAGGAGGATTTATTTAGCCTCAACAAATCACATACAAGTATGAATTTGAAATCCAAAAAGAAATATTCAATCATATTAACCAAGGAGAACTAAGATTAATTTGACTAAATATGCTCGACTCAAGTAAACTTATGGAGACTTAAATCAGTTAGATTAATCACAAGAAAACTCACAAATAATCTAATTATCATACTCAACCAAATTAATTACAAAAGTAATAAATTTAATTGGCCACACTCGACATAAGAAAAATCTATGGAGCAATGACTAATTTAATCATGAATAACCAACCCAGTCAAAGAAATGCTCAAACATTAGAAAACATATGGATTGCTAACTAAATAATCACACGAGATGATTAATTTAGTTCAATCATGTTCAACATAAAGTACGTTACGGAACAACAACTAAGCTAATCACAAAGCAATCAACTTTTGTTGTTTTAGTGCTCAACATAAGACACTTCATGGAACAACATAGTATTTACACAAAAATTATGGATCGGAGAATCGACCTTATAACGTGGATTCATTCTATGTTTCTATCACCATTTGCACAATGAAATACAATAGACACAATCCTTGAATCACATAAGTTTTTAACCTATCTTACATCAATAATTGACAATATAGGCTTAAATTTTGTGTTTGTCAAAAGTCTATTCATTCTTTTATCAATACTTGCATATCAATTCACAAACGACTTTACATTTGACAAAATATGGGACAATCAAGTTCATGGACGTAAACACACATATCCCATAACAATATTGCAATATATAAAATCAAAAGATTAATACTGCAAAATTCATCTTCCAAACAAGTTTAGACTTTAAACCAATAAATCTAAAAACAAGAAGATGAAAACTTTGGATATAGATATATGTAATCACAATAATGGCTACTCCAAAACACTAGTTATTATTCTAAATAAAACAAGAAAAATAGAATTCTCATTAGAAGACTTACTAGTTGTTGTAGATATTTCTCAGAGCATCTACTGAGAATTCCTTCTTATTATTGAAAAACCCATTGATTATGGGATCGTTCAATTCCTCCAAATCTTCATAAATATCAGTTAACTCACTGAGTTCTCTTCTTAAATCACGAAGGGTGTTCTTGAATAGAGACAACATCTGTTCATAGTGAGTTATCCTTTCCAAAGAGGAAATGATTTGAGATTTTAAACCATTTCTCTTGTTGATGAACTCTTTTACTATGCCCATAAAATTAGCATCAAAAGGACAAATAGAAAAGAGGCAGTTAGAGGAGGAAGCTTCTCCATTAATTGTAGTATTCACTTTCTTCACCCTTGAGAAAGAAATCCCTTTACACAGATACACATTAGCTGATTCAACTGCTTCCCATCTTGTGATGCTTCTGGTTACAAAATCAATAAGGTTGTATCTTTTCAAGGAAAGAGGAAGTCTACCAATGATTTAAATAGACTTATAAACATCAAAAACCCTAGAAGAAAAAGTCTTACGACGTTTAATGATCCATTATATATATTGTTAGGAGAATATTTTCTTAACAGAAATAGATACAAAACTTGAGACACACAAGAACGCAAAGCCTCACTTCCTCAAGTTAAAGAAGAGGATGCGAACGCCCCTGAAGTTAGATAGGGACGTTATGAGCTAAACGCTCTCCTTGTTTATCACATAGTGATTTTTCAAGGTTTGTTGTGTAAGCAAGTTTCTTACCTCTTCTGATTCTGGAAGCATTGTTTTTAGGAGGGATGCACAGATTATCCATATTCATCTTTTGCATGTTCTTCTGTAGTTTGGAAATTCTTTCAATGTTCCTCTTGTATCTCCAACACGTACTTTGAACATGCCTTGCATTTCCACAAAACAAACAGACCAATGATTCTTTTTTTTTGTTGAGGAATATTTTGCTTAACACGGCTGCCAACTTTTATTTTTCCCTGATCAGTAGAAGCAACCGGATTTACAATGTATGCACACTTGCTTTTGTATCCTAAACCACTAGTGTTTCCAAAGGACTTCTGACCAAATAACATTGCTGAAATTTTAACAGAGCTTCTAGATAATCTTTGTAGATCATCCTTAAGAGTATTAATCTCTTTATCCTTTAGATCAATGGATCTGGTGAGTTTATCATTAAGACAATCTATCTCAATATTTTTCACCTGGATTAATGATTCTAGTTTCTTCAATGAAGGTTTTAATTGAAGATTTTCTTGAAGAATCTCTTTATCCAAGAAATTGAAAACCCTTGTGTCGGTCTCATATTCTAGATCAGAACTTGAGTATGTAGATATTTCTGCTGTAAAAGCTGAGAGTTTATCGCATCTATAAAACGTATTCATCCCTTTGACACTTAAAGATTTTTCTTTCACAGAATCATTAGCAGACAAAGAACGTTTATCACGTCAATTGATCCTCTTTACAAATTCTTTGATATTTTCTGTAATCAATGGTTTTTTTAAACCATACTTCATCCGTACAACATTCATCACCCCATGAGATAGAGTGTTCACTTGTGTTTGACACACTATTAAATACAACGTTCTGAACATAATTTTGATGAGGGATTCTTATCTTTCCGAAAGATGAATTTTCAGAAAGAGCATTGAGTTTATTTCCTCCATCGATGGTACATTTATTAGAAACATGTTTGTTGGTTTAAAAAGTAGTTTCTAAGATATCCCATGCATCTTTAGACTTAGTGCAAGAAGATACATAGTGCTGAAAATATGAGCTAATGGCCTGTGTGATAGCATCTAACCCTTCAAAATATTGCTTTGCGGCAAAAGCTTCTTATGGATTATAAATATCAACATCCTTGAGGTTAGATACATCGCCTTCTGTATTAACTGGAGGATCATAGCCATTAATAACATGTACCCATATTTGAAAATCACGAGCTTGGAGAAACGTGCTCATAAATTTTTTCCAACATGAGTAGTTTGAACCATCGGAAACTGGCGGTACGTTTATTGAGATAGCACCTATGTCCATAGAGTCAGATTGCTAAAAACACAGACTTAGAAGGTCTTGAACGTGTTTGCCTGCTCTGATACCAATTGAAAAAGTGGGGGTCTAACAAACACACCCAATATTTCGATTAGCAATCTGTATGGACAACTCCGAGTTACTTTCTAGAGAATCATATAGACAGTCAGACTCAATCAATATAAAATATCTCAAGGAGTTATTATCTCAATCTCTCAATTTGATTTACTCAAAAAAATACAATCTGCGAGTCTTAATCAAAGAGAGATAACTTGGATGGTACCAAAGACCAATATCCAAGTGTCAATCAATTTAAATCAACAACCAATAAGGTCGGATATTCTAATTGATTGAACAACACACAACCTGTATTATTTCAATTATATAACAAAATATAATGCGGAAAAAAAATAACACAGACACCAGAATTTTTTTAACGAGGAAACCGCAAATGCATAAAACCCCCGGGACCTAGTCCAGATTAAACATATAATGTATTAAGTCGCTACATACACTAGCCTACTCCAAGCTAACTTCGGTCTGGACTATAGCTGAACCCCAACCAATCTCACACTGATCCAAGGTAAATTTATGCTCCTATGCCTATGATCCTAGCAGGATACTTCACACTTGATTCCCTTAGTTGATCTCACCCACAACCAAGAGTTTCTACGACACAAAGTCGAAGACTTTAATAAACAAATCTATCTCACACAGAAAAGTCTACAAGGATAGATAAATTCGTCTCCCACGAATAAACCTATGAATTTTGTTCCGTCTTTTGATAAATAAAGATGAACATGAACCAATTGATAAAACCAGACTTATATTCCCCAAGAACCGCTCAGCTTTATCAATCACCTCACAATAAACTTAATCGACGCAGCGAAGAAGATTATTGAGGAATCACAAACGATGAGATAAAGTGTTTGTGACTACTTTTATATCTTGCCTATCGGAGATAAAAATCTCAAGCCAATTATTACAATTGTACTCATACGATAAAAACAGCAAGATCAGATCACACAACTACGATAAAAGTAGTATCGGCCTGGCTTCACAATCCAAATGAAGTCTTTAAGTCGTTAACTTGGTTTTAGAAGAAGAAAACCAAAGGTTAAAGGAAAATCGACTCTAGCTTAGCAAACTAGTATCACACAAAATGTGTGGGGGTTAGGTTTCCCAGTTGCTAGAGTTCTCCCTTATATAGTCTTTCAAATCAGGGTTTGCAATCAATGTTAGCTTAGTAACAAAGCATTCAATATTTATCGTTAGATGAAAACTTGATTAGATACAAGATAATATTTGTTAGATCGAAAACATAGCTTGTTATACACACATGTATTGCATGTTTGTAGGCTTGTGAAAACCGTACCCAACCTTGTACATTAGTTGGTTCAACACTAGTTAACCAAATGGTTAGCCAAATGATAACTTTCATATCAACCATATTCTTCTTCACCATAACTAGTCCAAATGACTTAAATGAACTAGTTATAGAGTTGTTCAATTTCTTAGATATTTATGTAATATACAAGACACAATTGAAGTAAAAATGATGTGATTCACTCGAATCGATTCATGAACTATAAATCCACGGTTTGGAATAGCATTCCTTAGTTTATTAAGATAAGTTCACAAACATCGTTTTTAGACATAACCTACTCAATTTTATGGACTGGGTTCGCGGACTTAAGTTCCCGAATGGAGTTCACAAACTTCAGCAGAAATTCTCGGTCGAGAACTTCTGCCAGTTCGTGGACTGAGTTCGCGGACTGAAGCTCACACACTTTTCCGGTTTCACTTGATCAACAAAGTTCTCAAACTTCGGTTCAATCACTAAGGACTTATACATATATGTGTTGCCACAACAATGCTTATATCCTCCAATGATTATATTTTCTAAACTTTCATTTCAATCATTGAAACATTCTCAGAGGGCGTTATATAGTTGTTATTCACAAACTATTTTTCGTCAGAGAAATTTCCAAAATGATTGAAACATAACATGACTTTCATCACTAGGTAAAGATGAAATTGGCTATATGGAAAGCTTTACCAACACATATTTCGAGAAATAGATAAGCGAGATATACTCAGCTCAAAATATCATGTGTGTATTCTTTGTGTATATAGTAATATGACTTTTGTCTCAAGATAGGAGATAGAATAGATAAACTTTTGAGTGATTGATAAGTTCAAGTCTCTACATACCTTTTAGTCGATGAAGATCCACTGGTTCCTTGAGTAGTCCTTCGTCTTGTATGATGATCTCCATGGAGTTCTTGAGCTCAACTAAACTTTATATCCTAGTCCGAGACCTTATCTATAGTAGACTAGAAATCAAAGACTTTATAGTTTTGATCACTAATATTGACAAACATGCTTCAGATAGCAACGCATGCGAGTTCAACCGAGAAATGCTCTAACAATGGTGTCTTGTGTTTTCCTTTTTTTGCGTTATCTTTTTATCTTTATAATTGAATTTACACAGGTTTGTACGTATCCAATCTAAGTAGATAAGTCCGCTTTATTGGAATCGATTACAATAATAGTTCTTTGTAAATAATTTATATCTTGAAAGATAGATAATAAGTTTAATTACTTGGCATAATTTCGATTGAATTATTTGGATACTGTTTATAGGTAAAAACTACTTCTGCTGGTTTTGGTAATTTTGGGTGTGTGGATGAGAAATGAATCTAAACCCTAAACAAATGCATTGCACGGGAGTACTTTTGATTCGAGAGATCAATCTATAAAATTCTGGCATAATCCAAGAAATGGACGTTCCAGACTTGTTTCGGTCACAAAGTGAAGGAAATAGGGTTGATCTTAGGGAAGGAAGCAAAGAAGGTATTGATATTGTGAAGGCGTAGGTTTTTTATGACTTGTATCAGAATACTGAATTGGCTTTCAATAATGTAAGAAATCAGTTCTGGGTGTTTGAATACGTTGTATCAACACTTGTTTATGTCTGTCTTGTCCTTATTTGGAAAATAGGGAGGAGAACCTATTTATATAAGTCTTTGAGCCTAACCCACGTCTCTCATGGAAAGTGGAGAAAGTGGAGTGATGAAGTAGTGGAGTTGCGTTTGTTAGTGTTACACGATCAGTCTTTCACACTTCTCCCGTCATCATTAACCGTTCATGACTTCCTGACACGTTATTTTGATGGCGCGTTGTGCGTTGCACGCTGTAAACCGCCATACCAATACCCCAGTATGTATCCCCCAGTTTGTGACATGATTGATGTCCCAAGTGTTTGGATCGTGGTACCCACAGAAAGCAGCATGTGATGTTGGATTAAATAACTAAGTTATTTAGAGAGTCGATATTTATGAAATATCGTGTCCATTCTATGCAAGTAATGCATCGAATATATTCAGCATTTATGAAGCATCACTGTTGAACATCTTAAAATAACATCATGTCCAGCCTACTTCATGTGATGGTTTGGAGGCTACGCAAGCAAGTCCTCTCTTGGCCGACCTCATGGTGTGGTAGAGTGGCGGATGATAATCACCGCGAAACCTCATTGACCAGTAAACTTCTGATCAGGGTTGTATAACCAAGCAGGTGAAGTTGAACGGACAAGATGATCTTTGAGACACTCATCTGCGACCGTTAGTGGAATTAGGGTTTATGAAGAGGTGTGCAAGCATCACTCTTCAACTTGGTCGAATCCAAGATTGGGACACGATTTTGGCTAGGCTGATCATGCATGCGTGTAGAATGCATGACGGTGTAGGCGCCCATACCTCATTGTCTCATGAAAGTGTGATCTAGGCCACTCAATTTGTCCAGTGAAGTTGAGTGGTCGAGATCAATTTGCGACATAAATCAGGTGCCGCAAAATCCGCGAGTCATGCCTACTTCGGGCGTGCATTTCGAGATGACCAAGCTTGGTTGGTCATGGATGATTAGTCTGGTATACAGACGGTGGGCTAGTGTACACATCCATACTTTAATATCCCATAGAAACATGATCTAAGCCACTCAATTTGTCCGGCAAAGTTGAGTGGTCGAGATTAGTTTTGAAATTGGGAGGTGTGACCACGCCTAGTTTGGGCGTGCGAATGGAGGAAACCAGGAATGATATGCCTTGGACGATCGGGTGTGGAGATAGATGGGCCCACGATGGTCACGTTGATACTCACTGGACCTGCTTAATAGACTATTATACCATTCATTCGATCAGGAGAAAATGGATGCTCGCGATTGTTCAAACCCTAATTAGGGTTTCAACGGACATATGTCATGCCTTGTTTGGGCGCACGAACTAGAACAACCAACTATAGTTGGTCCTGACCAATCGGTCATGTATGTAGGCGGACCCACGGTTTTTGTGTTGACATGGTCTGGGCCCTTTGAATCTACATCTACACCCTCCATCTATGCCTGCGAAGATGGATGGTTGAGACTGTTTTGTGACACATGTAATGTGCCGCAAACCCTAATTTAGGGTTTCACGTCCGCTCTGCTTTGGCTTGGCGAATTGGTAAGCCACGCTTCCCTTTTGGGGATACAGACCATGTGGGGCCCACATTGGGTCGGTGGTGAATATTCCAATACCTTCCTGAGGGTTATGGATCTGATCTAAGCCGTCTAATCATGATGGTGAAGTTGGATGGTCGTGATCGTCTCTGAGACTGATGTGGACAGTCCTGGTTCAAATATGCTCGATCGGGCTAGTATAACACACAGAGAGACGATTCTCTTTGTTAGAGAATGGTGTAGCCTGTACGGGTATTCCATGCAAGCCTCACTGTTGATACTTGGATATTCATGTTACTCTACTGAGAGTAACAATCAGTCATCATGCCGCACCGACAATGAGAATTCTGCTGAGAAAAGCACAGGATATACAAGGCGGTTTATGCATTAGTTAATAATGCTAGAATTCACAGAATACTTGGGTATTGTTGTTACATGCTCCATTCTAGGTGAATTAATAAAGCAGAGAAGTATTCATCACTTATAAAATGTCCCTATCCTTTGCAGGACGGCTGCACAAAAATTGGTTTTATAACTTTAGCCTTGAACTAAAATCCACCATCAACATTAAGTCCCCTGCCTTCGATCAGGTGAAAATGGACGCTCGCAATTGTTCAAACCCTAATTATGGTTTCACCGGCCGTGCATCATGCCTTGTTTGGGAACACGAACTGGAACGACCAACTATAGTTGGTCCTGACCGATCAATCATGTATGTAGGAGGGCCCACGGTGTTTGTGTTGATGTGGTCTGGGCCCTTTGAATCTACATCTACACCCTCCATCTATGCCTTCGAAGATGGATGGTTGAGACTGTTTTGCAACACATTTAATGTACTGCAAACCCTAATTTAGGGTTTCACGTCTGCGCTGCTTTGGATGGGCGAATTGGTAAGCCACACTTCCCTTTTGGGGAGGCCGACCATGTGGGGCCCATATTGGGTCGATGGTGAATATTCCAATACCTGCCCGAGGGTTATGGATCCGATATAAGCCGTATAATCATGTTGGTGAAGTTGGATGGTCGTGATCGTCTCTGAGACTGATGTGGACAGTCCTGGTTCAAATATGCTCGATCGGGCTAGTATAACACACCGAGAGACGATTCTATTTTTTAGAGAATGGTGTAGCATGTACGGGTATTTCATGCAAGCCTCACTGATGATACTTTGATATTCATGTTAATCTTCTGAAAGTAACAATCAGTCATTATGTCGCAATGACAATGAGAGTTCTGCTGAGAACAGCACAGGAAATACAAGGCGATTTATGCATTAATTAATAATGCTAGAATTCACATAATACTCGGGGATTTTTTCTACATGCTTCATTCTAGGTGAATTAATAAAGCGGAGAAGTATTCATCACTTATCAAATGGCCATATCCTTTGAAGGACGGCTGTACAAAAATTAGTTTTACAACTTTAGCCCTGAACTAAAATCCACCATCAACAGATATGACTAAATTGATCTTGGACATTAATTTTTGAGATCTTCCAAGTACTCTGCTTAACAATCAGGTTCACAGACCTCGTGCCTGTATACATACTAATTGATTAGAGGTTGAGATATTAACTCTAAACATATTTTCAAGGATCGTTAAGTTGGTGTAGTTGCAGGAAATCCTACACTACACCCCTCACAAGAATCCACAATTATCAACACATATTTGAAGATTAAAAACAACACTTTATTAATTAATTCTCAGAAATGTTACAAGAAATGGAAGAAATCAAGAATACAACCGCTCACAAGAACTTTCTCTCTCCTCAAAACTTTCTCCAGACTCTAAAAATTGATCTCTCCTTTCTGAGTCTACAAGTTCTCTTTATATAAGAAATTACATAGTGGATGACAGCTAATTTATCCTTTAATTTCGGATCTGACTCGCTATATGCTCGCAGTAATTGTAATGTCTTCTTTCGAAGATACTCCAACCTTCGCAGCATCGTCATGTTCTTCCCGTGTTTCCACTACCGTCATTCGTTACGTTATTCTTTGAGTTATTCTGCGATTCTCGCAGTGTGTTGTTGAAGAGCTCGCAGAAACGTTGTTTATAAATTTCGCAAGAGCACTGTTGTGGAGATATTCTGATCCTACATCTTACCTCTTCTCATGTCTTTTCTGTGAAGGAGAAAATATCATGAGAAATTGAAATCTTTTGAATGCCGCAGCTGTCTATTTATTCATGTTATTTTGTTCTGACACGGATCTGCATCCCTCGCCATATTTATTACATATATCTTCTTATCCATTCAACTTCTGACACGTTTTTTTCAACTGCTGTGCTCCAACCGTTCATGTATTTCCTTTGCATTAATTGCACTTATCTTCTCGAGAATTTTATACCTTATATATATATCTTCTTCACTCTTCACTTTTCTTCTTTTTACTTTCTTCTTCTTTTTACTTTCTTCTTCTTTTTACTTTCTTCTTCTTTCTCTCTGCAATCTCTCTGCAAATTCATTGTTCTTCCATAAATTTCGCATCCACTGCTGTTGCAACCTTTCTTTTAATCTTCTACTCTTTTCTTCATTCCCATACTTAATAAGAATGGATCCATCTGGTCGCAAAAATCTCATCGCCTTTGAGTAACTCCAAAAGAAACTTAAGGACGAGGGTTTTTCTTTATCTACCATCCCTGATCAAAACCCTAAAGATGAACTTTCCATTAAATTATTTTTTGATCATCTGTGTTCTCGCGAGAAGATTATAGTCTCGCTAGGTTAGCTTGAAGATGGTCTTCCCATTCCTCTTTATGATCATGAGCTCCCTTTATTCTATGAAATACTTTCTCATACGAGATTCTCACGTGCCATATATCATTTGAGTAGGGATTGCATTCGTCTGATGCTGGAATATGCTACTCACGGTGCTGGTAAGAAATCTCTTTATCCTGATAAAGCGAAGAATCCTAAATTCGCTGGTGTTCCAATTATTCATGCGAAGTACACTGTAGAGAATTTCTTCTCAAATTATGATATAATCCCCATGAGGAAAGATAGCACTTGTTGGGGTGTCCGCTTACAAAAGAAGGATGACATTGATGAAGATAAAATTCTCATGTTGGATATTGACTTGCATCCAGGTAATAATCAAGGTCCGCGCCATTCTAGTGATGATAAATGGTGTATATTCCCATTATTTCTAGAGGGTCCCTACATCTGCGGTCCTCATGTTTTACCTGCGAATCTCGCAGAGTACCATCCATGGGTGTTCAGCTGGCCTGAAAGGAATAAAAAGGTATGTTCTCTCAATTTTTTGCATAAATTATCATTATCATCTTCCTCATGCATTTATACTCTCGCTGACTACTCTAATGTTTTTTCCAGATTAACAGACTTAAAACTCTCTATCAGAAGCTTAGGAAACCCAGTACTTTATCAACTCTTAAGTTACTCACAGATGAAGTAAGAAATATTCCTTTGTGATTCTTAACAATATATTGTTGCCTCTATTTCTTATCTTTATCTGTGTTTGGAGGTTATCAAAGAAATAGATCCTGTTAAAGTTGTAAGGACCAAGGGAAAAGACAAAGGTGCTGCTCGCAAGGGGAAATCTGATGCTTCTCGCAAGGAGAAGTCTGGTGCTCCTTCTTTAAAGAAAAGAAAAGCCCAATCTTCTTCTCCTTCAACTCCTCAATATATTGAAAGTTCAAGTGATAATACTGATAATGACGATGATGCTGATATCTCTTCCGGGAAGGAATCCTCCCATCTTGAGTCTTCTATGGCTCACCTATCCGGTATTTTTGCTAATACCATTGATGAGTGCCAAATATCTCATATTTATACACCTTTTTATTGGCATTTAACTCATCTTTTGTGCTTTAAAAATCATATATTATCCCAAATTCTGTATATTTACTATTTTCAAGAATAAATATTTGGATTAATTAATTTTGTGTTTTTAGGTACTAAATAAAGCTTGGATGAATTAAGGAGCCAAAAGGAACGGAGAATTGGTGACAGTGGAAGGGAGACAACAAAGGCTCGAGCTAGAAGACATCGAAACCAATGTTTGCACCTCTTCCGCAAGTGAAGAATGCTGATTTCACGTCTCAAACTAGAAGTGGGCTTTGAAATTTTATCTTTGAAGATGACATGGGCATAGAAGTAATAAAAACCAAGATCCAAGACCCAAAACCCAAACCATCTTCAATCTTGAGCCATCAGATTCTTCCCAAAACATCCACCTCCCCCCCTCCCCCATTCTCTTCATCAATCACTCCCAATTTGTTTCCCACTACCAAGCATATTCCATTCTCTCCATCAATCACTCCCAAAATTAAGAAAACATGTTTTGGTGAGAGGGTGCTTTCTAAATTTCGAATCCAAGTGATTGAGAGAATTTTGTGTATAAATTGGAGGTGTTTTTGTGTTGAAGAAATCATCCCAGACTAGCTGGTTCACTTAGTCTCCTAATACAATTGTTTTCATTATGTTCATCATGCTCTAAATTCATTTACTAGGGTTAAGATGAAGCTCTAGCCTTCTTCTATGTTATTCATGCTTGTGTGTTATTCTTGAATGTTTAAAATTGTTTAAGATATAATTTAATCCAAGTTTATCAACATTTTGCTTTCACAATGTATTCCATGTATCCATTGTAGTTATAATATCACTATTTTGATTATGCTGCAATTCATGCTTAAAAATATTGTTATTGATCCTTAGATTAGTTGTGCTTTAACTAGATAGTTAATGCTTTGGAGAAACACTTTAGTTGTGATTAAATTATCCATTGGAGAAGAATAACATCACAAGTTGAATGCATATTATAGGTTAGTGGTGAATTTGAATGCCCTAGTATCCTCATTCTCAGTGTTTACACCTTGTGTTAATTGCATCTTTTACTTCTACTTACTTGCTGTTTTAAGTCTCTGCCAATCTCTCGTCGTATCAACACAATCAAAACCATTTTGGTTACTCTATGAATCAATTATAATAAAGCTTTTGAATTGAATCTACACTCTCCTTATCTCTGTGGGATCGACCTGTATTTTCCTTGTCTGCAATAGATGATGTAAACTTGCAGTTAGACTTAGTCGTAGGTATCTTTCTTAGCCCACCAACCATGCAAGTAATTGTTGATACCCTTCTGACTGACGCTTGCAAGTCTATAGCTGCCATCTGCGATGCCCCTCTCCTAGAGAATAATGAATCTCTTTGCGGGGTATCAAGATCTATATCTCCAAATTTCTTGCATTCACTTAACAGCTTGGTAAATTTCCATACTTACATTTTCCTTCTCTTTATTTTCATTTTGAATTTATAATTAAATCTTAAAGTTCGATGTATTATTTCGCAGGCTGGGAAAGCTTCCTTTGCAGTTGTCTCAGATTTGGAGAAAAGGTAAACAGTTCTCGCAAAGAAAAACGTTAATCTTCGCAAAGATAATGAAGAATTAAAGTCTGAATCTCTTACTCTTCGCAAAGAAAATGAAGAATTAAAATCTGATTCTGTTAATTTTAGCGAGCAGTTAGAATCTGGATTTGCTGGCCTTCATGAGAATATCAAACAATTAGAAACTAAACTCTCTTCTTCGCAAGATAAGGTTGCAAGTCTCCAAGATGCGAATGATCAACTTTATGGTAAGAAATTTATCTCTTTTTTTCTTTTATCATTGTATTCCTTTGTGTTTTCTTATTTAGTTAGTCCTCTTTGCAGATATTTACGGCCTCTCTGATGAAGCGGTATTCCTTCGTTCTTTTCCAAATCCAATAGATGATGATACTCTCTTCAATCGCCTTAATGATTCTTTGAGAAACTTATTAAATGATGAAATTAAATCTCTTTCCATAGATGAACTTAGATCAAAAATTCATCTCTTAAGGATTGAACATAGATTCAACTTGGGTTTAACCAATAAGTTTAAGCGCCTTTATATTGACTCAAAAGAGGAAACTAATATATTAAGAACCAAGTATAGTTATCTTATTGACGAAAAATACCTCATTTCTAAAAATGGTGCTCAATCTTTAGCCGATTTCCATAAGACTCTTTTCGATGTTCAAATTGAAAGAGATAGACTTATCTGCGAGAATAGAGCTCTTGTTAAAAGGGAAAACCAAGTTAATGATGATGAGTTTTCTCCCGTAAACAATTTAGGCGTAGATGTTTCTAATCATTAGTGAATGATGATGTTATTCTTGTTTTTTAATCCATTTTGTAGTTGTATCTTCACTATTTTATTAATATGTTGAAAATTCTTTTGACAATGCGGATTATCTCACAACTACACCCTCATAAGAATCCATTAAAAACAATTTAATTTGATATGAAACTAAGAATTAAGGTACTAAAATTATAAAGATGTTCGATCAATGTGTCTTGATGCTTACTAGTGATTGTATGTGATTACATGATTGAGGATATGATCTTCTAGAAGAAGATTAAAGAAAATAAATCCCTCTCTCAAATTTTCTCTCTCCTCCTAAAATCATTCTTGTTTTTGCCTAAATGGCTATTTATATAATCCATTTTGTAGATTTTGTATCTTGAACTATTTTATTAATATGTTATCTTTCTCTCCACAATAAGTTATCATTTGTCGATATTCCTCTCCTACATCTTGCCTCTTTTTCTTGAATAAAACTTTTAATAAAAAGTTATTGTAGTAGTCTTTGATCTTTGTTGATGGAAGAAGAAAAAGGAAATCTCTTTAAGAAGTAAGACTCTAAGTATGAAGTATGCGAAGTATCTTGAAGAAGTATAAAGTATAAGAAATATAAAATATCCGAAGCACTTAATCCTCGAGATTACAAATTCAAGTATTTAATCCTCGAATTATATATGAAGTATAAAAAGTGATAAATATTGCTCTTGTTCATGTGAAATTATTATTCCACTTTTGGTGAGGATTCTTCTTTGAGAAGATAAAGAACATCAAATATTTTCTTGGGTATCCATAGTTGCCTCTGTTCTTTATCTATGAAGGAGAATCCTTGAGAAAATGTTGAATAATTAAAGATTTCTGCGAACTTTTGTTGCGAATATAATGTTGCAAACGTTGCGAAATTTCGAATGTACTATTGCGAATATAGTGTTACGAACATATGTTCTTGTGCGAATATAATATTTATATTGATTATGTTATGAAATTGATTCTTATGCCATGAAATGTTGAATGATCGAGTATGATGCTTGTATGATGCAAATATGATGCTTGTATGATGCAAGTATGATGCTTGTATGATGTGAATACTTATCTATTATAATGCATAGCTAATGTTTGTGTTATTTAGCTCATTTTGCTGTGGTAAAATTGATATGTCTTTGAATTTCTATTACTTGTGTATTTTCGTGAATGAAATTGCCTCTTCTTGTATGAGATGGAATTGTCTTCTTTGATATATGTTGTCTTCAAAATTCTTCAATGATCTTGATGGAATTGTCTTCTTTGATATATATTCTCTTCAAAATTCTTCAATGATCTTGACGAAGTTTTCTTCTCTTCAAAACTTCATGATGTATATTCTTGTATAACTTCTTCAATGATTGTAATGAATTTCATTAATTGTTGTGGTCTTATCATGCCTTCCTAAGTAAAGGTCTTATTTTGCCACCTCTTTTGTAGCGGCAAAATCGCAGGATCATGCAAAAACCCATTGATCTTGCCTTATCTTTTTTGTATAAAATTCTTCATTTGTTGCACAAATATGACAAGCCTTTATGTTTTCGCAAACAACCAGCTTTTGATCGCAATCTCTTATCCTTTTTTCCTATAGGGCTTATAGTTACGAGGTTGCACCCTATGGGGTATCTTTGGGCCAAGTGCATCATTTGCCAAGACTTGTCAAAAATTCAACCTCACCAGGCACTCTTGACTCAACCGTTTACCTCGGCGCCTTGATCGTTTTCTGCACTTCTTGGGAAAGACACTATGCCTTAGTCGCCCAACCTAAATCTTCTTACACCGCATTTTATATTGCGTAATGTCGCTAGATTAGGTGAGAATCCAAGGTGTCTAACCCGGATAGGTACCCAATTATGGGGTACCCCAAAATTTTACCATGTACTAAGGGCCCTTGGTGGTGTTTACGCAGTTTGCGGTCTTTTATTCGCAAATTGCGGTCTTTTTCTTCGCAATTGATTTTTGGCAGTATTTTTTCGCCTTTTTAAAACTCATCGTAAATTTTTCATGTTCATAAAATGTTAAATGTTTTCATAAGATCTTTAGTTAAGAAGTATGATGTAAATTTTGAGATCTTAAAATTTTTGCGATTAAGTCATTTTTGAATCTTGCGATTGTATCGCTTTTCTCCAATCTAAAAAATCTTTGAAATGTTTTGAAATCTTAGAAATTGTAGAAATTTTTGCGAGTATATCGCTTTTAGTAAATAGAATCAAAAATCTTTTTTCTTCCGTAAATAAAGTATTCAAGGAAATGGTACTTACCTTTTTAAAGTAAATGGCTTGCTTACAAAATGAGAAAGAATGAGAATTGAATTTTTTGACTCGCCATGAAACTCATACTTCCTGGTGGATTGTTTTCCGTTCATGAAGTAGTTTTCTTCTTCCGAGGTAGGTTATGTTGATGCAAGCCTTGGAAAATATATACAAAGTAAACATTCAAGTTAAATAGTTGAGAATTTAAATGAATATTCGTGAAGTAAATGGTTGCAAGTAAATATTCACGAAGTTAAAATTTACGAACAAAGAAAAATGAAAATTCGGTATTTAAAGTAAATTTCCACGAAGTAAATGTTTGCAAACTTCCTCTTTATTTCTTTGTCATGAGTGAAATATGACTGTCTCCCATCTTCATAAAACGTCTCCTTCTAGATTTGGTTGTTAATGAAGCTTTGCTTGAATTTTTAAATCCTTTTTTTGTTGAGAAGATAAACTTCGCAAAACTTTTGTTTTTCCATAATCCCTATTTTCTCTTGAAATGTAACATTGTTCTCACGCCCGATCTCTACTTCAGTGTGATTGAGTTCTATTGGCTCCACTTGGTGCTTGTATATTGCTGCATCTTGCGATCTTAGTAAGATATTTTGCGAGCTAACGCTAAGCTACTATGAGCTGATGCTAGACTACTTCTGTTGCTATTAGCTTCCATCATATCAGAAATCTTCATGAATTGAAGAACAGATTTATTCCACGTCTTTGTGCAAATAGAAGACTCTTTCCACTCGTAAAATATTTGCGAACATTCGTAAAATATTTTCGAAGGGCACTCGTGTTGAAACTCTCCTTATTCACTCGTGTTGTTACTATCTTCTGAAACTCTTCTTATTCACGTATGAACTAGAACTCCTTAAGGTGAATGACAACGTGTTTCGGTGAATCCAAATAGGAATTTATGCATGCAAAAATCTTAGCTGCATTGGCTTTTTAGGTTCTTCTTTAAAGTTCACTTTTTCTTTGGTTTATTTCTTTGTTCGTCTCTGGTTGCATTTGGAGTTGTTGCTCGCAGCTTATTTGTTCTCTTTCACAGAGATTCTTCGCAAATATTTTTCTTATTTAGTTGCTCTTCACAGAAACTTGTCTCTTTATCTACTGTCCTAGTCCCGCTAGAAGTATTACCTTCGTAAATATGTGATTAACGCAAACTGATTATTGGTTCGTGTTGATCTTCCTTCCTTGTCTTTGGCTATCCCTTTTGCATAAGTAGCGAGTTTGTTCTTTGGCAGTATCCCTCCATCACTCTTTTTCTTCTTCATGTGTATCTTCGATAATTCTTCCCATCATGTTGGTTCTCTTTGTGTTGCCAATATTGAAACATAGTTACCTATCCGCATCCTTTCAAGAGGGTGCGAATGATTCAGGTTATAGTTTAGTTAGTGTAGAGCAGCTATTGCCTCCTTCCTGAATTATTCCTTTTTATCTTTTATCCCTTATTTTGTCCTTTGTATCTCAAGTCATCACGTTTTAGCCCGAAAGAAAATTCCACTTAGTTCGCCTGAGAGATCACCGAATTCTCCTCATCTCGTGAAAGTACCCTTGTTTTTGTCTATGAAGAATAGCCTTTATTTGAAAGGATTGATCATCGTTGTTTTATTCTTTTGTATGCAAAATTTTCTCCTTTGCGTAATTGTGGCACGTCCTCATTCCATATTTTGTTATTCATCATTCCCACGAAGTGGTTATTTGAATGACATTTACTTCGCACTCTCAAGATACTTAATACTCAATCAATTTATAGGCCAAGTTTGGTATATTCGTTGAATCGTTGACTTGATTTCGTCCAATTCGTTGGATTCCTCATGCCCATTTTTCTCGCGAATAAATTCCCTTGTTGTTATATTCGTTCACAATATGCAAAGTTTTTGTCTCTCTGCGTCACTAGAAGTGATTTTTCTTTTGCTCTATTGGTTGCTTTTTGTCTTTATACTTTGACTATTACTTTCTTCGCAATTCTGATCATTATCGACACTTCGCAGTATTCCAGCAATCCAATTGAATTTTTCACCAACAGTGGCTAATTTCTTAAAACTTTTTGAACCAACAAGATTAGGTCCCTGCTTTCTAGCGCCAATTATGTAGTTGCGGATTATCTCACAACTACACCCTCATAAGAATCCATTAAAATGATTCCTAAATCTAATTAATTTGAATATTGCCTAAATGGCCGGTTGTGTTGTCCCGCCATTTTGGATTTTAGAATTATCTTGCGAAGCTTTTAATTTCACTTCACGAACTTCTTTTGCTTTCCTCGTGATTTCTTTTGCTCGCAAAATGTTCTTTGCTCGCAAGATATCTTTTCTCTCCACAATTTCGTAAGTTATCATTTGCTGTGATATTCCGCTCCTACAGTTAAAGAGTTGGAAGAAGAAAAAGGAAATATCGCAAGACTTCTGTCTTCTTGCAACGAGAAATGTTCCAAATTTAAGAAGAAACTTCAGATTTCTCATGACCTTGATCATAAAATTCCTCATTCTACTTACCCTTATCTCGATGAATAAAATTCAAAGAATATTCTGACCTTCTCATCTCCGATAGCGAAGCTGAAGAGTCTGAAGAAGATGAAGATGAAATTGAAGAAGAAAAAAAATATGGTGAAGACAATGATGAATCTAAATAGTTTTGTCTTCCTTTTTAATTTTTTTGTAATATTTGTACACTTATCCCTTTCTCCTTGTAAAATATTGCTGCGAATTTCTCCAGATTCTAATGTTCTTTGGTGTATAGATCTGCATACATTAGAAAACAATTCCTTTTTGCAATATGGTTAATCAATATGCTTACTAATTTTTTAATAATCTGCGTAAATCTGTCATATAAAGATGAATAATAATTTTATCATTTTGTTCATTCCCATACTTGCCTCTGTTATTCATCTGCAATATGAAAGATTGAGATGATTAGTTACGAATAAGATCTGTTTGTAAGTTTTTGCCACAATATATGCGTAATTATCGCAAGCCATATCTTCTTACTCTCATGATCTCTGTAAATATCGCAGTCATTAAATCTTGATCTCTTGTGGTCTTATTTTTCCTTCCTAGTTAAAGGTCTTATTTAGGAGCTCACCAGGTACCTGTAATACTGTTGCGGGAACTAAGGCAAAGGAGCAAGAGGAGCGGGACGAATTTCGGTTGTGCCTATACCTGGTAGTTGTACCGGTGGTATCATTTCTAAACCTTGAAAGTGAACTGTGTACCATATAGTCTTTACAAGCATTTTTGTTTTGAGTGCATGAATTCTCTTTTGATTCTCGTGAGCAGTGAGTTATGATTGTCCCGGTTGTCCGGATTTTTATAACATGTTGATTGGTATGCATGCTAGGCTATGATTGTGTCTTTTAGAGACCAAATAAACTGACTAGTTAGAGTCAGTCAAGAAAACTTAGTTGAAATACCTAGTTCTGAGGAAGAAAGTCCCGACCAATCTGAGACAATGGGTGATGCACCGAACCCACCCCGTAGTCTCAAGGACTACATGTACCCAACAAGGGTAAGCCAGCCCTCGTGCATTGTTT
This sequence comes from Papaver bracteatum, assembly GCA_023529315.1. Taxonomy (NCBI): domain Eukaryota; kingdom Viridiplantae; phylum Streptophyta; class Magnoliopsida; order Ranunculales; family Papaveraceae; genus Papaver; species Papaver bracteatum. Next base: position 863,339 of record JAJJWX010002873.1, read on the forward strand.
TACCAGCTGCTGCTGGTCAGTTTGAACTAAAGGAAAGTACCATTCAAATGTTGCCTAAGTTTAGAGGGGTTGATGCTGAAAATCCCTACCACCATGTAAGAGAATTTGAGGAAATTTGTGGGACTCTGCGTTTCAACCAAATGACAGAAGAGTCCATCAAACTGAGACTATTTCCTTTTTCTTTGAAAGAAAATGCCAAGTCTTGGTTGTATGCTTCACGGCCACAGTTATTTCATACATGGGATGAACTTACGAAAGAGTTTTTCAAAAAGTTTTTCCCTAATCATAAGACTACGACCATTCGTCAAAGTCTGAATAGTTTTGTGCAATTAGATGAGGAAACTCTATCCAAATATTTGAAGAGGTTTAATGAATTATTGCTCCAATGTCCTCACCATGTTTTTGAAAAATGGAGACTTGTGCAAATTTTGTATGAAGGTTTAGATGTCAGAACCCAAACCATAGTTGAGTCAATGTGCAATGGTGTATTTATTGAAAAAAGTGCTGATGAGGCTTGGACTTTCTTAATTGAAGTCGCTGAAAATAATTAACAATGGGAGTCCGTTCATGAACCTAAAAAGACTACCCTTGTAGTTAATGTCCATAGAATTGAGTCTGACTTCGAGGGAAATGCAAAAATTGCATCCTTGGCTAGGAGAGTAGAAGCACTAGAGCTGCAGAAGAATGTGAAACCTACTTCCCCTACTCTCCGTAACCAAATTGAAATGGCCACTTGTGCCGCATGCCATAGTTCAGACCACCTAGTGGATAGTTATCCAGACCTACAAGCATTTCATGAGTCAATACCTGAACAAGCCAATGTTTTGTATCATAGGCAAGAGAACAATCCTTATTCTCAGACCTACAACCCAGGGTGGAAAAACCACCCTAACTTTTCATGGTCTAAAGGGCCCGTACAAGGGAATACAACTAGCAATAACCAAGGATATTCATATCCTAGAAACCCCCAAGTACAATCACACTCTCAATACCCTGTAGAGAAAAATCCTAGCTTTGAAGATAGTGTCATTCTGTTGACCCAAAATCTTTTACAACTGCAAAAGACCACAGACCAACGTTTTTCAAATCTAGAACTTAAAATGGGCCAAATTTTTGATGCATTGAATGAGAGAGAAAAGGGAAAACTCCCTAGTCAGCCCCAACAAGCTCATAAAGGTGCATTTCAAGTAAGCACGTCAACTTACAATGAGTCTTCACATAATCAAGTAAATGTTGTTACCACTCTTCGTAGTGGTAAAGTTGTTGAAAACAATGTGGGTGTAGTCAGTCGAGCCTAAATCAGACTCACCGGTGCATACAACTCCACATAAAACACCTGTTGTGGAAAATAAATATGAGCATGATAGCGACTCTAAGAATTCCACTGATGTTAATATCCCTGCACCATCTCATGTCCCTATTGCTCCATTTCCTCAAATATTGGTGCAGTATAAGAAAGGTACACAATACAATGAGATGTTAGAAATGTTTAAACGAGTCAATATAAATATCCCTTTTCTTGAAGCAATCAAGCAGATTCCTGCATATGCCAAATTCTTGAAAGACTTATGCACACAAAAGTGAAAGCTTCATGTGCATAAGCGTGCCTTTCTCACTGAGCAGGTGAGTTCAATTATACAAAACAAGACCCCACCTAAGTTTAAAGACCCGGGTAATCCAACTATCTCTTGCACTATAGGTAATCAAACAATCGAAAAGGCTTTATTGGACTTAGGTGCTAGTGTGAATCTACTGCCATATTCTGTGTATGTGCAGTTAGGTCTTTGGGAATTGCAACCCACCCCTGTTACGCTACAATTAGCGGACAGATCTGTAAAAATCACTCAAGGTATTATTGAAGATGTGTTGATCAAGGTTGATAAATTTTATTTCCCTGTGGACTTTATTGTGTTAGATACTCAACCTGTGCAAAATCCTGAAAATCATATTCTTGTCATCTTAGGACGTCCCTTCTTGGAAATGTCAAATGCTATCATAAATTATCATAGCGGAATATTTAATTTGTATTTTGGCAACATGACTGCGGAATTGAATATATTTCATGTTAACCAGATACCTAGGAATTGTGATGATGATGAATTGCATGAGCTTAACATGATTGAGAGTCTGATCCAAGATTCATTGCCTGATATCTTATCTATGGACCATGTGCAAGCATGCTTAGATAACTTTGACTTAGATCTCTTTGATTCTAAGTACATTGGTGAAGTACCCTCTTTGCTTGAATCTGTGCCACCCATGGATATTGCTAAATGGAAGGATGTTGTTGAATCACTTCCACAACCTAATTCTGAACCTTCCCCATCTCTTGTCGAACCACCTAAGCTTGATTTGAAACCATTGCCTGAAACCTTGAAATATGCTTTCTTAGGTCCTTCTGATACTTTGCCTGTGATTATTGCATCATGTTTGGACACGGAACAGGAAAATAAACTTTTAGAAGTGCTTAAAGAGCATAAGGAGGCCTTAGGTTGGGCAATCTCAGACCTTAAAGGTATAACTCCCAAAATTTGCATGCATCATATAAATCTAGAAGAAAACACTAAACCATCTAGGGAAATGCAAAGGAGACTAAACTCCAACATGAGAGATGTTGTTAAAGGTGAGATTCTGAAATTGCTTGATGCGGGTATCATATACCCAATTCCAGATAGCCAATGGGTCAGTCCCATTCAAGTTATACCCAAAAAGTCGGGCATTACTGTAGTTCAAAATGAAATGAATGAGCTTGTCCACACTCGTGTAACCACAAGGTGGCGAGTTTGTATCGACTATAGGAAGTTGAACACAACAATGAAGAAGGATCATTTTTTTCTTCCCTTTATTGACCAAATGGTAGAAAGACTGTCAAAACATAGGTACTATTGTTTCTTAGATGGATATTCAGGTTATAATAAAATTCACATAGCACCCGAAGATCAATCAAAGATAACATTTACTTGTCCTTATGGTACATTTGCTTATCGTCGTATGCCTTTTGGGTTATGTAATGCACCCGCTACCTTTCAACATTACATGATGAGCATCTTTTCCGACATGGTAGATGAATTCCTTGAATTTTTCATGGATGATTTTTTTGTCTTTGGATCTTCCTTTGATGAGTGTTTGCATCATCTTACTCTTGTGTTGATTCAATTTAAAGAAAAGAATTTGGTTTTAAACTGGGAAAAATGTCATTTCATGGTCAATTCAGGCATTGTATTAGGGCATATCATTTCTGAAAAGGGAATAGAAGTAGATAAAGCTAAAGTTGATCTCATTCAACACTTGCCTCAACCTCGCTCTGTGAGGGAGATAAGGTCATTCTTGGGCCATGCCAGTTTTTATCGGCGATTCATCAAAGACTTAGTAAAATTTCAAGACCCTTATGTAGTCTTCTTGCAAAAGATGTTGCATTTGTGTTTGATGATGCTTGTAAGGAAGCATGGGAACAATTGAAAGCTCTCCTCACATCTTCCCCTATAGTCAGACCACCCGACTGGACCTTACCATTTGAAATTATATGTGATGCGTTTGACTATGTTGTAGGAGATGTCTTAGGTCAGCGAGTTGACAAACTCCCCTATGTGATCTACTATACTAGTAAAACACTTAATGATGCTCAACTGAATTATTCAACCACTGAGAAAGAATTGCTAGTTGTTGTGTTTGCATTGGATAAGTTTAGATCTTATTTGATAGGGTCTAAAATCATCATATATTCTGACCATGCTGCTTTGAAATATCTTTTATCTAAGAAAGATGCTAAGGCTCGTCTAATTCGATGGATAATCTTGTTACAAGAGTTCAACCTCGAAATTCGAGATAAGAAAGGGTCAGAAAATGTTGTTGATGATCACTTGTCTAGGTTAAATGTTTAATCTATTGATGAATCCGTGCGTATTAGAGAATCATTTCCTGATGAACAACTGATGCTTGTGTCTGAAATGCCTTGGTTCGCTGATATCGTAAACTACCTTGCTACAGGTAGAATGCCTTTGCATTGGTCTAGACAAGACCGATCTAAGTTCTTGACTGAAGTTAAATACTTCTTTTGGGATGACCCGTACCTGTTTAAGCACTTCCCAGACCAAATCATTAGGAGATGTGTCCCCAACAGTGAAAAAAAAAGATGTGATATCTTTTTGTCATGATCAAGCATGTGGAGGCCATTTCAGTGCCAAGAAAACTGCTGCAAAAGTCTTGCAGAGTGGGTTTTATTAGCCATCGTTGTTTAAAGACTGCCATGCTTATTGTATAGCTTGTGAACGTTGTCAGAAACTAGGAAGTATTTCCAAAAGAAACATGATGCCGTTGAAACCTATTCTGATTGTTGAACTGTTTGATGTGTGGGGAATTGACTTCATGGGACCATTTCCTAATTTTGAAGGTAAATTGTATATCCTTGTTGTTGTTGATTCTAAGTGGGTATAAGCAATTACAACCAAAATAAATGACCACAAGGTGGTACTTTCGTTCTTAAAGGAAAACATATTTTCTCGTTTTGGCACCCCTAGAGCTATAATCAGTGACAGTGGTTTACATTTCTGCAATAGGCCTTTTGAGTCATTAGTTCGAAAGTATGGCATAACTCATAAAGTCGCAACCCCATATCATCCACATACCAGTGGCCAAGTAGAGGTTTCAAATAGGGAGATTAAGCACATTCTAGAAAAGACTGTTAGCCCGTCTAGAAAAGATTGGTCTTTAAGATTGAATGATTCTTTATGGGCTTATAGAACAACATATAAAACCCCTATTGGCATGTCCCCTTACCGACTTGTGTATGGAAATCTTTTCCATTTACCTGCTGAACTTGAACATCGTGCATATCGGGCTATTAAAAAGCTCAACTTTTCTATTGATAAGGAAGGTACTCAACGGAAACTCCAACTCAACGAGTTGGAAGAACTGAGGAATGATGCTTATGACAATGCAAATATGTACAAAGATAAAATGAAGGTGTTCCATGACAAACGTATTTTGAGCAAGTCATTCACGCCTGGCCAGAAAGTTTTATTGTACAACTCACGTTTGCACCCTTTTCCAGGTAAATTTCGTTCTAGATGGACATGCTCATTTTTGGTGCGCACAATATTCCCTCATGGAGTTGTAGAACTCGAAGATATAGCAAATAAGAAAGTCTTCAAGGTCAATGGGCAGAGACTGAAGCCGTTCCTAGAACCAATTCCACCTGAAATTGAAACAACTGATCTTGCAGATCCCATCTATGTGAACTGAAATGGTTCACCCCCTGTACATACCACAGGTTTAGAATTTCATTAGCTCTCCTTGTTTTCTTTGGGTTTCAGTTTGATATATTATCTTTTGTTGTATATAATCTTTGCTGATGTGATATCGACCCTGCTGTTTGCTTTGGACATACTCTACTGTCTCTGGTTTGGCAACATTTTTTGCATCTGGTAATCTCTTTCCTTTAAATTTGCCCTGCTTTGTTCTCATGGTATGTTTTTCTTCTTATATTTTGAAACATTGAGGACAATGTTAGATTTAGGTTTGGGGGAGCATTTTGCATATAGAGTTTTTAGTCTTTTGCATATATTAAAAAAAAAAATCTGTAAATGTTTGCATAAAACCTCCAACTTTTAGAGATCTTAGAGTCACTAGCATGCTTCTATCTATGATTACATAGAGTGTCTGACCGAAATAACAAAACTTGGAAGTACTGGAAAGCACAATCGGGTTTCTTAGTTGTTAGAGTGTTAAAATTGGATTTAACCATGCCAGAGGGCGAATTAGGTGCTGCAAAGATATTCGGTAGTAGAGTTATGATCACCCTTAGTGGAGACTACCCATTTTACATCAAGCGAGGAACCCACCTTCATTTTTAGCTTTTAGAGTGTGTGTCACTGTACGTCAATTCCGGGTAGAATGTTTACAGTTATCACCATTCTCTCTCTCTCTCGACAACATCAATCGGATCCATAGAAACACATTATCATCAACAAACAGAGCGACATCAGAGTATTTGAAGAAAGTTGAAATAGTCCGAAGTTTACAAACAACAACAACAACAAAAACAAGAAACAAAACGATCTGACGATGAATCAAAAAAAATGAAGAACCAATAAAGAAAGGAGATGATTTTATCTGAGTGTTGACCGATCCAGACATCTTCATCCCAGACAGATCATTCACACTTGTAAGAATACATCTAAATATAAATCTGACTTCAACTGTGAATGCCGGATCTATCATTGTATGTATTTTGAAGCTGCATATGGAACGATCTTGCATATTTCACTAAATCATCAGATCTTCATCTTCGAGCTGAACATCAATATGGATCTCAAGATGTACTAAAAAAAAGATACATACAGATCTATACTGATATTCCACCAAAGACATCTCACTTCGGTTAACACTACTTCAGAGAGTAAATTATCCATCCGCTCAAACTGCATCCTACATACTCCACCAATAAATGATTACTATGCCAATAAACCAAACAAGCAGAACGTAGAAGAACATGATGACGGTAATTAAGAGAAGAAAAATCGAAGTCCGGATCTAGAACATACAAGAAGGATCTGTGCAGAGAAAGAATAAGAAGAAGAAGCTGGTGGTCGAAAAGAAAAAGAAAAAAAACGAAGTATATAAGGAAGAGAATTAGGGCTCTATCAAGCCACCTATTCAGACATCACTCGAAATGAAACACGATCCGTTGCGGTTACCCATCCGACCCACTAGCTCCTGTTTAAAATAAATAAATAAAATAATAATAATAACAAGAACGGGCCCTAGCTCAGCTGGTCATCCCCGTTCCCCGAAGTTTCATGCGTTCCAGGAGGTCCCAGGTTCAAGTCCCCAATGGCGTAATATTACAGGAATTAACATGGAAGGTAGTGTTAGTTTTCTACCCTTGTGACACAATCTCGCCCCCCCCCCCTCCCGCTTCGGCTCCCCTTGGCAAGGTTACCCATGAGGCTCGCTGGTAGGCTAGCACAGCAACCTGTTCAATTAATGTAGTAATATGTCGTTGGAGCCTAGCTTGTGAGGCTTCCAACTAGTTTCATGTAATAATATTTATCTAATATAATAATATTATTGATAATATTGATTTTGATTCTTGTTTTTGTTGTTGTTTGTTTCTTGATAGGCTACCCACCATCTCTTGTAATATTGATTTTGATTCTTATTGATAATAATAATAATAACCATTAGGAGAGAGAAGCTCCGACGATAGGCGATTAGGGTTTTCTGGTGATTGAAAACCAAAATCTCTTTACTCCGACGTTTGTGATTCAACGATCATCTCCCTTTCTCCTCATTGTTTATTGTTTTACAGTATTCTGATGTACCTTGCGGTTATTTCTTTGGGTTTTTTCAAAAACTCAGCTTCCACTTGGAATACACAATGCCTAGACCTCGTTTACGATCCTCTACTGCTTTTGAAATTGCAGACTCTGATTCCCAAACATCTATGACTTCATCATCATCACATACCGACAAGATTCCTTGTCCCTTTGTTACCTTTGATGGTTTTCAGGGTGGTACTGGGGGTTTAGGGTATTCCAGAAGTGGTTGGATTCGTCACCTTAAAGATCATCACTTTCCTTATGAAAGCGCTAAATCGATTTGCAAGGAGCGAATTCAGAACGACGTGCACTGCTTTGATTCCTGGGAGTGTGTTCTGCAAGATATGCAATGGTGGTTGTGTACTAAGTGCATGACCACACACATGGAAGATGGCCTGCAAATTGAAAACCCCCAGTGCAGATGTTATTACAGGGCTGTTCAATGGAGTTGGTGCAGATTTCTTGATTCATGGAGTGGAGAAGCCCCATACTGCGCCTCCAGCTGCAACTGAGAGTTCAAGTGACCTAGGTAATGATAAAGGTGCTGGGCTTACTGTGGAGATTCTTAACCAAATGCTTCAGCGACAGATTTCTACTACGGTTAGTATTCCACCGCATTGAAGACTTCACTTCTCACGTACACTAAAATCTGCTTTAGATTTTGTTATTGCAAATCCCACGAGCCTTACATCCTGGATACGTCTTCTGTTGCTTCCGATTTTCACCTTAAACCTGTATGAACCACAAAGATCGAGTGAAGAGCGCTCTGGTAACAAAAAGAAGCTACAGACAGCTGCGATCGATAAAGCTTTATTAGCATGGAATGAGCCTTCCGGCTGTCTTAGCCTTGTTCAACAGCTGTTAGGCCTGACTAAACACCCTCCCAAGCAGCGTACTTCCATAAAAAAGACTACCAAACATTTGATTGCTTGTAGGAAGAATTTAAGTTACGGTCACTATACTACGGCTATACGGATACTATCGTCCAGTGACGTTGCTCCTCCGACTCCGGACACTCTCTATGAACTCCAGCAGAAGCACCATGTAGCTCGGTCCCCCACTATACCAGCAGAAGCTATTCCATCTCCAGCTATATCTGTTGAGGCTAAGGATGTTATTGATGCTCTTAAAAGCTTCCCTAAGGGAACGTCCTGTGGAAGGGAGGCCTCAGAGATCAGCATCTTCTTGATTCTTTGAGTGGCGCTAGTGCTGCTATCGCAGATGATGTGTTGCAGTCGATTACAGGTGTCGTAAACCTCTGGCTTGCAGGCAAGTGCCCTTATATTCTTGGTGAATTCGTCGCCAGTGCTCCCTTGACGCCTCTGCTCAAACCCGGTGGTGGTTTGAGACCCATTGCGGTGGGGACCATATGGCGGAGGATTTGCTCCAAACTGGCTGCTAATTCGGTCTGCAAAAGTTTGAAATCTTATCTTGGAAACTTCCAGTATGGTGTTGGTGTTCCGTGTGGGGAAGAAGGAATTTTGAACTCAACCAACAAATTACTCGAGCTATGTGGTTCTGACGACACCAAAACTATGCTGCTGATCGACTTTTCAAATGCCTTCAATCTTGTTGATCGATCGGCCATCATTAGGGAGGTGCATGCTCGCTGTCCTAGTATTGCATATTGGGTTGAATTTTGCTACATGAACCCTTCCAGGTTATATTACCGTGATCATATCCTCTCATCGACACAAGGAGTACAGCAGGGTGACCCCCTTGGTCCCCTGTTATTCGCGTTAGCTTTTGATAGGTGTAGAATACACCGTATTTACTATCTATAGAGTTTATGATTTCTTTGCTATTTTTATTGTAAATTATGTATTTTACGTGTATTTTTTGAGTTATTAGGTACTATGGAGTCGCACCAAGGAAAAGAAGAAGAAATCACCCAATTTGAGCAAAAAGGGAAAACCTGTCATTTCATGGGAGAACACTATATGGAGCCCAGTTAATGTTAATGGGCCAACTCTTTTAGAGGAGCACTATAGACAGGCTAGCCGCGGTTAAGGGTTCTGCCAGATGGGTAACCCTTATCAATGTAACTGGGGTGAATATATCCTACATTAGTCTATCTCCTAACCCTACGTCTCGAGAGCCTCTCATTCATTGTCACCTGAAAGAGATATAAGTAAAAGCAACGGATGTTGCTGTGGCGATCATGAGAGGCATATTGAATCCGAAATTGAGGGTAGAAAATCAAGGAACTGAGTCGTGTTAAAATACAGTGAAGAAACTAGATCTGCTGTGTTACGGAGACGAAGAAGAAATTAGGGTTTGGTTGTGAACAAAAGGATTAATTGGTTGGAATACTTGTAGAGAAGAGAAAGAGTTGATTCAAGAAATCAGTGGCAAAATCGATATGGGTTTGTGGATGATTTAGGGTGTCGCTGTGAACTGAATAAGAATCGGAGATGATAAAGAAGAATCTGAAATTGGTAATTGATGGGTGTTCTCGACTCTTCACAAGGTTTTGAGATATGATAGAATTCGTGTGCTGTTGATGATACTTTAGAGAACCAATTACAGGAAATGGTTGTGCTCGATGAATTCATATGGGAAAGTTTGCTGCTAAGAAGAAATGGGTTTGTTTGATTTGAATATGTTCAAATCTAAGAAAAGCAGGACAAGGAGATAATGTTGTTGTTAGTTGAGAAGGTGATAAAGAAGAAGGCGAAGACAATAGGGAATGTTGGAATGAAGTTTGAATTGCTTAGAAGTATGTATTAGGTGTGCAGGAATTGAAGAAAATGGCCTGAGAATCGACCAGAAACAAAGGATACTCTGCCGAAATTTTCCTCCGACGAGTCGACCCAGTGACTCGTTGAACCTAACTCAGTAAGTCAGATGAGTAAGCCCTGATTAAGACTAACTGACTGAAGCTGACTCTCTTTTCCCCTTGACCCGATGACTAAACGGATTGACCACGCTGACCGTTAACTCTAACGGCGCCGTGACAGAATATTCCCTGATCGAGGGAGAATCTTAAGTAACCGGCGGTGACGGATTCCGGCCTATTTTCGGCCAAAAACCCAGTTTTCCTGCGGGCCAAAGTTGCAGAATTTTGTGAGGATTTGTCTCATGGGATGTGAAGACTTGGACTTGGAATTGGATGAAGAGTTTGGTTTGAATATGGAAAGAGAAGATGGGAGATTTGAGAAAGGCTTGGATTTGGAAATTGAAGTGCTAAAGGAAAGGGATTCTATTCCTTGGAAGATATGGAGAGAATTGAATCCTATAAATAGAGAAGTTCTCTACTTTTCTATACACACTTACACACACTTTTGTGCACATCTTTGCACACCTCTACACACACAACACTCTTCTTTTATTTATTTTTATTGTGTGAACTCCTTAATATGAGTAACTAATTTTATTGATTGAGGATGAATTCCTAGTTCTTAATATGTTTTGAGTTTTGTTTTAAATCTACTTTGAAGTTTTCACATGATTATCGTTTGTTTTTACTAATAGGAATGTTTATACATTCATGGTTGATTGATAGATTGTTTAGGTGCGCAACTAAATTGATTTGTTAATTTGATCTATAGCTAGTGAAAGTTAGGGGATAAGTAATCGTTTCTTGACTCTTTACACAAGTAGAAAACACAAGACCTTGCGGAGGGATCCCGTGGACCAATTGTGTGTGAAAACAACGTTAGCAAGTGGACCTTGATCTAAGAGTCTAACTACTAATATCAACCTAATAAATTCATAAATCTTAATGCGTTTAACTAAATTACATCTTGAGTGATCTACTACTTGGTGGTTTGGTAAATAGAATCCGGTATGCGAGAACTTCCGTATCCGGTGATACAGGGGATTTAGGGGTTAGCACTGATCTAGCTGTTATATCTACGGTTAGTGATAATTTGTGACTAATAAAAAGTGGAAAAAAACATAACTTGAATCATTGTTTTGCAGCGAAGAAGGATTCCTTGATCTAATCTCTCTTATTGATTTCCTTTATCTTTTTAATTGCTTTATTTACTTTCCTTTGCTTATAAAATCTAAAACCAAAACCCCCCTTTTGTGACATTATAAGACAACTAAAACCTCTTGCTCCTCGTGGGAACGATCTTGACTACCCTATATTACTTGTTAATTAGGCATTAAAATATTAATTAATTTGTTGTGGTTACGACACGCATCAAATTTTGGCGCCGTTGCCGGGGAGCAGCGGGCGATTTTAGTTGTTTTTATTTTTATTTTTATTTTGCTTTGTTAGATTCCATATCGTATCTAACTTAGTTTTTGAGAATTGTTTTTTCAGGTACCGGTTTTCCATGTATGGTGGACAAGAACAAGCATATTATAACAATCAATACGGTTTTCAACCTCAACATTATGGCAACTTCCAACCATCCTTAGGATACAATCAAAACCAATCTTTTGGCTATGATCAATATCCTACGGAACCTTATGGATACTCTCATACATATCAACAACCTTGTTATGGGTATGTAAGTCAAGCACCAAGGTGGGATAAATCTACTTCTAATTGGCTTCATTCAAGTTGTATGCAGATTATCAATGAATTGCAAGACTTGCGGCAAATACTAGACCGTGATAGAAAGAACGTCGCACAAACCAATTTCTGCAACACTTTTTCTTACCCGACTTCGGATCGTAGTTATGATCATTCACCCATTCAAAGGGAAGAGTCATGGGAAAGAGAACCTATTGTAGACAACGGTGGTAAACGTGTGAATGTCCGGAAACTTTCACAAAAATTATACAAATTGGAAGATGATGGAGACTCGGAAGAGCTTGTCGCAGAAATTAGTAGGACCATTCATATGGAACTTAAACGACGTTTAGATAAAGGTAATGAAACCGAAGACTATTCTTATTATGGTGATTCCGATAATGAAGATGATTGTGTTGAAAAGGACCAACCTTTGGAAACTTTTGATGACGCTAGTGTAGATTACTCAATCCTTGATCTTAATAATGATCAATCACCTATTCAAAAGGTAAAGCTTGAGGAAGATTCATTTAGTGCTTGGAAAAAATTTCGTAGGGAAAGATATGAGGCCGCGGAGGTGTATGAGTATTGCAACAACGAAGAATTTATTCCAACTCCGGATCATAATAACGATCCTTTACCTATTCAAAAGGAGGAGATTGGGTGTGACTTGCCTATGTTATAAACAATGTAACACCCTCACAAGAAGATCTTACAATTTATACCGACGAAAATCATTTTAGTGAATGACCCGATTCCGATGATGAAGATGTTGAAGAGGTGATGCTAGATAATGAAACCGAATTGTTTGAATACGCGGAAGACCCAATTGAACTTGCCAATGATTTGAATGATGCCAAGACTTTAGTTAAGGTAGAAAATAATGAAGAATGGTTGCAAGGTTTGATAGAGGACCATGATATGCAAGAGGTAAGTAATTCACTTGAAGTTTTTAAGGATGAGGAGGATACCGTAATACAAGAGATTGTGCAAGGTTTGTATAACCCTTTGCATATTGATTCTTCTCCTTTACCTCTTATTGGATTGAATGTATGTGCTTCGAAAGTATTTTTGGATGACTTTGTTTCTCGATATCCACCATTGGAAATACTTGATGCTAACACCATGCAGGTTTTCCAAGAGGAATACATAGAAATTCCCAAATTCTATGTTCTTTATACACTTCCGGGTGTGGACAAGAATAAGTGTGGGGGAAATTTCTATCGGACGATAATTTTACTATTGTTTTCTTGTGCTAACATTTGTATGAAGCTATTGTTTGCAAAACAGGTACCATGGGAGGATCCCCAAATTTTCCGATTGTTATTATACGGGGAGTGAATCTTACAAGAGCCAAGTCGGGTCGTCGACTTTAAAACAAGCGCTAAATGGGAGGCAACCCATAGGTTTTGTATCTCTTAACCTTTTGCTTTTTATTTTGTTATTTATTTTTCTTGTTTCATATCATATTGGGATTTTCCATCTTGACTTTACTTGGACGATTCAATTACATTGAGGACAATGTAAAGTTTAAGTGTGGGGAAGTGGTTAAGCATATATTTAAAAAAAAAAATTGCATAAAACCTCCATGTAGTTGCAGGAATTCCCACAACACACCCCTTATAATATCTTGATAATTATCTCTTGATCTAAACAAATTTGATATTAAAAGTATGACTAAAATTCTAAAAATTGTAAATAGACACACGGATTTTTACATGGTTCGATCAATTTGATCTACATCCATGATTCTTCACTATGATTTTTTAAATTTACATTTGATTTACATTGATAATCTCCATTAATGGAGTTCTAAATCTAGTTTTAGGGAAGAAGATGATAAAGAAAAATACATTCTCTCTCCAAAAATATCTCTCTCTTCTCAAATTATTCCTTATTTCTCTCTCCTGCTCTTCTCTTTATATAAGTATCTTCATAGTGGGTGACAGCTCATCCTTCCCTTATTTTAGGATTTTCGCTATGCTCCTTGCTGGCTCTACTATCGTGCTCGCGAAATCTGATATCTGCTCGTGAAATCTGACATCTGCTCGCGAAATCTTCTATCGTGCTCGCGAAACTCTTTTATGACCACAAAATCTTCATTTCCTGCCTTGCTCTCGCGAATTCCCGCCTTGTGCTCGCGAATATTTTCTTTGACTACAAAATCTTCATATTTTTCTCATATTTTATGTTGTCGTTGTTTATTACGTCATTCTCTGAATTATTTTGTGACGCTCGTGAAATATTGTTGGAGAGTTCTTAGTGACACTCGCAGAAGTGTCGTTAATCTCTCGTGAATATAATTGTGGCGATATTATGGTACTACATCTTGCCTCTTTTTTCTTGAATATTTCTTGAAAAGTAATCTTTAAGAAAAAATCTGTTGTTGTAGTAGTCTTTGATTTTTGTTGATGAGGGAATGAGCGAAAGAATACTGGACTTAAAAAGTATATACTTGCCTCTATTCTTTTGCGAAGTTCCATATCTTTGTTAAGTAAATAAGAAGTATTAACTCTTGAAGTGCTTGTGAAGTATGAAGTATCCCTGAAGAAATATAAGAAGTACTCAATCTTCAAGAAGTATCCGTCCTTTAATGAAAATCATAAGTCTTGTCTCTGTTCTCGTGAAATTATTACTTCATTTTTGGTGAAAATCCTAGTCCATTTTGGAAATGATTCCTGCCGAGAAGATAAAGAACATAAAATATTTTCTTGGTAATCCATAGTTGCCTCTGTTCTTTATCTATGAAGGAAGAATCCCTGAGAAAATGCTAAATGAACGAATTGCCTCTGCCTCATTTGATAAAATAATTATATTCTGCGAATTTCTGAATTTTTCTGCGATTTGCTGAATTTTTTCTGCGAAATTATGAATGTGTCTGCGAGGCTCTAAATGTTTCTGCGATATTCTGAAATAATACTGTGAATAACGGCGATGAATAGTGGCGAGATTGTGAATAGTGGCGATGAATAGTGGCGAGATTGTGAATAATGTTATGAGATTGTAGACATTCCTCTTGAGAGACTCTGAATAATACACGAGAAACTCGAATAGTACTTGTTATCTTTCTTGCGATGAAAAAATCTTTCCTGCATTCTTAAAATAAAATAATTAATGTTTGAGATTATTCTATTGGTCTTATTTTGCCTTCCTAGTTAAAGGTCTTATTTTGCCAATTTTTCTCTTTGCGACAAAATCGCAGGACGTCTTTACATTTGCATGTATTGACCCATTGATCTTGCCTTATCATTTCTATTGAATTTCATGCGACAATATGACAAGTCTAAGTTCTCTCGCGAGATCAAAGCCTCGTGACATTGTCGTCTTGCGATGAAATCGCAGGACGTCTTTACACTTTCATGTAAAAACACATTGATCTCATCTTAACTTTTTCTCTTTTGACTTTTTGCCTCTGTATAATTTTCGTCACGCGACAATATGACAGGCCTAAATGATCTTGCGATCATAAAGCCCCATGACATTGCCGTCTTAAGACACTTATCAACTCCCTAATTGAGGGTGCCGCCCTTATCTTCCCCCTGGTTGCCCCTTCAAGGAGGGCACATTGGCCATACAAGACTAGATCCTCCCATCCAGATTTACCAACAACCAGTTGTTTTCTTAGCCTCTTGTCCTTTATGCCTATATGGCTTATAGTTACAAGACTACACCCTAAGTGGGGTTTTCTTCAGGCCAAGTGCATCATAGCCAAGACTTACCAAAGATGGCCGGGGGTAGGTTCGTCCGTCCGGGCACCCTTGGCTAAAGGTGTACCTCGGCGCCTTGGTCATACTACGCACTTCTTGGAAGAGATCATCGGTCGTCCAACCAGGGTATAACCTTATAAAGCTGGAAATCAAGATCTCTCTCCCGGATAGGTTTTCTTTAACCCCAACATCTGCATGACTCGGGTTCCGGCGGTTTAACCTTATCGTTGAATCATGTAAAGAGATACCCCCCTTATAACGTGCTTGCCGGGTCTTACATTTGCCTCTTGCGAAATTGTATTCGCGAACTAGGGTGCACGCCATAAAGGTTTGTCCCATTCTTTAAATCTCTGCGAAATTATATTCGCGTTTCTGTGATATTTTCGTATCTTCATTCTTTCATTTTGTCATTTTTTATATAATCTTGAATAATCTCGCGATTACACTCGCAGCTCTGATAAAAATTTGTTTTAATCATTTCTGTGAGTTGAAATATTATTTAAAATCTTTGGAAATCTTAGAAATATTCTTTGAAATCTTGCGATTTTATCGCATTTGTTAAACCAAAACCTCTTTCTATAAAAGAAATATTCTAGAGAAATCTTTGAAATCTTCTTTGTAATCTTGCGATTGTATCGCGTATTTTGGAAATTTGAAATCTTAGAAATTTTGGCGATAATTTCGTTTTCTGAAACCTTAGAAATCTTTGAAAATTTTGGCGAGAATTCCATTTTCAATAATATTTTGAAATCTTTGAAATCCTTGAAATTTTTTGCAATCTGTAAAATTTTTGCGATGGTCTCATTTTTTATAACTTTTGAAATTTTTGAAATCTGGCGATTGCATCTCTTTTTTGGTAAGTCAAATAAAAAAATCTTAGAAATCTTTGGAAATCTTTTTTGAAATTTATAAATTTTTGCGAATATATCGCCCTGATCAATCAAATCAAAATTCTTTGAAATATTTTGAAATCTTAGAAATTTTAGAAATCTTGCGATTATACCGCTTTTGGTAAATTAAATCAAAAGTTTTTGAAATTTTTTGAAATATTATAAATCTTAGAATTGTTCTTTGAAATCTGGCGATAATATAAATCAAAAAATTTCATTTTCTGTAAGTAAAATATTCAAGGAAGTGGTACTTAACTTTTTGGCGATTTTTACATTGCTTTTGCCGATTTCATGAAGTATTTGATTTGCTCGTGAAATTAGAAGAAATAAGATATGAACTCTTGACCTGCTTCTTGTATACTCTTGCCACATACCGATTGTTCTAACCCTTCTCTTATTAATTTTACTTGCGAAATAATCAAATATCTGACGAAGTAATGAAATACCAAATTCATGCCTCTGACCAATTTGGCGAAGTAATGAAATAATCCTCTCGTGGAAAGTAGATGTACCAATTTCTGCTCGTCAATATTTCAATTCCCCTCCTTCTAAAATGTAGTTTACAAGGGGCGCATCTTCGCAAGACTACATTTCCAACTTTATAAGGTAAAAAGAAAAGAAATTCATCCTAAATAATCACGATGCTCTCGTCAATTTGGTTCTAGTTTTCTTCTTTTCTTGTCCTTGTACTCCTTTATTCTTCTGATAGGCATTTGTTACTTGTACTCCTTGTTGTTACTGTGACAATCATTAGTTAGTTTAATTCTTCTTTTGTCCATATTTCTTCTTTTGTCATTTTTTGCCAGTAATATATTGTTGCTTGTACTTTAGCATTCCATTTGTTTTCATTATTTGCTCATGCTATTTCCTCTCGTTCTTCAAGTGGAGAATACTATCGCAACTAAATTAAACTTGAATAGATTGGGTCCCAAGTTCCATAAGTACAGTTGTATGTTAGCTTTTCTTATTATAAGCCTATATCTCTATATCTCGTCACCAATGCGTGTGCATTCTGAACGTTTGAACCTCGCTGAATTTGCTTGGAGATAATTCCCGTGTGTATTGTGACTTTGTTAACGGGTGGTGCTTTCCTTCGCCTGTAAAATTACTTCTTGAAATGTTGATTAACGGTGACGATAGCATCGCTACTCCTTTACTTTCTAACTCATCTTTGTCTTAACTCATCGCTACATCTTCCGGTGAATGAGCATCGTTCAGCATGATGGAAAAATAGCCAAAATTTATTCTGCGGGGATAAGAACATAGCAAAAGAGGAGTATAGTTCACCAAAAATGCGCAAAGGAAAGAACGAGCGAATAAATGAGAGCAACGAACAACATCAAATGAGAAGACTTGGAGAAATCAGCATAGAGACGCAACGGTCACCGAGGCATTAAATATATTAACAGAAGTCTAACGATTGTATTCTCGCCAAAATTTGGATTTTCATGAAGTGGATTCTGAAAACAACAGTTGTAAATCTGTACTTCGCAGAAACGATCAAAATTATATTTTCATGAAACGATCAAAATCGTGATTAAAATCGAGGTTTTTGTGTGTAAATTTATGATCAAAATTCGTTTCAATTCTAAATATCAACCAAAAATCAATTTTTATGAAAACAAAGTTTGATTGTTAAAAACTCAAAATCTTCGAGATCTCGATTATTAACATATAGTTAAAGAGATAAGAAAAAAAAAATTGTCCTGTTTAAACAATTAATTGATGCCGATTCAACTTCACTATCTCTGTAAACATTTCTCTTAAATTGTGTTGATTGTTCTTCATCGTTCTTTTCCCAAAATTTCTATATCTTCCCCTGTATCTCATAAATCCAATTGAATTCATCATTAACAATTGTTAATTTCTCTTGATCTTCTTCAATCCAACAGGCAGGAAGTGTTTCTAGCGCCAAAATGTAGTTGCAGGAATTCCCACAACACACCCCTTATAATATCTTGATAATTATCTCTTGATCTAAACAAATTTGATATTAAAAGTATGACTAAAATTCTAAAAATTGTAAATAGACACACGGATTTTTACATGGTTCGATCAATTTGATCTACATCCATGATTCTTCACTATGATTGTTTAAATTTACATTTGATTTACATTGATAATCTCCATTAATGGAGTTCTAAATCTAGTTTTAGGGAAGAAGATGATAAAGAAAAATACATTCTCTCTCCTAAAATCCCTCTCCAAAAATATCTCTCTCTTCTCAAATTATTCCTTCTTTCTCTCTCCTGCTCTTCTCTTTATATAAGTATCTTCATAGTGGGTGACAGCTCATCCTTCCCTTATTTTAGGATTTTCGCTATGCTCCTTGCTGGCTCTACTATCGTGCTCGCGAAATCTGATATCTGCTCGTGAAATCTGACATCTTCTCGCGAAATCTTCTATCGTGCTCGCGAAACTCTTTTATGACCACAAAATCTTCATTTCCTGCCTTGCTCTCGCGAATTCCCTCCTTGTGCTCGCGAATATTTTCTTTGACTACAAAATCTTCATATTTTTCTCATATTTTATGTTGTCGTTGTTTATTACGTCATTCTCTGAATTATTTTGTGACGCTCGTGAAATATTGTTGGAGAGTTCTTAGTGACACTCGCAGAAGTGTCGTTAATCTCTCGTGAATATAATTGTGGCGATATTCTGGCACTTCACTCCAACTTTTAGAGATTTTAGAGTCACTAGCATACTTCTAGGTATGTTTACATAAAGAATTCTGACCGACATAGCTGAACTTGGAAGTGTTAGGGAACTACGTTCGACTTCTTGCTTGTTAGAGTGTTAAATAATGGATTTAATCATGCCGGTGATGCAAATTAGGAGCAGAGAAGAATGCATTATTAGAGTTGCTGAGCAATCATTAGTGGAGACTACCCGTTTTTATATCATGTGAGGCACCGACCAGAAATTCTTCCTTGACTAAAGAGATTTATTTTGAGTGTGTGTCACCGTACGTTAATTCCGGGTAGAATGGTGAGCTACCCAACTTCACACCAATTTCAGCACTATTCTTGATCTCTTGAGTGCTAATTTTTGTCAAAAATGAGGGTGACGTCTATGGATTAAAGCCTCCTTCTTGTAGTTCGATTTGCAGTTAGCACCATTCTCTCTCTCGACAACAACGGGTCCATAGAAACATCATCATCAACAAGGGAGCGACATCAAAATCTACAAGGAAAGTTGAAGACGTTTAAGGTTTACAAGCAACGGAAAAAGAAAAGAGCTAAATTTCAAATTCAAGTAAAGCAACATACAATGAGAAGATTTTTACATACATGTTGAAGACTTAAAATACAAAGAGGTAATTATATATCCAAGTATGAAGACTAATTTACAAGAGTGAAGAAAGTAAAAGGTGAGAATTATTGAAGTTTATGGTTTCGAGACGATACAAGTTGTGAAGAATCAAGCGGTAAAATACTTTTCCACGGCCATGTTTGTTTTATTTTTCACTTTGATTTGTATTGTGTTTCTCTTGTTTAAAAAAAAAAAAAATTTGAAAAAAAATATGAGACGAGAAATATCTATTATTGTTTTGTTTTGAATAAGCCGTGGGGAAGGAAAAATCTATAAGGAAGTTTCAAGCGACAAGGATTTTAAGGAAAAATATTATAAATTGTCAAGGATCTACGAAATTCGAAAGTTTATCATCAATAGTTGAAGCCTAAGAAGAGGATCGAGAAGCGAAGACGTTTCTATTGGATACCTTGAGAGTGGTGTTATCATAATTGGCAATCGGATGTGAAGGTAAGTAAGTAATCTCATCCTCGATAATAGTGGTTGGCTTCCTTTCTTAGAGATCGTTAGAAAAAATGGTTTTTCAAAATGTTAAAAGATGTGGGTTTTTAAAATATTTCGGAAGTTGTCCTTCCCCCCATTCAACGTGTTGCAGGAATTCTCTGTTCATTCCTACCTGCACACATGTGAGACCCATAAAAAAGCCGTCTTTTTGAGTGCAATAATCATAAAACCCTTTTTGGCGAGGCAGAAGTCGAGGTGAAATGCTTATTGATCGTTTCTCAAACACGCGTTCTCTCATTATGGTGTGGTTATTTCTCACTCAACATTTAAGAATGAGAATATGTTCTTTAGTATTTCTAACTTCTTATTACTAGCATGCAGAAACTCTATGTCCTCATAACTCTTTGGATGCTTGGGACGCTGGAACACTTTGAAGTTGTAAGTTTTAGTTTGTTTGCTCGAGAACTAGCAAAGTCTAAGTGTGGGGGAATTTAATAGGTGTAGAATACACCGTATTTACTATCTACAGAGTTTATGCTTTCTTTGCTATTTTTATTGTAAATTATGTATTTTACGTGTATTTTTGAGTTATTAGGTACTCTGGAGTCGCACCGAGGAAAATAAGAAGAAATCACCCAATTTGAGCAAAAAGGGCAAACCTGTCATTTCATGGGCGAACACTATATGGAGCCCAGTTAATGTTAAAGGGCCTACTCTTTTAGAGGAGCAATATAGACAGGCTATCCGCGGTTAAGAGGGTCTGCCAAATGGGTAACCCTTATCAATGTGATTGGGGTGCATATATCATACATTAGTCTATCTCCTAATCCTACGTCTCGAGAGCCTCTCATTCATTGTTACCTGAAAGAGATAGAAGTAAAAGCAACGGCTGTTGCTGTGGCGATTATGAGAGTCAGATTGAATCCGAAATCGAGGGTAAAAAATCAAGGAAATGAGCCGTGTTAAAATACAGTGAAAAAAATGGATCTGTTGTGTTACGGAGACGAAGAAGAAATTAGGGTTTGGTTGTGAACAAAAGGATTAATTGGTTGGAAGACTTGTAGAGAAGAGAGAGAGTTGATTCAAGAAATCAGTAGCAAAATCGATATGGGTTTGTGGATGATTTAGGGTGTCGCTGTGAACTGAATAAGAATAGGAGATGATAAAGCAGAATCTGAAATTGGTAATTGATGGGTGTTCTCGACTCTTCACAAGGTTTTGAGATATGATCGAATTCGTGTGTTGTTAATGCTACTTTAGAGAATCAATTACAGGAAATGGTTGTGCTCGATGAATTCATATGGGAAAGTCTGCTGCTAAGAAGATATGGGTTTGTTTGATTTGAATCTGTTCAAAGCTAAGAAAAGCAGGACAAGGAGATGATGATGTTGTTAGTTGAGAAGGTGATAAAGAAGAAGGCGAAGACAATAGGTAATGTTGGAATGAAGTTTGAATTGCTTAGATGTATGTTTAGGTGTGCAGGAATTGAAAAAAATGTCCTGAGATTTGGCTTGAGAATCGACCAGAAATAAAGGATACTCTGCCGAAATTTTCCTCCGACTAGTCGACCCAGTGACTCGTTGAACCTAACTCAGTAAGTCAGATGAGTAAGCCCTGATTTAAACGAACTAACTGAAGCTGACTCTCTTTTCCCCTTGACCCGATAACTAAACGGATTGACCACGCTGACCGTTAACTCTAACGACGCCGTGACGGAATATTCCCTGATCGAGGGAGAATCTCAGGTAACTGGCGGTGACGGATTCTTGCCTATTTCCGGCCAAAAACCCAGTTTTCCGGCGGGCCAAAGTTGCAGAATTTTGTGAGGATTTGTCTCATGGGATGTGAAGACTTGGACTTGGAATTGGATGAAGAATTTGGTTTGAATATGGAAAGAGAAGATGGGAGATTTGAGAAAGGCTTGGATTTGGAAATTGAAGTGCTAAAGGAAAGGGATTCTATTCCTTGGAAGATATGGAGAGCATTGAAGCCTATAAATAGAGAAGTTCTCTACTTTTCTATACACACTTACACACACTTTTGTGCACATCTTTGCACACCTCTACACACACAACACTCTTCTTTTCTTTATTGTTATTGTGTGAACTCCTTAATATGAGTAACTAATTTTATTGATTGAGGATGAATTCCTAGTTCTTAATATGTTTTGAGTTTTGTTTTAAATCTACTTTGAAGTTTTCACATGATTATCGTTTGTTTTTACTAATAGGAATGTTTATACATTCATGGTTGATTGATAGATTGTTTAGGTGCGCAACTAAATTGATTTGTTAATTTGATCTATAGCTAGTGAAAGTTAGGGGATAAGTAATCGTTTCTTGACTCTTTACACAAGTAGAAAACACAAGACCTTGCGGAGGGATCCCGTGGACCAATTTTGTGTGAAAACAACGTTAGAAAGTGGACCTTGATCTAAGAGTCTAACTACTAATATCAACCTAATAAATTCATAAATCTTAATGCGTTTAACTAAATTACATCTTGAGTGATCTACTACTTGGTGGTTTGGTAAATAGAATCCGGTAGGCGAGAACTTCCGTATCCGGTGATACAAGGGATTTAGGGGTTAGCACTGATCTAGCTGCTATATCTACGGTTGGTGATAATTTGTGACTAATAAAAAGTGGAAAAGAACATAACTTGAATCATTGTTTTGCAACGAAGAAGGATTCCTTGATCTAATCTCTCTTATTGATTTCCTTTATCTTTTTAATTGCTTTATTTACTTTCCTTGCTTTTGTGACATTATAAGACAACTAAAACCTCTTGCTCCTCGTGGGAACGATCTTGACTACCCTATATTACTTGTTAATTAGGTAGTAAAATATTAATTAATTTGTTGTGGTTACGACACGCATCAGCTTTACACCCACTCGTGGAGAAGGTTGCATCTAGTTGTGTTTTAGACTTCCATGCCTGGTATTTGGACGACGACACCATTGCAGGGGACACGATGGAAGTATCCAAGGCTCTAAAAATTCTTCAAGAAGATGGACCAAACTACGGATTGCATCTAAATATTTCGAAGACTGAGCTGTTTTGGCCTTCTTATGACTCGAGAAGAGATACTTTCGATGCTTTCCCTGTGAATATTGGTAAGTCTACTGATGGTGTGAAGTTGCTTGGTGGGCCGGTAAGTTTGGACTCTAACTTCTGCAGCAATACGGTGTCGCATAGAATTGATAAGACCATCCAGCTTATGGAGAAAATTGAAGAGCTACATGATCCCCAATGTGAACTATTGCTCTTACGTAGTTGTTCTGGGGTATCGAGGTTATATTTTGCTCTGCGTACCACCAGCCCGAAGGCGCTTTCACCGGCTGCTAAATTATTTTATGGCTACCTCATGCAAAATCTTCGTCGTCTAGTGGTCGGAGATGGGGCTGGTTTTGGTTTAGTCCAATAGTGATTGACTACACTCTCCATCAAAGACGGGGGCCTTGGCATACTCACCATGACGGACACAATGAAGTATTGCTACCTGGCTTCTCAAATACAAACTCGGCACTTGCAGAATTCTATTTTGAAGAGCCCAGCGACTGCAGATCTCGGTCCTGATTTTCATAGCGCCTTATTGTGTTTCAAGCAAGCTTGTGGGATTTCCTCCTCGGATTTCAACATTAACGATACCGCCCCCCCTTCCATGAAGTCTTTGGAGAATATCTATTTTGGAGCAATTCGAGACCAGGTACCCTCTACCTTTGCTTTATCTCCACATGAGTTGGTTGTTTGGAAATGCAATAGGTGTGTCCAAGCAATGGATTTCCTTAAGGCAATTCCAATTCCCGGCCTCAGTCAGGCGGTTGGGCCGAGATAGTTTAGCTCGGTAGTGCAGTATCGCTTGGCTATTCCACTTTTTGATGTTGGCAGAAAGTGTTCCTGTTGTGGAAAACCCATGGATATTTTTGGCGATCATGCAATCCACTGTGCTAGTGAAGTTGGGCTTAAGTTCAGACACGACCTGGTGAAAGATATTTTGGCAGATATGTGTTATAGGGCCGGTGTGGTAGCTAGAAAGGAGGTCTCTTTGGGAATCATCAATGGCAAAGAATTTCGACCTGCTGATATCATGGCTTATAATTGGGAAGATGGTAGAGATGTTTGTCTTGATGTCACTGGAGTTTCCCCTTTCACTAGTGCTCGTACTCACAGCTTCATCCCAGGGCATGCCATTTCTGCAGCTGTCACCCGTAAGAACAATAAATATCTGGATATTTGTACTTCCCTCGGTTACGGTTTTGATGTTCTGGACTTTTCCACCTTTGGTGAACTTGGTACTGATTTTGCAGTTTTTTTTGAAGCGTATAAGGAATTGCATGGCACGTCACGATGTCGATTTCAAGATGGGCAATTCTCGTTTTCATAGGTTAGGGATCGTAATTCAAAAAGGTATCGGTGCCCAGCTTGTAGCTAGGTTGCCTACCATCCCTTGTAATGTCGATTTTGATATTGAGTTATAATAAAAGCCTTCGTGGCCTCTTTTCATAATAAATATATATAAAAAAAAATTAAAAAAAAAATCAAGTTTCTACGAAATTCAGAAGTTCATCATCAACAGTTGAAGACCGAAGACGAAGACGTTTCTATGGATGCTGTGAGAGTTGTGTTGATTTCCGATCAGATGTGAAGATAAGTGAGTACTCCCATCCTCCTATAATGATTGATTTCCTTTCGTAAATATCATCAGAAAAAGATTCTTTTTGTCCACAATTTTGTGGAGTCTCCATAAATTATTTCGGAAGGTTTTTCTTCCCACCATTCAACGTGTGCAGGATTTCACTCTTTATTACTGCCTGCGCACATGAGAGAGACTAAAAAAGCGGTCTTTTTGAGTGCAATTATCATAAAACCCTGTTGGTAAGGCATAATTTGAAGCTTGTGATTACTCTCGAACCCGAATTATTTCATATGGTATGGTTATTTCTCCCTCAACTTTTAAGGATGAGAATGCGTTCTTTGGTAGTTCTAACTTCTTGTTACTAGCATGCATAAACTATATGTCCTCATAGCTCCTTGGATGATTGAGACTCTATTACACTCTGAAATTGGAGAAGGTTTTGTGGGTACATCTCTGGTAGTCCCTCACGAGACTACAACTCATCCAACTAGGGACACCTAGGGGTTTAAAGGCTTAGTGCATACGCTAAATGCATTCGAGAGACCAGCGACAGTGATATAGTTAGGATTTCTTAATTTATGTTTTACTTGAGGACAAGTAAAATTCGGGTTTGGGGGTATTTGATGAGTGCCAAATATCGCATATTTATACACCTTTTTATTGGCATTTAACTCATCTTTTGTGCTTTAAAAATCATATATTATCCCAAATTATGTATATTTATTGTTTTCAAGAATAAATATTTGTATTAATTAATTTTGTGTTTTTAGGTACTAAATAAAGCTTGGATGAATTAAGGAGCCAAAAGGAATGGATAATTGGTGACAATGGAAGGGAAACAACAAAGGCTCGAGCTAGAAGACACCGAAACCAATGCCTGCACCTCTTCCGCAAGTGAAGAATGATGATTCCACATCTCAAATTAGAAGTGGGCTTTGAAATTTTATATTTGAAGAGGATATGGGCATAGAAGTGATAAAAACCAAGATCCAAGACCCAAACCAGCTTCCATATTGAGCTATCAGATTCTTCCCAAAACATCCACCTCCCCCCCCCCCCCCTTCCCATTATCTCCATCAATCACTCTCAATTTGTTTCCCACTACCAAGCATATTCCATTTTCTCCATCAATCACTCCCAAAATTAAGAAAACATATTTTGGTGAGTGGGTGCTTTCTAAATATCGAATCCAAGTGATTGAGAGAATTTTGTGTATAAATAGGGGGTGTTGTTGTGTTGAAGAAATCATCACAGACTAGCTGGTTCACTTAGTCTCTTAATACAATTATTTTCATTATGTTCATCATGCTCTAAATTCATTTTCTAGGGTTAAGATGAAGCTCTAGCCTTCGTCTATGTTATTCATGCTTGTGTGTTGTTCTTGAATGTTTAAAATTGTTTAAGATATAATTTAATCCAAGTTTATCAACATTTTTCTTTCACAATGTATGCCATGTATCCATTGTAGTTAGAATATCACTATGTTGATTATGATGCAACTCATGCTTAAAAATATTGTTATTGATCCTTAGATTAGTTGTGCTTTAACTAGACAGTTAATGCTTTGGAGAAACACTTTAGTTGTGATTAAATTATCCATTGGAGAAGAATAACATCACAAGTTGAATGCATATTGTTGGTTAATGGTGGATTTGAATGCCCTAGTATCCTCATTCTCAGTGTTTACACCTTGTGTTAATTGCATATTTTACTTCTACTTACTTTCTGTTTTAAGTCTCTGACAATCTCTCGTCGTATCAACACAATCAAAACCCTTTTGGTTACTCTCTGAATCAATTATAATAAAGCTTTTGAATCGACTCTACACTCTTCTTGTATCTGTGGGATCGACCTGTATTTTCCTTGTCTGCAATAGACGTTGTGCACTTGCAGTTAAACTTAGTCGTAGGTATCTCTCTTAGCCTACTAACCATGTAAGTAATTGGTGATACCCCTCTGACTAACGCTTGCAAGTCTATAGATGCCATCTGCGATGACCCTATCCTAGAGAATAATGAATCTCTTCGTGGTGTATCAAGATCTATATCTCCAAATTTCTTGCATTCACTTAACAACTTGGTAAATTTCCATACTTACATTTTCCTTCTGTTTATTTTCATTTTGAATTTATAATTCAATATTAAAGTTCGCTGTATTATTTCGCAGGCTGGGAAAGCTTCCTTTGCAGTTGTCTCAGATTTGGAGAAAAGGCGTGCAGTTCTCGCAAAGAAAAACGCTAATCTTCGCAAAGAGAATGAAAAATTAAAGTCTGAATCTCTTACTCTTCGCAAAGAAAATGAAGAATTAAAATATGATTCTGTTAATTTTAGCGAGAAGTTAGAATATGGATCTGCTGGCCTTCATGAGAATATCAAACAATTAGAAACTGAACTCTCTTCTTCGCAAGATAAGGTTGCAAGTCTCCAAGATGCGAATGATCAACTTTATGGGAAGAAATTTTTCTCTTTTTCTTTTATCCCTGTATTCCTTTGTGTTTTCTTTTTTAGTTAGTCCTCTTCGCAGATATTTACGGCCTCTCTGATGAAGTTGTATTCCTTCGTTCTTTTCCAAATCCAATAGATGACGATACTCTCCTCAATCGCCTTAATGATTCTTTGAGCAACTTTTTAAATGATGAAATTAAATCTCTTTCCATAGATGAACTTAGATCCAAAATTCATCTATTAAGGATTGAACATAGATTCAACTTGGGTATAACCAATAAGTTTAAGCGCCTTTATATTGACTCAAAAGAGGAAACTAATATATTAAGAACCAAGTATAGTGATCTTATTGACGAAAAAGACCTCATTGCTAAAAATGGTGCTTAAGATTTAGCAGATTTCCATAAGACTCTTCTCGATGTTCAAATTGAAATAGATAGACTTATCTGCGAGAATAAAGCTCTTGTTAAAAGGGAAAACCAAGTTCGCTCCCGCCTTCTCATTAGTAATGATGATGAGTTTTCTTGGGCTGCGAAAATTCTTGACAATGCCAGAAAAAATTTAGGCGTAGATGTTAGTCTTCAAGCTGATCATTCTGCCCTGATTAAGGATATGATCTTGCAAAGAGAAGGTTGTTATTCTTGTTTTTCCGCTAATCCATTTTGTAGCTGTATCTTCACTATTTTATTAATATGTTGTCATTTGTTCCCAGTATTTGAAGAAAACTTTTGCCAATGAGTTAAAGAGTTGGAAGAAGAAAAAGGAAATCTCGCAAGACTTTTGTCTTCTAGCAACGAGAAATGTTCCAAATTCAAGAAGCAACTTCAGATTTCTCTGGAGAATTTCAGCAATGTTCTTGTTGGTGATCGCAATGATTCTATTAAGATGGTCTGCAATGATCATAAAATTCCTCATTCTACTTACCCTTATCTCGCGAATGAAATTCCAAAGAATATTCATGACCTTGTCATCTCCGATAGCGAAGCTGAAGAGTCTGAAGAAGATGAAGATGAAATTGAAGAAGAAGAAAAATCTGGTGAAGACAATGATGGATCTAAATAGTTTTGTCTTCATTTTTAATCTTTTTGTAATATTTGTACACTTATCCCTTTCTCCTTGTAAAATATTGCTGCGAATTTCTCCAGCTTCTAATGTTCTTTGGTGTATAGATCTGCATACATTAGAAAATAATTCCTTTTTGCAATATGGTTAATCAATATGCTTACTAATTTTTTAATTATCTGCGTAAATCTGTCATATAAAGATGAATAATAATTTTATCATTTTGTTCTTTCCCATACTTTCCTTTGTTATTCATCTGCAATATGAAAGATTGAACTGATTAGTTACGAATAAGATCTGTTTGTAAGTTTTTGCCTCAATATCTGCGTAATTATCATAAGTCATATCTGCTTACTCTCATGATCTCTGCGTAAATATCTCAGTCATTCAATCTTGATCTCTTGTGGTCTTATTTTTCCTTCCTAGTTAAAGGTCTTATTTAGCCACATTTTGTTTTGGCGACAAAATCGCAGGACGTCTTTACACTCGCATGTGAAGACCCATTGATCTTGCCTTATCCTTATTTTGTTAATTAGTTGCGACAATATGATAGGCCTAAGTTTTCTTTCGAGAACAAAGCCCCATGACATTGCCGTCTTGCGATGAAATCGCATGACGTCTTTCCACTTTCATGTAAAAACCCATTGATCTCATCTTATCTTTTTCTCTTGGTTTTTTGCCTCTGTATGATTGTTGCACAAATATGACAAGCCTAAATATTCTTGCGAATATAAAGTTTCATGATATTTGTGTCTTAAGACACTTATCATCTCCCTAATGGAGGGTGCCTCCCTTATTTTCCCCCTGGTTGCCCCTTCAAGGAGGCGTACATCGGTCATACAAGACTAGATCCTCTCATATGGTCCTGAAAACAGCCAGTTGTTTTCACAGACTCTTATCCTTTTTGCCTATATGGTTTATAGTTACGAGACGGTGGGGTTTTCTTTGGGATGAGTGCATCATTGCCAAGGCTTGCCAATAATGGACAGGGTAGTTTCATACGCCTGGGTACCCTTGGCTCAACCGTGTACCTCAGCGCCTTGTTCATACTTTGCACTCCTTAGAAGAGACCTTCGGTCGTCCAACTGTTAATATATATATAGTTGGAAATCCAAAGTATCTCTCCTAGATAGGTTTTCTTTAACCCCCAACATCTTCATGACTCCGGTTCCAGAGGCGATATAACCTTATCCCTGAGCCATGCATACAGATACCCCCTTCTATGACGTACTTTAGGTCTTACATTTGCCTCTTGCAAAATTTTTATTCGCGAACTAGGGTGTACGCCATAAAGGTTCGTCCCATTCTAATGTCTCTGCGAAATTTTATTCGCGTTTTTTCAGTCTGTGATTTTTTTTTATTTTTTTTTTTCATTCTCTTGTATAATTTTTCAATTTCATCTTTTTCATTGAATCGAAACATATTTTTGTAAAATTATCTTCAAAAAATCATTTATGCATTTCTCATACTTCATGATCTAAAATTTTTACCTTTTCTACTTACTATTTTCTGCTTCTGCTTTTTTGTTGCGCTTTGCTACGTTTTCTCCATCTGCGAGACGCTCGCCATCTATTGGTTTCAGCATATGTTGACTTCGCATCATTCCTTCTTATCGCCGTTCTACTATATCCACCATCAACCTTTCACTTCTTTGCTTTTGTTTGATGTTATGTTTCCAGTTTCTGTTCTTCGCAGCCCTTTCCTCGCAAGATTCCATATCAATTTCATAGCACTTTTTTCCTTCAACCCAATCTCCCTTGATAACTCCAACACCGCTGGGATGTGGAAATTTAATTCACTGGTGGTAAGTCGATGCTACACCTAGAATCCCATGCAGCCAAGGTCGGCCAATCAAAGCATTGTAAGGAGATTCAACATCAACAACACAGAATTGAATCTTAGAAGATATTCCCTTCAATGGAATTCACATTGAAATTTCCCCTTTGGGCTTGTTGGAAGTACCATTGAAACCATAGATCTTATAAGTCGGTGGTATTAGATCCTCATCTCTTCCTCCCATGGTTTTGCAAGTATGATAAAATAAGATATCCACTGAGCTTCCAGTGTCAATTAGAACTTTGTTAATGGCCCAAGAATCTCCAGTTGCATCATCCTCATTTTCTTCATCTTCTTCTTCTATCTGTTTTGGGTTTATTTCTAATCTTACCACTAGTGGGTTGTCATGCATCTCGCCAGGCTCAGGTACCACTTGTGCTATGAAAGAAATAATTTTCTTTTGTCACTCTTCTAATGGAGAAGCTTTCGCAATGTTCATTATCTCTCTTCCATATGCATCTCTCGCAAAGACTCTGCTTAAAACATTGTCGTGGAAGTCTTTTATAGTATTGTATGAATGTATGATGGAGTTACATGATAGATTCTTCTCTTTTGCTCCTACTTCTATCACAAATGTTTCTCCTCCTTTTGTTGTATTCATTCTGCGAATTTCTGGAGCTAGGGGTAGTTGCTGAGACTGCGGGTGATCTCTTATAAAATGGTTTAATTTTCCCTGGTCTATCATCCTCAAAATGATTCTTTTTACATTCCTGCAGTTATTTATTATGTGACCATGAAAATGATGATAAGAACAAAATTCTACACTTCGATTATTTGGATGTGGTTCTTTTACCATATTCCAGGGTACGGGTATGTCCTCCATCAAAATTATAGCCTCCCAAATTTTCTCTATGCTAGCATTTAGAGGTGGCATCTTAATTTCTTCCCATATTATCTTCTGACTTCCTTGCCCTCTATAATAATTTTGCCTATGTCCACCATAAGTCTCTTGCGGTTGATCAAGCCTCTGAATTTTATTATTTCCACTTCTACTGAGAAAATTTCTTTCCCTTTCGAATTCTTCTTGATCTCTACTTCCCATAGCTACTAATTTCTGTTGACCACCATCCATACTTTTTTTTTGCTTCACCTGCGAAGTGCTCGCTACTGTATTTATTAACCTAGGAAGTAAACTTTCATTTTCCGCACTTGAACTGGTGTTCGCAATGGGATATGACTCCATCTCGTTTTGTTTCTCCTCCAATGCAATGTATTCTTCTTGTAACTCTCGCAGATCAGTCATGGTGATTGTATTTTTGATTATGAAAATTTGTATGTATAGCAGATTGGTTGCGAACATAGCATTAATGAAAGATAAAATGAGGCATCTCTCATCCACTCTTCCTGCCATTTCACTACACATTATCTTCCATCTTATGGTTAGATGTTTCAAACTCTCTCCAACCCTCTGTTTTAACCCAAATACATCTTCAATGCCATGTCGCGAAGAATTGTTACTTATATACTCCCCCAAGAATGTAGTTTGTAGATGATTGAAACAAGTTATAGTGTTATTGGGTAACCCTTCAAACTATTTCAGGGCTTCGCCGGTTAGGATGGATGCAAAATATTTGCAAAATACAGCATCATGGTTTTCCTACTGCAGCATACACCTAACATAATCCTTGATATGTTGAATATAACAAGTAGTACCATCAAAAATACTGGTTAATGCTGGCAAGTTGCACTTTGGGGGTATTCCTCCTAACTGTACTTCTTGGGTGAATGGAGTTTTCGCAGCTTCTTCAATGGCTTCATCAAGTTGTCTTATGCCTCCCTCTTTTATGTTATTTAACATTCCCCTCATTTCTGCTAACTCTCTTAAGATATGTTCATTCCCAGCCGAACTTTTCTCCATTGGCCTTTTCAGTGCAGCTTCCCTTCTTCTGCGTTCATGTCTTTCTTGCCTTTCAAGATTTTGTGCTTCTTCTTCTGCATCTTCATTCTGCCTTCTTCCACGATTTTCTTCTTCACCTCCTTCTTGAATTCGCAAATCATTATGCCTATCATTTTCTATTCTGTGATTTTCTTCATTTCTCATCGTTTCTCTTCGCTGTCTTTCTATTCTTATTTGTATTCTATCATATTCCTCATTTATATTATCAATGTTGCGATTTCTTGCGCGTCTCCTTTCTCGATTGTCATGATTGTTCTGATGTATTGCTTCTTGAAACTCTTGTTCTTCCACTTATGCTCTCAATATTTCCCTCTCGCAAGCTAGACGTGCTTGTTCAACATAATGTCTCTCAAATTTATCCTCAAGTATTCTTCGGTTTCTTTGAATTTCTCGCTCATGTAATGTTCTCCTACCTTCTTCTCGATTTTCTCCACCATCTTGGTTATTTCCACCTCCTTGATTTCTATTATCACGTCTATCATCCACAGTTTCACAACGCAAAATATATCGATCATTAATCATCTCTTCTTCTCCACAACGCTGCTCTTCATTTGGATTTTGCATTTCCTCTCGAATATTTTCACCAGCATTTCTCAGAGGGGAGTTTTGCCTTGCTTATTCTCTAAATGATCTTGAACTTGATCTTGCAGTACTTATCGATCTCCTACTTTGTAATCTCAAATTCTCCATTCTTAACTCGTGATTTTGTCTTGTTAAGTTTGCGCGTTCTTCCGCCTCTAATCTCCTTTCCTCTTGTATTATTTGTCTTAGAGCCTCTACTGCTTCATTTTCGTCATCTCCATGAATTAATCCTTCAACCGCCTCTTGATATCTTCCCTCTTGCCTTTCATTTCTTAATTGTCAGTTTTCTGCTTCTTCCATTGAATCTGATCGCCAAGTATGCACGCTTACTCTGTCATAATCCATAGTTCTATCTTGTATTGGTGTTTGCTGATTTGGCTGTTGAACTTTATTTTCTCCATTATTCCTTGTCATATTGCTCCTTGTTCTTAATCTTGAAGATTCTCCTATTTCATTTTTCCCTTCACCTGCAATTCTTCTACTCCTCCTTACGGTTGTAGGTTGTTCTGATGTATTTCTTCTTCTAGACATTCCTTTAATTTTGATATATTACTGTAAATCACGTAAAAATCTTCTCCAATTTCTTCAAATTCTTACAAATCACAATTTGAATCTTTGCTTAGAAACTTCCGTGTTTTTATCTCCATTACGTAGTTGCTGGAAATCCTACACTACACCCTCACAAGAATCCACTATCAACACATATTTGAAGATTAAAAACAACACTTTATTGATTAATTCTCAGAAATGTTACAATAAATGGAAGAAATCAAGAATACAACCGCTCACAAGAACTTTCTCTCTCCTCAAAACTTTCGCTAGACTCTAAAAATTGATCTCTCCTT
>JAJJWX010002876.1:0-14246 GCA_023529315.1 Papaver bracteatum
TGTTTTGTTTTATTAAAAAAAATACATGGACCATGTTTTGATCCCAAGACCTATTGCTCCTAGATGTTTTCATGTGAATGAATAAAACATTAGTCCCATATAGACTAAAACACTAAGAATTTTAGACTTAAATAGCATTGGTTTAGCCTTAAGGGCATGGCCTTTGGGTCTTTAGACCTTTGTGTATGGGAAAGCCCAGGCTATGGCAAGGTTGCAAACCTTGCATTTTTCTTGCCTTTCCTTGTTCAGCCTGGATTCGCGTGGTCTTCAGACTTGTACACGCTCGGGCGTGAGCGAGGCTCGGGCGTGGGGTGGGTGTGGGTATGTCGACCTTTTCTTTTTATTGAATTTTTCCACACGTTTCTCCCACACATGTGAAGAATTTTATTCTTTATCTTCTCGGTTTTGGATATCCGACGGTCACTAGAAGCATCTTTAGTCACACACAGGTTAATTCTCACGTGAATTCTCTTAATTGTTTTCATCGTAAAGAATCTTTAATCTCACGCGTGTGGACACTGTGCCGAGATTTCTCGTCGAGAAGAATCTTGCCCGACAGATCGTTTTTTCTTGTTATTTTAACGGATGCTTTGCTTTTACTCGTCCGACCAAATTGGGCGTGATTTACGGATTTGTGTCTCAAACGTTCGAATTCTTACCTATAAATACGAGTTAAGGCTTTCGGTTTAAAACATACCATTGAGAACTCTTATCTTAATTTCTCCTTATTCTCTAATTATTTTCGAAACTTAAGTTCTTATTCATATTTGTCTTAAAAACTCGGAAAACGTTCGATTCTTTTGAAACAAGTTGTAGTTTACGAAACATAATTTTGTATAACTACTTCTTCATTTGATTTTAGAAAATATAGTTTCACGAAATATAGTTTACGAAACATAAAATTGTTTTTACATTACTCGAAACAATTTGTATTTTGTTTGTTTTTGTTTTTTACTTTTCTAGTAAAGTTAAGGTTTCTCTACGTATGCTACATAGAGGAGAACTACTTGATGATTGTATCTGGAGGTAGTTTGCTAATTACTATATCATCTCAGAGGAGTAGCAGGCAATATTACCTTTAGTTCAACGTATCTCATACGTGCCTTTACTAAATTTATTGAGTTATTTGTTACTACTATCAGTGTAATCTAAGTATTATTTCCCATTTGCATTCGATTATTGTAATTAATTCCAACAATCTAAAGGTAATATCGTGCCTTATTGTAATATTGTAAGTTTGTGATATTGTAATTCTTTGTAAGAACATAGGAAAAATACGTAGAAAAGACCACCAAAGTTGATGGTAAGGACTTTAGAGATGGCGAGTCTAAAATGTTATTCTTCCTAAGCGACCAAAGGTTAGATGGACTTGCTTTAAATAGACCCTCCAGAAGACTTAAATGTCCGTGGTAATGAAGATAAAGCTGGAAAGGTGGAATAGGAAGAATTACAAATTGCAAGAATCATATTCTTAGCGTCTTGATGACTCTTTAATGCCGACTTCTATAATGCAAAAGAAAATTTTAATGCTTTTGATTTATGGGAAGCTCTATAAGAAAAATATCATCTTTGAAGGCTTTTGGATGTAAGTTCTTGATGGCTAAGTTCTTAGAATACAACATGGTAATGGCTTGTGGTAGAACAGTTCTTCTATCTTCAACTCCTCATCAGCGAGATTCTTGTTGAAGGCATGACTTTTGATGAAGCTCTACAAGTATCAATTTGTGATTGAAAAAGCTTCCACCCTCATGGAGCGGAGAATACAAAGAGGAGGGCTGCGACACAAGACTGTGAAATCACCATGGTGGAGCTTGGAAAAAGATCGGGTTGAGGAGCTTATACGGAAAGGACAAGAGCATGATCTTTGAGCAAAAACATGTCCAACAAAGCTCATGTTTTGGACGATAAAAGTACTTCAAAGAAAATTCTGGAGAATCCATCAAAATGGGTAATAGGCGTATGACGTCGAAAACCCGGAGAGGTAACAATTTAATCCTAGGGTGGTGTCACTAAGCACACCATCAAAGGCGGCTTGTTTTAATTGTGGTAACCTGGACATATGGCTAAAGAGCGTAAGGCCCTAAAAGGATCAAATATGATGAAAAGCGGGGAAAAATAAGGCAAACATATTAGAGGACTCACGGATATTTCCGGCATGGTGTCTGAAGTCGACCTTGTCTCTAGTATGACTAATGTGACTGGTTTGGTGGCTTGATTACAGAGCCACCAAGCATGTATAAATTCGAAATGCTTTCTCCTCCTATGCCATAGTAGGATGATGGCTTGTTCATGGGGAAACTCTTCCCACCGCGAAAGTGGTGGGGAAACAGGTCGAGCTGAAGTAACTAGGAAAAACTCTCGCATTGAATGCGTATTCTCGTCCAGGACATATGCAAAAATCTTATCTCAAAAACCATCCTGCTAGGAAAAGGTTTTAAAATTGTTCTTTAGTCAATCACATTGTGATTTCTAAGCATGGTGAATTCGTAGGAAAAGGTTATGTTACGATAACATGATTAAGCTTAGTGTATCTGATTTGAAATTGAATGTTAATGCATCTTCTTGTTTATGTTTGTGACTCCTCATGTTTGGCATGATAGACTTGGGCATGTTA
The DNA here is from genome assembly GCA_023529315.1 of Papaver bracteatum. NCBI lineage: Eukaryota > Viridiplantae > Streptophyta > Magnoliopsida > Ranunculales > Papaveraceae > Papaver > Papaver bracteatum. The sequence goes on from JAJJWX010002876.1 coordinate 2,615, forward strand.
ATTTCAAATCGCTATAAAGACTTGCTAATTTAGGTTGCATACCAAAAATAAACTTTGATAAAAAACAAAGATGTGAAATCTTTGTGTTGAATCTAAATATGCAAGAAAACCATTTAATAAAAGTGTTGAACGTAGAAACCAGTTCCTTTGGAATTAATACACTCGGATTTAGGAGACTTGAAATCAACACCAACAAGAGGTGGTAGAAAATGGTATATCACTTTCATAGATGATTACTCACGATCAATCGAGTTCATCTTCTTAGAAGTAAAGATGAGGCCTTAGAGGCTTTCAAGTTTTATAAACTTGAAGTAGAAAACCAAAAAGGAGTTAAGATTAAAACTCTTAGGTCGGCCAAGTGGCGGTGATATGTGATACCCATAGGAGAGTTTTGTAAAAATAATGGAATCATTCATGAAACCACTGCACCATATTCACCTAGATCGAATGGTGTAGCCGAAAGAAAAAATAGAACACTCATAGATATGGTAAATGCTATATGTTGACAAGTTCGGGGTTATCTTCGAACTTGTGGGGGGGAAAACTATCCTCTCTGCTTGCTATGTTTTGAACCCGGTTCCATTTAAAAAATACGAATAAAACTCCTTATGAATTGTGGAATGGTAAACAACCTTCTTATGCATACTTTAAAGTGTGGGGTGTTTGGCCAAGGTATGCCATTCCTCATCCCAAAGAAAACTAAAATAGGTCCTAAAGCAGTCGAATGTGTTTTCTTAGGGTATCTGAGCATACAATTGCATACGGGTTTATGGTCATCGGTTCGACCATAATAACATTGGTCAGAACACCATATTGGAATCTAGAGATCTGTGTTTTATGAACACATATTTCCTTTAAGGTTTGGACCTCGGAAAAGGGTCCATGATGACCTCTCGGATGTTCCATCGACTAGTCAAACTTGACTTTAGAGTATGAGACTTAACCAAGAAGAAGTAAGAGGGTTAGAAGCTGAAACAAGTTTTGGCCCAGATTTTTGACTCTTACGGTAGAGTCGGAACCCCAAACCTACAAGGAAGCTATGACTTCTCCAAGCTCCTTTACGGGAAGAAGCTTCATTAAATGAATGGGAGTCCATTGACAAAACGAAACAGGAGCTTGTAGACTTGCCTCTTGGAAGTAAATCCATAGGTTGCAAATGGGTGTTCAAAGGAAACTTAGAGCAGAGATGGAACTATAGATAAATATAAAGCTAGGTTGGTAGCTAAGGCTATAGACAACGGGGAAGGATTAGATTTCTTTGATACTTATTCACAGGTCTCTAGAATCACCTCGATTAGGATGTTGATTGCTATTGCTTCAATTTATGATTGCATATACATCGGATGGATGTTAAAACTGCATTTTTATATGGTGATTTGAATGAAGAAATTTATATGGACCAACTTTGAAGGCTTTATTGTAAAAGGTTTTGAAAACAAAGTTTGCAAGTTAAACAAATCTCTTTGCGGTTTAAAACAAGCACCTAAAGCGGTGGCATGAAAAATTTGATCATGTTATGATAACTAATGGCTTCAAGGTTAATGATCTCATAAATGTGTTTACATTAAATACATTGGATGATTCTCATGTTATTGTATGCCTATATGTTGATGATATGCTCATATTAGGCGGTAACCTTGATATTATTAATACCATTAAAGCATACTTAGAGATAATTTTGACATGAAAGACTTAGGCCCTACGATGTAATCTTAGGGATGAAAATCGAAAGATGTCGATGGATATAGTCTTAGTCAATCTCATTATGCTGAAACCGTACTAAAGAGATTTAATTATGAAAATGCTAAACTTTGCATCTACTCCTTTTGATCCCACTTGTAAATTGAAAAAGAACAAGGGTAAAGGGTATTGATCAACTTGAGTATTCTCGCATTATTGGTAGTCTTATGTATTTGATGAACTGTACAAGACACGATATTGCTTTACTGCGTGAGTAGATTAAGCAGTATACTTGCAACCGGGCGGGGATCTTGGAATGCTCTCTTGAGTTTACGTTCGAGAGGACCTCAAACTATTGCTTAAGTTTTGGGAAGTATCTGCTTGTCTTTGGAAGGGTATTGTGATGCCAAGCTGGATGTCGAGACTCGAGAAGAGTGCAAATCTACTAGTTGGTACATCTTCTTACTTGGAGGTGCGTGTGTCTCATGGAAGTCTACCAAATAGACATGTATAGCTAAATCACTATGGAGTCTGAATTTATAGCCTTGGAAAAGGCTGGAAGAGGAAGGAAATTTGAATGGATACGATGTTTCTGGGAGGAATTCCACTCAGCTGACTTTGTGTCTTCAATCGCAATCCTTTGTGATAGTAAAGCTGCTCTTGGTTGCGCAAAGAACAATGTATACAACGGAAGAGAGTCTATGCATATACGTAGAAGACACAAGACGGTGAAACAACTACTCTCTACTGGTATTATCTCGATAGACTTTGTAAAATCCAAAGATAATCTTGAAGATCCTTTGACGAAAGGTTTTACCAAGAGATGAAGTTAAATCCACATCGGGGGGATGGGACTTAAGCTCATAGAATAAATCACCATGAAGGATACTCAACCTTGTGATTGGATTTCCAAGATCAGGTTCAATGAGACAACTAATTTATGGTGATATTGGAAAGCACTATCTTTGTCCTCCCATGGTGTAATCGTAGTGTGATAGTGCGACCTGCCCAGATTTAAGGATGATATTTTGAGATCTTAATGGGTTCCATGGCTTTGATTAAAGCGGGGTGTGGCGGGACACTCTTTATGGACCCACCTTTGTGGATGTTGGAAGTGTGGCCGCTTCCTATGAAAATTTGAGCTGATTCTCTAGAGACATTCATTAAGTCAAGGATTTTAGCCCACGGCCAAAATGGGCACAACCGCAAGAGCTTGGCAGCTTTTTTCTTGGTTGAGGCATCAAGTGTGTTGTTATTTTCGAATTGCATTCATTGTTGGCGGTTCAAGACATTGCGTTCACCGTATCAACAAACGGTTAGGAGTAACCTCTCACTAAGTTAGGTTCAATCTTTGGGACACCTTAGCCTATTTTGTTGCCTTATTTTTATCGTGTTTTATCGACATGTTTTATTATTCATGTGGGGGATTGTTAGAAAAAACAATGTTTTGTTTTAATCAAAAAATGCATGGACCATGTTTTGATCCCAAGACCTATTGCTCCCTAGATGTTTTCATGTGAATGAATAAAACATTAGTCCCATATAGACTAAAACACTAAGAGTTTTAGACTTAAATAACATTGGTTTAGCCTTAAGGCATGGCCCTTTGGGTCTTTAGACCTTTGTGTATGGAAATCCCTAGACTATGGCAAGGTTGCCTAAACCTTATTGCATTTCTTATTGCCTTTCTGTTCGCGCGGTGCCACGCCGCCGCACGCACGCTCGCTCGGCTCGGGCGAGGGCGTGGGCGTGGGCGTGGGAGTGGGAGTGGGCGTGGGAGTGGGAGTGGGTGAGGGTGTGGGTGTGGGTGTGGGTGTGGGTGTATCCGACCCTTTCTTTTTATTGAATTTTCCCACGTTTCTCCCACATGTGAAGAATTTTATTCTTTATCTTCTCGGTTTTGGATATCAAATGACCACTAGAAGCATCTTTAGTCACACACGGTTAATTCTCACGCGTGAATTCTCTTGCCCTTGTTTTTCATCGTAAAGAATCTTTAATCTCACGCGTGTGGACACTTGTGCACGAGAGATTTTCGTCGAGAAGAATCTTGCCCGGCCAGAGATCGTTTTTCTTGTTATTTTAACGGATGCTTTTTGCTTTTACTCGTCCGACAAATTGAACGCGTGATTTACGGATCTGTGTCTCAAACGTTAATTCTTACCTATAAATACGAGTTAAGGCTTTCGGTTTAAAAACATACCATTCAGAACTCTTATCTTATGAATTTCTCCTTCTTCTCTAATTATTTTCGAAACTTAAGTTCTTATTCATATTTGTCTTAAAACTCGAAAACGTTAGTTCTTTTACGGAAACAAGTTGTAGTTACGAAACATAATTTTGTATAACTACTTCTTGATTTACGAATTTTAGTTCTGAGAAATATAGTTTACGAAACATAAAATTGTTTTACATTACTCGAAACAATTTGTATTTTCAATTTGTGTTTTTGTTTTTACTTTTCTTTTGCCAAGTTCTAAGGGTTCTCTGTGTATGCTACACATAGAGGAGAACTAACGATAGTTGTATCACCGGAGGTAATTTGTTAATTGCTATAGCATCTCGGAGGAGTAGCGGGCAATATTACCTTTAGCTAGCGTATCTCATACGTGCCTCTACTAAGTTTATTGAGTTATTTGTTACTACTATCAGTGTAATCTAAGTATTATTTCCCATTTGCATTCGATTATTGTAATTAATTCCAACAATTATTAGATCAGATTATTTTTTAACATATTGTGGTATGTGTCCCGATTAAATCTCCTGAGAAGGATAATCAAGCAAAAGAGATCACTCAGGAAAAATACTAGCTACATGCCAGAACATTATCCTCGAACAACTTATATCAAAAATAAGTAATGAACCTTTGCATCAGCAGACCAGAAACATAAGTCCATTTCTTTCCAAGTTTGCACCCCGAAGAAAGCACTGATAACTGTCATAGATTTCAACCTTTAATATTGAACTTATGTTGCACCATCATATGTAGTACGTACAAGTTTTTCATCTAAAACAATCTTTCTCGACGTTTATAATACAAGTTGAGACTCAATCTTCATACAAAAAAACAGTTAACAAAATATATGTTCGGTGTATTGACGTTTTATATATACACTAAAGAACTAACTGCTCCAGTTTTTTTTTTTATTAATACAATCGTTTTGGTCGACAGAACTAAACTCTATTCGCGCCATACAAATCCAGAGGTAAGTTCAAGACATGGAAAAGACACATACCAACGCATTCTCAACTCCCATTTCTTAGTTTGAGTGTTTAGTTTTACAAACACTAATATTAATATATTGATTTGTTGCAGGTGTAGTTGTAGTACTGACAGGCCTCACCAATTCTTAGGAAATCACCAGAAAAGATGGTAGCCAAACTTCCAAGGTACGGCGTATGGGGCTTGCCATTGATGAGTTGAGAGAAAGTACTTCAATGAGTTGTTAAGGAGAAAGTGGTTTTAAATAGAACCTACCTCTCCCTAACAAGACCAGAAGGTATATATCCTTATTATTGTTGTCGCCTTTTAAATTTTGTTTGTTGGAAAGCAAGCCATATTTTTCTTCTATTGATTCGTATTTATGGTTTGTTTAAGCAAATTATGATTTTCTGCAGATTAGACCCATATTCTACATCTCCGTGTTTTGGAGAATCATGGCACCGTATAATGGAATAACTAGATTTTCTCAAGAAAGATTGATGCTTAAAAAAAAACGTTCATCAAGCATGTACAGGAAAGATCGCGCTATAGTTAGCCTTACAAGTTGAGACCAGGAGCCAGGAGTTGGTCACATCACATCTATATTCGTTTAAGAAACAATATATCCAGAAGCTCCTTAAAGTCAATATGGAAGCTACGTATAGACCAGAAAAATGGGTTTTTGTGGAGAAAGTTAAGGGTCTAGCAGGGCATTTTGTAGGGTTTTTAAAATATTGGTTTGTATTGGAGGAAGAGGTGCCGGTGATGTATGTTTAGGAAGTGCAGCTAAAACAGTGGGTGCAGCGCAGGGGAAGGGATTTGGGAAAATTTTATGGCAGTTGGTTGAGTACATAGCATATGGGAAACAGAAAATAATTATTGGTAAAGTAGTACCGCAGTAGCTAATAAGCATTGTGCGTCCCACTTATATGTTGGAGCTGCGAGGTTTATGAATGAAATGATTAGTGCCTTTTCTTTAAGGGTACTTCCAAGGCACAGGGCTTGGCATTGGTGCCACTAAGAACAACAAATACATAAAGTAGTTGCTATACCGAGTTACTCCCAACTGAGCATGTCATACAGTTTGTACTTACGACAGATGCAAAGCATCGAACAGTTTTTTTCTTTGTTCTTTTGGATCCTTTGTGCACGGCTAATTAAAAGAGTTATATAAGTGTCAACATTCAACAATGTCTTTAAGAATGGGTTTACCTAACCCACATTTCTAAGTGTCAACATTCAACAATTTCTAAAAAGAATGGGTTTTCAATTCCACCCTTTTTCCTAATTACCACCTATAAAAGTCAAATTAAATTTGACTATAACTTTTACCATTCTTTTGCTATCTTCTGCTTCATCTTTCTTTTTATTGAAACACCATTGAAACAAAAACTACTTACCCTAAATCAGGATTCTTAATCATAGTACACCAAAACAATGAGTGAACCCTTAGTGCTCACGATTTATAAGGGCTGATACCTACATTACTAAGGGCTGATACCATCTCAAGATCTTAAGTGATCTGACCGTTGGATTGGTTAAATGGTATCATCGATAATACTGGTATCATCCCTTATAAGTCATGTTAGTGCTGCTGCATTAGTGCCTAAACAATAAGAATCAAATTGCAGCTAAAATATTCGTCAAAACAGTAATGAAACAGACAAATCAATTTATTCCTTGCTTTTCCTTCTTATCACATCCTTAGCTAACTAGCTTTTGAAATGTTTAATATTCAATCAAAATATTTTTTGGTTGACAAATCATGATCCTAAACTGATCACAAATCATGACGACCAGTTCATATGATAACACAAAAAAACTTGTTGTCCCTAGTTCCTCAATGCAAAATAAGTAGACCCAGTATCCATTGCTAGTTCTTCATCACAATAAAAACGGTAAAAACGAATTCAAACACAACAATCACACATGCTTAAATTCATAAAAAATTGGTTTTAGTTTCATCTCCTTTTGGTTTTGACTTTTCTTGAAAAATCCCTTGTTGCTTTGGGGCTTTTCTAACACGATTAAGAATAACAAAAAAAGAAAAAGGAAGAAAAAAAAATAATCGAAGGTGGTGGCGGGTTGATGGAAACGGGGTAGAGGAGGTGCTGGTCGGGGGTGGAGATGAAGAAGAATGATTAAAACTTTGATTTATCTAGGTCTTTAGTTTGGTGGTTTTAGATGGTGGGTGTAAATAAAAAGTCAATGAATAACATTTAGGAGAGATAAAAAATTCTATAGGTGGTAAATAGGATATCTAGGGGTGGGAATTAAGGTAGGTGGTAAATAGGAAAACAGTGGGTGGTGAATAGGTAAAACCTTAACAATGAAAGGAAGAAACATACAATTCGAACCTAACTTTGAGTCAAGTGCAAAGTTCAGTACTGCAACTCCTTCATTTACTTACTAGGATCTTGTCTTCATCACCCTCTCCTATCCGCATGGAGTCAAGGAATGACTTTCCGTCGAGTTTACGAGAAAAGAATTTCTTTAAATAATCCTTGTACACAATTGTTCTGAACAAGGCAGGTGTCTCTAGCGTGATCATGCTAGGTATTGGACCTATTTCTCTATCTAGTTTAGGACTATGAAAGGTTGCAACTGATAACCTCTCCTTTGTTGAGTTTATTGTTGCGCGGTGCTCCACACTACGGTATATGCCATTACTCATCATCTGCCACAAGGATGCAACAAAACATTTATGGTCAAAACTCTTTAGATGCCCAAAACTTGGATAATTCCATTTTGATTAATGATTTTTTACCTCCAAAATATCTCCAATGTTCACTACAAAGGCATTAGGTAGAGGTTTAATGGGAAGCCAGAACTTTTCCTTTCTAATCTGTAATCCATCCACTTCATTGAGTTGAAGGAGGATCGTCAAACCGCCAGCATCCGAATGTGGTGTTAAGCCGATGACTTGCTCAGGTCGAAGGCAGGAGGATAATAGTTCACCTTCATTGACTGCCGTCCGTCTTCAAACAACTCGGCCATGACCCTTGCCTCGATTTTTAGAGCCTTTCCCATCAACTCAAGGAGAGTCATGCTTAGTTTACTCAACTCCAATGAGTATGATTCAATTGTCTCCTGTATGAAGAAATGAACTGGCCGGTGATGGAATCTAATGCACTTCAATATGTCTTAAAATTTTAACCTATGTTCGAATGGTGGTACTAGATTGACACAAAAGGGAAAGAAGAAGTAACCTAAGAGGTAGAGGGAGTTTTGAAATAGCCGAGGCTTCCTCAAATGTCGAGGAAGTGTTTGCATGAAGAACATATTCCCAATCAAGCTTTTGTTCTTCTGATTGAACAAAATCCTGTCCAAATCCTTCCATATCTCCTTCTTCCTGCCAAAATTTCTTTTTCTCATCCATTGGAAGATTGAACAAACCTTGAATTTTGATTTCACTTTCTCTACCAATAAAAGTCAACTCCATGGTTTATCACCTACAACCATAACACCATAAAACTCCTAATTACTTCTTAATCATAAACAAGATTTTCCTGCAATATCGATACTACTTTGTTACTGCAATGCCATAACTAATTCATATTCATTAGGATCCTAATTCTCAAGTGATGAAAGGAAATTACCATACACAATTGTAGTTGGAGTATGATATATATATACCTGAAAGAAACCCCATTCTTTGCAAGCCGAGTGAAGCTTCTCCAATTCTAAGTCTCCAGTGACGGGATCTGGAGAAAGTAATTTCTGCAAATCGATAACAGGTAGCGATTGATCCATCGTACACATACTAGAGACGTTTGTCAACGGTTCCTGATCAGTCCGTATGTATCGAGCTGGGATTTCTGCAAGCGATTTTTTGGCCAATTCCTGAACATTAGGTACAAACAAAAACCCACCAAGATTTAATGGTTTTGATGTCTCCATGAACTTTCCAAATAGCGTTCTAAAATCAGATTGAGGAACCTCCTTTTCCTCTATATCAGAATATGAACAGAGTCAAACTCTTCTAATGATTTGTTATATCCCTTTTTGTTGCACTATTATTCCACCCAAGTACTATTTTAACTACTAAGCCGTCTTTATATCTGTACCATTTTTTGACTAAAATAAATAAATATTAGATTTGTTGTGATATAGAAGACAAAGAAGAAAAGCACAAAATAGAGGGGAAGAAGAGAGAGAAATTCCATTATCATGTGTGTAAAATACAAAATACAAGCGACTCACATAGAGCTTTACATACTCGTTCCCAAGTATTTGCTCATCTAAAGTGTATTATTCATATAATAAACTGCCGCTTATAACACTCCCCTAGATGACCATCAGATCTGCTAACATGTTCGTTAAAACCTTTGTCGGAAAACCCAAAAGGGACAAAACCTGATCAAAGGGAAAAGAGTACAATTGTGAGAAAACTTAGAACAAAGTTGGACATGCATATGTTGCCTCATTAAAACCTTGACAAGGAAAAACCCATTGGGACAAAACCTTGACGAAGGAAAAGAGTACAACGTGATAGTCCAAGAAAATACCTTATACTTGTGATGCTCCTCCGATAAGTACTTCAGTTAAATCTTGTCTTTCAAATCTTCGAGTCGAAACTTCCCAATTTCACTAAACGAATTTCTTGAATTGTGGAGATAACAATAACATGCTTTAGTGAGAAATCTGCCAATTGATAAAGTCTTCTTTTGTGTTAGTCTTCTAATGGTAGTGTTCTCGAGTCTTCACGCTTCTTTAAATACATTAAGGACTTGCTTCTTGGATTCCTAACTCCTCGGAGATGATTTGCAAAAGTAGTTGATGTAGTTTCTTCAACAAAGTTCCAATATGCTATAGTACCATAGGTGAGTAAAGTTTGTGATCATACCATATATGGATCAAAATGATATCCAAATTCATAGGATATGGTTATGTTGATGTGGTCTAACAAAATGACCTACTAATGGTGAAATCCACCAAATAACCAAAATTTGATACAACTCCCCCTTGGATGACCACCATGTTGAATTAATTTGGCTCACTAAAACCTTACCAGTAAAACCCAATGGGAAAAAATCTGGACAAAGGAAAAAGAGCACAATATCAACATTTTGAATTAAACGTCAAGGAGATGTTGCCTCGTTAAAACCTTGTCAAGAAAACCACATGGGACAAAACCTGAACGAAGGAAAAAGAGTACAACTTTTAATGTAAATTTTGATGCTAACCCAACTAGATGATCTTTACAAAAGACAAGCATCGAAAAATAACTCTAGTCCATCTTAAATAAGAGTTTAAGCTAGCATAATTCTAACTCAGATTTAAGGGAAAAATAGAATATATGCAGCTAAAGCGTGGATTTTTGTGCTTTTATGGACTCCTCAAGATACCTATATATAAAGCTGATATCATCAACTAATTAATCCGGATTTTTTGTTTGGTAACAAACTTATAAAAACACATACATGATTGTTAAACCTGACATAATCGAGTCAAGTGGCTGCCTAAATGTAATTTGAATCCTCCAAAGAATACAAATTTAAATATGTTCTCCAAGCAAATCACTTGTGTGAATGCAATACGAGTCCTTCAAGACTACCACGCAAAATGCATTGTAAAGAGAACAATTAATGAATCAATCCTAGGGTGTGAGCAAAAAATGAAACCCTTAAATCGTTTTTACAACGAAAAATTTATCGTATAACGCATTATGACTACACTAGCCTGTAATTTATAGGCTTGGCATTTTTAAAGTGTTAAGTTTTGGATCCAAAATTGCGTTAATTGAGAAATTAATCCAACTTAATTTGGATTGTATGCCAACCAATCACATATGTCGATATTTCTCTGCGGAGGGGTTCACAACCACCATCATTTATTTCAGTAGCTACTTTAAATGAATATTCGACAATTATTTAGCTTGCTATAAGCCAACACAATTCTCAAGTGTAAATTCAATCAATTACTAGTACCAGCTTCCGCGGACATTATAATCTCCTCATATTCAAGTGAGAAGATATTATAATTGAGAATGTGAATTCGGTACACTCAATTGGAGCACTACCCGTAGCCTCTTATAGAACAATACTTATCTGCTAAATGTGATTGGATTTCCTCTTAAGAGGAAAAAACTTAAATAAAAGCAAAATGAAAATTTTCACGCCAATCATATAATGACAGCCTACATCAATTTGATTGTGATGGGAGAGAAATTGATATAACATTTAAGTTAATTACACAAGCTTTTGATAGTGTATAGTCTCCCCCTGATTGTGGCGAAAAATATTTTTCATCTCATATACGAAAACTTCAAGTTTCGTAAAGTATTATCCGATTAATTCGAGACATATACTCATTGAAATATGTCTTTCGACATAAAAATAATATAGTCTTAATAGACATACTTATTTCCCATGAACCATGGATTGCTTTTGGAACAAAAAAAAAACAAAACAAAATAAAAATGATATGTCAAAACCAAAAGTATTAAAAATATGCAAAGAAATCTCCTATAATTTCGTAACCTCAAGATCCAACGAGATAATGGTTTCGATTGAAGTTATGACACTTTATTTTATCAAAATAAAATTAAACTAAGATCCATATAGTCATTACAAGGACTAATAATATTGACTAACAAGCCGGGTGCGCACCCATTGATCTTATGTGTCTTTCGGTGTTCCAACAAGTGGAATAATCCTAATTTTGGAGATTATCACGAGGAAACAATAATTGCTCAATATCCCCAAGGAATGTAGCAATTTCTCGTTTTATTGCACTACGGGAAAATTA